>CM037158.1:23030491-23495517 GCA_020921065.1 Vaccinium darrowii | reverse complement strand
ATGTTTAGCGGTGTTATCTACCAGTACCTGGTGTGTAGATACGGGTGCCACTAATCATGTTTGCAATTCATTGCAAAGGTTCCAGGAAACCAGGAGACTTAGTGATGAAGTGCTACAAAAGTAGCAGCAGTTGCAGTAGGCGTTTAATTTCAAGAGATTGTCTTTGTGATCATTGAATTAGGAGAAACTTAGTTTCGGTTTCTAATTTGGTTGTAAATGGATATTTGGTTTATTTTTAATAACTCTGTGGTTATTAAGTTAAATAAACATTTTATCTGTTATGGTTCATTAGATGACAATCTCTACGTTATTAATAATATCGTTCCTACAATGCAACTAAATGAATTGAATAACACTAATAGATTGCCATATAAGAGAAATGAGCCTTATAAGTTGAACCAAACGTATCTTTGGCACTTACGCCTAGGTCATATTAATCTAAACAGAATTTCTAGACTGGTTAGAAATGGATCTTTGGGTTCATTAGAAGTGGAGGCACTTCCTGTCTGTGAATCCTGTTTGGAAGGTAAAATGACCAAGATGTCCTTTTTCAGGAAAAAGGGAGAGCCAATGAAACGTTGAAATTGGTTCACTTTGATCTGTGTGTACCTATGAACATCCAGGGTAGAGGTGATTTTGAGTATTTCAATACTTTTATTGATGATTACTCAAGATATGGTTACATTTATTTGATACACCGTAAGTCCGAATGCTTTGAGAAATTCAAGGAGCATAGACCGGAAACGGGAAAGCGTCTGGATAAATGTATCAAGACACTGCGATCTCATCGTGGTAGCGAATACCTCTTGGAAGTATTTAGGAACTAGTGGCAGCAGAAGGGATTACATCCCAGTTGTCTGCGCTAGGTATGCCACTACATAATGGTGTAGCAAAAAAAAGGAAAAGACTCTTATGGATATGGTGAGATCAGTGATGACTTATTCAAATTTACTAAATTCATTGTGGGGACATACACTATAAACAATAGCGTACATTCTAAACTTGGTACCATTTAAGCTAGTACCAACTGCACCCACAGAACTGTGGACTGGGAGCAAAACTAGTCTATGACATGTTCAGAATTGGGGTAGTCCAGCACAGATGCTGAAAGGGAAAGCAGATAAATTGGAATCAAGGACAAATGTTTGTTTGTTTTGGTGGGGTACCCTAGAGGAATGAAAGTTGCTCTATTTTATAGTCCTAAGGATCATAAGGTCATTGTTAGCACCAATGCTTGATACTTAGAGGAAGGCTATGTCATAGATCACAAGCCCAGTAGTAAGATTGTTCTAGAAGAATTGAGAGAAAATAGATCGGCACAGATTTCTTCAACACCAATAGTACAAGAGACTACATCACATGAAATTGTTGTTAACACACCAGTACCTTTTCGTAGTGGGAGGGTTTCGTAGTGGGAGGGTTATTTTTTCACCCAATCGGTATATGTTGTTGGGAGAATCTTGTGATATGATCCCTAGAAAACAACATGTCAAACCTTGAAACTACAAAGAGGCACTGCAAGATAAAGATGCAGAACTTTGGCAAAAGATCAGGAGCACGTGTTGTGCTAGCTTAAGAAGTCCATTTGTGGACTTAAGCACGCATCTAGGTCTTGTAACATCCATTTTGATCAAGTAATCAAATCTTTTGGTTTTGATCAATGTCTGGATAAGTCGTGTGTGTACAAGAAGCGCAATGGAAATGTGGTGGTGTTTGTATTGCTATATGTGGATGATATCTTGTTCATCAGAAATGATGTCGGAGTGTTATCTTCGGTATAGTTGTGGTTATCCATCCAGTTCGATATGAAGGATTTAGGAGTAGCCGGTCACACCCTTGGGATTAAATTTTTTGCGAGATCAAGCAGAGGATGTTGGGCTTCTCAAGCTTCCTATATCGTTGCAATCCTTACCCGTTTTAGCATGCAAGATTCCAAGAAAGGATTGCTTCCTTTCAGATACGAAGTCAATCTATCCAAGGATTAGAGTCTTAAGACATCTGAGGAGATGGAGAAAATGAAAGGAGTTCCTAATGCTTCAGCAATAGGAAGCCTCATGTATGCTATGCTGTGAAGTAGACTTGGTATTTGCTTTGTTGTCGGCATGGTTAGCAGATTTTAGTCTAACCCTAGACAAAAGGATTGGACTGATATAAAATATATACTCAAGTATCTGAAAAGAGCTAAGGAATATACGTTGGTGTACCAGTTAGACAGTCTAGTGCCTTGTGGGTACGCAGATTAAGACTTTATGTTATATAAGAGTTCCAGATAGTCAACATCGAGATATGTGTTTTCCCTAGAAGGTAGAGCCATGAGTTGGTGGAGTATCTAGTGATCGTGTATTGTAGATTCCACCATGGAGGCCGAGTATGTGGTAGTTTTTTGAAATAGCCAGGAAGCCGTTTGGCTCAAGAACTTCTTGATGGATCTAGAAGTGGTACTTTCGATACAATCAGCAATTTCAATCTATTGTGACAATAGTAGTGCAGTTGCTAACTTGAAGGAGCCAAAGATTCATAAGAAGGGAAAACACATTGGGTGTAAGTATCACCTTATTCGAGCGATCGTATAGAAAGGTGATGTAGCTGTGACCAAGATTGCATCGGCAAACAACCTAGCAGATTCTTTTACAATGGCTTACGTGCCAAGACTTTTGATAGTCACGTAAAGGGCATGGAAGTGAGATGCGTGGCAGCATGGTTTTGAGTCTAAGTGGGAGATTGTTTAAAACTTATACTAAAAGCCATGCTTTTATGTAATGGATTAATATTTAATTAGTTAATTATTAATCAGTTTTATCCCTTTTTTGATGAGAATCTATTATGGGCAATGTTTGCATGATATATTTGTATATTGTGCATGTGTCTTTTATTCTACATAGTAGATGATCCAGTGTGTAGAGTACGGCTTACACACAGAAGATTGGATCATCGGTTCTTGTGGAATATAAGTTTTGGTTCACAATCTTAGATGAAATTTGACACACCATCAGTAGGATTGTAGTACAATGTTTTAGTAGGTTTGTCTTGACTACAGGGAACGGTTCTAGTTCCGACTCATTGTGCTAGTACATTTTTGTGTGTATTGAACAGGACCACTTTAAGGTAATTGTATTAGTACTGACATTTTAAGACATTTAGAACCTTATAGTTATTAAGAATACTTATGCTCTTAATCTGGATATAATTAATACATATATACATTTAATGTTGTTGACTTTGATTCATTATAAAGTGAGATCTTTTTTCACGGTCAATAGTCTTGGTGAGTTGGGTCACAACATTATATGCATGAAATATATGGATATTAATTATTGATAGAATCCATGTCTCGTTAGAGATTGATGATACCCCCTTGAGTAAACTTATAAGTTTCGGTTATGTCAAACCCTGCAGGTGGATATTTGTATCCGACATATCGAATAAGTTAAGTGGTTAGTCTCAAGGTGTTTTATAAGATGTTGATTAGTGGGAGATTGTTAGTAATCGACATTTAATCAACGGGTATCTGTAATCTTAACATGGAGAGATTAATAAGTATTTAATAACGTGGAGCTCGAAATATAATCGAGATAAAGATGGGAGTGCAATTATAATTCTTTAGTGGTGTGAATTATAATTTGTGAAATAAGAATAGAATCCGGGTGGGATTAGGTTTTCTTTTTACACAAGGAGCCCAGATTTATTTCTCCTCAGGTCCCTGCTCTAGCCCTATAAATATATCGTTATGTTCTCTAGGTCAGCCAACAGTCATTCAGAAAATTAGAATAGAGGCTGTAAGAGAGAACAAAGAGATCACGTAGAAGTCCACACTTGGCTACATGATCGAGATATAAGGGAATATGGCAGAAGATCATGAGGTACTGTCGAGCAAAGCTTGTTGCATACAGTAATTAGGTCTGTCAAGTTCTAAAATAAACAAGACAACCAGCGTTCGTGTCTACGGATGAGAGGTAAACCCTAATTCCGCCTTGTAGGGTTTGTGTTTATTTTTGTTGTTTAATCTGTACGCATAATTACTGGGTTCTGGGATTCGTTTCCCAACATAGCCTACCTTCGCAAGACATCCCCACATCCGTAAGAATTTGTAGGAAGGTTTCCTACCTTTAAATAACTCATAGGGAGTCTTGTCTGACTTCTTGTGAGGTACTTTATTAAGGACATAGTTCTCAGAGAGAACTGCGCCCCCCACATGTTCTTAGGCAACCCAGAACTTACCAACATAGCATTCATCATTTTCTTTAAGGTCCAATTTTTCCACTTAGCAATTCCATTCTACTGAGGCGAATAAGGTGCAATGGTTTGGTGGATAATTCCGTGTTGTGCACAGAATCCACCAAACGGTGATTCATACTCACCACCTCGCTCACTTTGCAACACCTTTATCTTTCTTCTAAGTTGATTCTCCATCTCATTCTTATAAAGAATGAACTTGTCCAATACCTCATCCTTGCTTTTAAGCAAATACACATCGCAAAATTTTGTGTTATCATCTACAAAAGTAATAAAATACTTATATCCACTAGGTGTTCGGACATACTTCAAATCACACACATCAGTGTGGATTAACCAAGTGGCTCGGTACTTCTTTTAACCGATTGAAACGAAGACCTTGTTAACTTCACCTCAACACAAGTTTAACACTTTTGATTTTTGTCAATTTGAAAAGCAGCGCATAGAATCATAATTAACATGACCTAGTCTACCATGCCACAAAATAGAAGACTCAAAGAAGTAAGCAACTGGGGACTTTATTTAGTTAGCTTTAGGGATAACAGTCATTACATTCATTTTGAATAGGCCATCGGCCATATATCCCTTCCCAACATAAACCCCATTTTTTGTCAAAGTGACCCTCGCCGCCTCAAATACCATGCGGAACCCAAGCTTGTTGAGGAGAGACCAAAAAATCAGATTCTTGCGTATATCTGGCACGAACAACACATTGTTCAAAGTCAGCTCCATTCATGAAGTCGTCTTCAGAATCATCTTGCCCTACCCTATAACCTTTGAGGTTGCTGAATTTCCCATGAACAACTTCTCATTGTTTGTAGCTGGCTTGAAAGAGAGGAATAGCTGCTTGTCACAAAAGACGTGATGGGTGGCACCAGCATCAATCAACCACTCCTGCGAGTTTGAACTCACCATGTTCACCTCAGAAAACATAGTCGACAGATTGAGATCTGTAATACCTTCAGCCAAATGTGCCTTTGCATGAGGGTTCAGTGCTTTCTTACAATAAAAGGCATGGTGCAACTTATCACAGTTAAAGCATTTCCCTTGAAACTGAACCTTTTGCTGCTTTTTGGCAACACCACCTCTTAGTCCCAGATTGACACCTCTGTCCTTCGGTTTCTGCTTGTCAAAATGCCCGTCCTGATGGTTCCTTTTCCCACTAAAAGATGGACCATGCTCAACAGCATTAGCCTTAGCCGCAAAAAGAGACTAGGCAGCTTTGATCCTAGCCTGGTACTTCTCCTCCATGTTGAGCTTGGAGAATAGAGTCTCCAAAGTCATCTCCTTGTTTTTAGACATGAGATAGTGCCTTAAAGCTTCCCAAATCTCAGGAAGCTTGTGGATGATTGCAACCACCAAGAATGGCTCACACAGCAACATCCCTTTTGATGTGATTTCATTCATCAAGATCTAAAGCTCGTGGAGTTGTGCACTTACAAGTCGCGTATCCACCATTTTGAAGTCAAGAAATTGGCCAACAAGAAACTTCTTGGACCCGGCCCAGTCAATCTTAAACTTCTTGTCCAAGGACTCCCACAATTCCTTAGCAGACTGTGCCTTACTATACACAAAATACAAAGAGCCCTCCAGTGCATTCAGAATGCAATTCTTGCACATATAATCCCCATCCTTCCAATTTGCTAGCGCCATACTCTTCTGATTGTCCGTTTTTGTCTCAGTGACAATGGGGGCATCCTCGCTCAAATGTTAAGCCAAGTGGAGGGTGGTGATATAAAACACCATCTTTTGTTGTGACCTTTTGAAATCAACCTCTCCTCTGAATTTCCCTGGCTTATCCACATGAGAAATGGGAACAGAGGGAACACCAGGAATGGGTGCTTCGGTTTGAGTCTCCGAGCTCTTTCCAGATTTGTCACCTGACATCTTAACCTAAAATAAGATCAACCACATATCAGTGAATAGATCTATTACAATATCAACAAGAAGTAAAGATTAACAATCTAAACTTATCAACCCATGACGGTTTAACACCCCGCCACGCATTAACGTAACCTGGGAGTCCTAGGGGGTGCGCCCCTTGGTGGGGGGTTCTAGGGGGTTGTACCCCCTAGTGGGGGTCCTGGGGGTGGCACCCCCAAGCTCTGAAGGTAGCGCCCCAAAAGGTAAACAAGATACACAATCCACTACATGTATGACTATGGCTGTGTGCCTTCCTCTTCTGCCAAACAGATACAATCCAAGTACTCAATTCAACCCACAGGTCATGTACTAGGTGGAGTGCATCATGTCAACCACTGGCTATGCACTTCAGGCCTAGCACACACAAGGCCAAATCAAGCCTACCATTGGCTGATCCATGCGATGAGCACATGAACTGCATTAGCCAAACAGAACCCACATAGCAGTGTCGCTGCTCCAAAGGCCAATCAAACCACCAATCTGAAACCAATAGCGCACGAATGCCTTTGGCCCGTAGCCATCAGAATTTAAACAGAAATCAAGCCACGCATGGCTAATCAAGGCCGTAGCCTAAATGGTTATGAGTGAATATGTTTTTTCATCAAACAATAAGCAATTTGTTGTTATGGCAAAAGCCAAGCAAATTACCTAAACACGTTACTCCAAGGATAGCCCACATTGAAAACTAATTTGTCATGAAACGTTTCTGCACTAAATTGTTAGAGCCAAACAAAATTGTTTTCTGAAAATTCATATGCCAATCAAAGATCAACACAGATTCCCAAAGAACAATTCCATTGATAATATGAACAATAAATAAAAATAATGTAAGAGGGTAAAAACTCACAAAGTTATTTCCCTGCCCTTATGAGATCAAATCCTCTTCGAATGGAGCGACCTTGGTCCTGCAGCACGAGCAAACAGTCAGAGCACCCCTGCCTCTAAGCGGCAAGGGCCCTCCGATGCTTAAGTTAGTGACGACGAACTGGAGGATAAGCGAAACGAGTGTGTAGGTATGAGAATGGGTTCAAGCATACCTCTAGTGTTTAGGAGTCTTGTGCTTATATAGGCTATTAATTTGCACTTACATTCCTTGTGGAATTCTTCTCTGTATAGAATCCTGCCAAGCTTAGGATTCTTTCTTATTGGGCAGTGTAGCCTGCATGATTCTGTATCCTTATTCGATAAGGATTCTTGCCAAGATGGCCACATATTGCTCGTTCGGAGCTTTACCCTACATGGGAGTTCGCTCCTTGTTTAGTATGTTGACTAGTTTTCCATCTCTGAGTAAGATTGTGCTTATCTTCGCAAGCTCAACTGATTCTGGGAATATCTTTGAATATTCCCTCCTTTCCTTATCTTCGCAAGGTAAGTCTGCTACTAGGGTTTATCCCATATTGGGCCGTTCCATCTGCATTATCCGACGAGCAGGTAGACTTGGGTTATTGCTGAATTATGGGCTCGATGGTTGTTCACGTACTACTCCGCGTCATTTACCTCATGCATGGGCACGTGGTAATTCAAGACGAGCTAGTCTGCATGTCTTCTGTAGTTCTTAGAAAATACCCCACACAAATAACATAAACAAAATTGACATAACAGATTGTACAAAACTGAAATTGAATAATGAAAAACAAACTGAGTCCTGTGAAAACCACAGTCTCCTTAAAACGGATTCGTCGCCTACCGAGGGTAGTGTAGGTTGATTGTTGTCCGTCTCTCAGGATAAAACAGTTGAACCACGCTCATCGGAACACCTCCTTCGAACGCCTTGGCGAATTGAACTTCGACTGTATCTCTCTCACACAAAATCAAGTTTCCGGAAATATAGAGTGCAACACGAATTTTTTGAGCCTTCTCTAATACGGGATTGAGAGAGATATATAGCCAAAGGAAGAACTTTGGGCTGATTGCAAAAATCACAGATGAAACCGACGCGATTAATATCGAAATAACTATGCCATCATCACACAATTGCTCCCTAGCTTTTGGTTGTCCATGCATATTCGCACATGACGAGCTAAAGCTAATTGACGAGCAGTTACTGCTATGTTTATCTTTTCGTACCGTCGCTACACTTCGAACTGATGCACCTGCCACGTGTCAGTTGTTTGCGCAGTTTGTCCAAGCGATAAGTCTGCGCCAACAGACGTGAGCGTAACTTCCAAAGCACCTTTTCGTCCTCCGGGTGGCTTGAATCATTACACCCTTTTAATTATTGATTTGACGTTTTCAAACCTTTCTTGGAAAGGTGTGAGGGCCTTTAAACGCTGTTGTTTGAGATGACGTCATGAAGCACTTATTTGAATTTTGAGAAGGTATAAGACGTTTCCTTAGCCCCCGTTCTTTTTTCCTTTCCATATCTGTGTTACTTCGAGAGAGAGTTGTTCCGTTGAGAGCGTCATTACCCCTGTGCCTTTTGAGTTGTTCCTTTCACAGACTTCCCTTTGCCAAAAAACATCTTCTCCAGCCGTCGTCGGTTAACTGTAAGTTTCTTGCAACCTTTTTCGTTCTTCTTGCACAGTTGCTTTAGGGTTTTCCTGTACCTGCATCATTTTCTGCCATGGGTAGGTTTAGAAGCCTCTGCGATAATGAGACCCATATGGAGGCCTTCCGCCGCCGTTACGAAGTCCCTTATGACATTAATCTAGCTCTGGCTCTTTCTGGTACTTACAACCAAGGCCAAACTAGGGATAGGATTCATGTTCCCTTTTTAGCCGTTGTAGAAGGACGTGTTAGGTTTCCTTTACACCCTTTGCTAGTCGAGATTTGCAATATCTATCACCTGACCCCTCTTCAACTCTGTCCCAACTTTTATCGTGTGGTTATGGGAGTGGTGGCCCTGAATAGCCTTTTGGGCACTAATCTGGGATGGTATGACATCCACCGTATTTACAGCGTCTGCCCCACTACCCATGGGACTTACTATCTCAAGATCCGGGGCAAAGAGCGTCATCTAGTGACCGATCTTCCCAATTCCTGTCACGAGGAGAATGATGATTTTTTTATTGTGACTGGAAATTTCTTGCCCAGGGATGAGGGTGGCAACGTCGTGGGGCCTCCTGCCCCCATACTTTTGGGCGTACACGTCGGTTTCCTCTTTTTTGTACTTTGTCAATTTCTTCATTTTAGTAACTTTTTCCATGTTGCTTATCACGTTCACTCTTTCTGTTTCTGCAGCGAAGAACATCAACGAGGGCCATTTGGTGCTGCATGACGGTGTCCATCTTCTTGATATTGAGAGAGTGCTCAAGTTTCCAGGCATTAGGGGAATTGATCCAGAAGGACTAGGTAGGGCTGCACATGTTTTACTGAAGTACAATCCCTCCTACCGTGGTGGTGTCCATATAAGTGAAGTTTCTACTTCTGCTAGGAATTTGCGTAGGGGAAGAGGTCGTATTGGGGTAAGACGTTCTATTCAAAGGCTTTTTCTCGGTAATCAAGTTATCCACGCTTCTCGTACGAACAATTATCTTGGAATTGACTTTTCTTGTGAAAATATTCAGAGTGAATTGTCTGGAGAGAGTGCTAGCAGTGTTCCTGTGAGAGACCAATCCCCTGTTTTAGCCATGTCAAGAGCTGTGCCTAACTTATCTGATTTTATAACCCTTGATGATGATGAATCCCCTGTCCAATTCCTTGATCCTTTGGGAGCTTCTACTTCTACTCGTCCCCCTTCTCCTCCTCCTCCCCCTCCAGAGCAAAGAGGGTCTGATGTTGCTCTGGAGAAGAGGCCCAGAGAAGAGTCCGTTCCTGCTCTCAATCCTCCTCAGCAGCGTCATCGTACTACCAGGAGTTCCTCTGCTCAGCCACCTCCCCAAACTCCTGAGCCTGAACCTGAACCTGAATTGACCGTGTGGAACCCTCCTTTGCGTCGTGGCACCCAACCTGTCCTTGCCTCTGATAGTTACGATAATGCTGAGGTTGCTTTGGCCGTTGGATGGATTGTTTTGCTTCCTGAGGATGTTGAGAGGGAGGCTGGGTCCAGTTACCTCAAGCTTCTAAAAAATGGCTTTCAACACCATATCAAGGTATGAATTTTGCTGTTCCATTCTTGTGGCATTTTCTGTTTGGGATCCATTTTCCCTGGTTGACATGTTGATTTGTTTGTGATAAATTGTAGTCCATGCAACTCATGTACGTCACTTGTGACCATGCTACCAAGGACAATAGAGCAATCACCAGTGCCAACATGCAGTTGAAGACTGAGAATGACAAGCTGAAGGTTAGTGCCAATCGTCTGATCAATGCCAACCAGCTGATGACCAGTGAGAATGAGAAGCCAAAGGAAGAGTTGGCTTCATTGAAGCGTCGTGTGGGTGAGTCTGAACGTAACTTTAGTGACACCATGACCAGACTTGGGCTTTTGGAGATAGAGCTATCGAACTCTCAGAAAAGTAAGGCAACCGTGGAGGCTGAATTGGTTGTTGCTCAGGCATCTTCTGACCAGGCCTACAATCAAGGCGTGAATGATACAAAGATGAAGTTCAAAGCCCAGATGCCGCAGTTCGAAGACATGTTCTTTGCTAGAGGCTGGAAGGCGTGTCTGACCAAACAAGACGTTGATAGGCGAGACACAATTTGGACTGAGATTGAATACCCCAGACCTAGGGATGCTGCTCCCCAGAGTGCTGCTGTGCCAAACCAAAGTGCAGTCGTTGACCCTAGCCAAAAGGAAGTTAGTGGCAACACATCTGTCCCTGACGAGCAGCAGGTTGAGTTCCCCTCCTCTGGTGGTGATGGTTCAGGTAACATTTCTGCCACTGAGGTCCATGAGGCCCAGTGAAGAGGCCTTGTGCTTGTTTGATTTGTTTAATCATAACCCTTGACATTCCTTGACTTTTGATGATACTTTAACACAATTTATTGTCCCATGCCCTGCGTGGCAATTTGGCCGAGTGACCCTACATGGTCGTGTTTTTTAATATTGTGGTAATTACACCCTTCATGGTGTTTTAGGTGGGCTGAGGTTTTGGTAGCACGTTGACATAGCTTTGAACTCTGTTTATCTTAACTCTGCATGTTTTGGGTACTCTGCAATTGTTGAATGATCTGTGTATAGGTGTGGGGAGTGCTAATTTAAGTCTTGCACTTGACGGTTCTTATGTCTTGACTTGTGGTTTGCACTTCAAGCCATTGAGTTGTACAATTTGAAACACAGATGTTTCTGCATTTGATTGAAACTGTATAGGGTAAATATTTTGGAACCCCGACGTTCTTGCATTTGGTCAGAATTATATAGGATGAACACTTTGGAATCCGGATGTTCCTGTATCAGATCAAAATTATGTAAAACAAACACTTTGGAACCCAACTGTTCCTGTACTTAGTCAGAATTGAATAAGACAAACACGTTGGAACCTGGATGTTCCTACACTTAGTATAGAATAAGACAAACACTTTGGAACATGATGTTCCTGTACTTAGTATAGAATAAAATACTTTGGAACCTGGATGTTCCTGCACTTAGTTAGAATTGAATAAGACAAACACTTTAGAACTTGGATGCTCCTTGGAACCTGGATGTTCCTGCATTTAGGCAAATTTGTATGGGCAGAGAACATAGGTTGTTAGACTTAGATATATTCTAACCTTGGATAATCATGGACGAGGCCGCAAGCGTGCTTAGGCATATTCGCGCCTAATCGTGGACGAGGCCACAAGCGTTCTTAGGCATATTCGCATCTAATCATTGATGAGGCCATGAGTGATTTTTAAGGCATATTCGCGCCTAACCATGGACGAGGCCACGGGTTGCAATATTCATTACGAGGTCTAGGCATGTTCGTGCCTAACCATGGACAATTTTTAGGCATATTCGTGCCTAACCGTGGACGAGGCCACGGGGTGCAATATTCACTGCAAGGTCTAGGCATGTTCGTGCCTAACCATGGACAATTTTTAGGCATATTCGCGCCTAATCATGGGCGAGGCCATGGACGAGCTTAGGCATATTCGCACCTAATCATGGACGAGGCCATGGACGTGCAATATTCGCTGCATTCTGTTTGATTAAGTGTATAGTGCCCCCAATATGGGGTTTGTTCGTACGGTCAAAGCCCATATTTACTCAAAGTAAAGTAATGCACAGTTTTGCAAAAGAAGAAGTAGATGATTTTATTCGCAATCATGATAGTCTTTCTACTTTATTCTCAATAAAGGTAGAAAATCTTACTTTCACCAAAAAAAAAATCTTACTTTGCCTTTAAGGGCACTATTCAAAGGAAAAAAGTGAAAACTTAAGGAAAAAATTTCATGAGGTTCTGGATATTCCATGGGCGGGGGACCGGATTCCCATCTAAATCTACAAGCCTGTAAGCTCCAACTCCTACCATGCCGACCACTTTGTAGGGCCCTTCCCAGTTTGGCCCAAGCTTTCAATCCGATGCCTTTTTGGTATTCCCTACCACTTTTCTCATCACAAGGTCTCCTATTCCGAATTCTCGGGGGGTGGACTTTCTTGTTGTAAGTCCTGCAAAGTTGTTGTTGGTAGGCTGCCAATGTGACTAAAGCCCTTTCACATCGTTCTTCTGCGAGATCCAAGTTTGTTGCCAAAGCTTGGTTGTTTCCACCAATTTCCACCAATGCTGTTTTGTTCGTTGGTAACCCTATTTCAAGGGGGATCACAACCTCAGTACCATAAGCCAAGGAATATAGAGTTTCCCTCGTTGAATGTCTTGGTGTAGTCCTGAATGCCCATAGTACTATTGGGAGCTCGTCAGGCCAGCTCCCCTTCTTTTTCTCCAGTCTATGCTTTATCCCTTTGAGGATCATTTTGTTGGAGGCCTCTGCTTGTCCGTTACTTTGAAGATATGCCGGTGTTGAGTAGTAGTTTTGCATCCCGTGTTGGGCACAAAAAGCTTCAAATTTTGGCCCAAACTGTGCCCCATTGTCCGAAATTATGCAATAGGGCACCACAAACCTTGTTATGATGTTTTGCCAGACAAATTTTTCCACATTACTCTCAGTGATCTTTGCAAGCGGTTCTGCTTCAATCCTTAGTGAAATAATCAGTTCCCATCAGCAAGAACTTCCTTTTGCCCGTTGCCATGGGCAAAGGCTCTTTTATATCCAATCCCCATTGGGCGAACGACCACGGGCTGGTGAGGGGTTGCAAGTCTTCTGCTGGTGTCCGGATTATTGGCTTGAACTGCTGACACTTTTCACAACTTTTGAGAACACCTTTGCGTTTTCCTGCATGTATGGCCACCAGCACCCCTGCATGTATGACACTATTGATCTTCCTCCTACATGTCTCAGCGTGTATTTCATGTAAGAACTTTTGTACCAGTGAGGGATGGACGCAAAGCAGGTAAAGACCGTGATAGGACTTCTTGTACAGCTTCCCTTGTGGTGAGAGCCAGAAACGAGCAGATTTCAATTTGATCTTATAAGCTTCCTTCTTTTCTTCCGGTAGGACTTCATCCTTTAAGTAAGCGATGATTGGATCCATCCAACTTGGTCCCAGGTCTATATCCATATTGGTTTCTCCATCCTGCTCGATGCTGGGCTTGGCTAGATATTCAATGGCCACTGTGCGTTTGAACTCCGTAGGTAATGCTGAGGCCAGACAAGCTAATGAATCTGCATGAGCATTTTGTCCCGAAGTGATTTGCTCTATCCTTGTCTCTTCGAATTTTTCCATCACCACGTCCTGCACAGCCTTTGCGTAGGCCGCCATCCTTTCATTCCTTAGGGCATACTCCCCAGTAAGCTGATTCACCATGAGCTGTGAATCACAAAAGATTTTTAGCTTCTTGCCCACAAGGGTCCTTGCTCTTTTGAGCTCAATCAGAAGGGCCTCGTATTCTGCTACGTTGTTTGTCGCGCTGAAGCCCAAACAAACGGATTGTTCGAGCATTAGGTGTTCTGGAGAGAACAGTACTATCCTGGCCCCTGAGCCTTTGTTGCACACTGATCCGTCGATGAATAATTGACAGCTTTCTGTGTTTTGTTTGTCATCTTAAGGGCTTGGTTCATATTCACGAACCACGGAAGGCTCAACCTCGGTTGGGGTAAACTCAACTACGAAGTCTGCCAACACTTGGCCCTTGATGGCCGTTCTTGGTTGGCAATCAATGTCGTACTGACTGAGTTCTACCGACCAGGTGGAGATTCTCCCAGAGAAGTCTACTTTTCAAAGCAACGCTTTCAATGGAAATTCAGTGTAAACAGTGATAGGGTGCTCCAGGAAATAGTGTGGCAATTTCCGTGAAGCCATGATCAAAGCTTTGACGAGCTTCTCCAGAGGAAGGTATCTGGTGTGTGCGTCCAATGAGAGTTTCACTTACGAAGTAGATTGGTTTTTGCTCTATACCCTCCATTCGAAGGAGGGCTGCACTGATTGCATGTTGTGAGACAGCTAGGTAGAGGATTAGCCGTTCACCTTTCTCTGGTTTTGACAGTAGTGGGGGTTTCCCAAGATACTTCTTAAGGTCCTTGAAAGCTTCCTCTTGTTTTGGTCCCCATTCATATCCTTTCCTTATCTTGAGCAGCTGGAAGAAAGGCCTACACCTGTCTAACGAGCAACTAATGAACCTGTTTAGTGCGGTCGCCATGCCGGTCAACCTTTGCACTTCCTTGGTTGTCTTTGGGCTCTCAAGTCTCTGGAGGGCTATAATTTGATCTGGATTGGCCTCGATGCCATGTTTCGTGGCCAAGTGGCCCAAGAACTTTCCCGAACTTACACCAAATGCACATTTCAAAGCATTTAATTTCAATTGAAATTGTCGTAAGTTGTCAAAAGTTACCTTCAAATCAGCTATGTGGTTGACTTTCTCCTTGCTTTTTACCACCATGTCGTCTATGTAGACTTCCATGGTCCTCCCAAACAAATCTTTGAACATGAGGGTTTCCAATCTCTGGTACGTGGCTCCGGCGTTTCTGAGGCCGAACGCCATGACCTTGTAGCAGTACAACCCTCTTGGGGTGATAAACGACGTCTTCTCCTCGTCTGGTCCGTACATTGCTATCTGGTGATACCCCCTATAGGCATCCAGGAAACTCATTCGTTTGTACCCAGCAATTGCATCAACAAGCTGATCAATTCTGGGTAGAGGGAAACTGTCCTTGGGACAGGCCTTGTTTAAACTGGTGAAATCCACGCATACTCTCCATTTTCCATTCTTCTTTTTGACGACAATTGTATTTGACAGCCGCTCGGGGTAATTCACTTCTCTTATTGCTTTGGCTTCAAGGAGACGATCAACCTCTTCATTGACCGCTTCGACATGCTGAGGGGCTGACCTTCTGGTCTTTTGGATTACTGGCCTGTGCTGGGGGTCCACGTTTAGATGATGACAGATTATATTGGGATTGATGTCAGGCATCTCTTGAGGCATCCAGGCAAACACATCAACATGCTGTTTGAGGAATTGTACGAGCTCTTCTTCCTCTTGTTTGTCAAGTTTCTCTCCTATCAGGAAGTACCTTTCCAGATCTTGGGCATCGAGCTGAACCTTTTTCAATCCTTCCATAGTTCTTTGTGCTGGATTCCCTCCAACATCTTCCAATGTACGCTGATCGGATACTTTGACGGACTGAACGAGGTCTGGCTTGGGGGTTTTATTGATCGTCGAGACCAAGCACTGGTTTGCCGTTTTCTGGTTTCCTTTGATGTGCTCAATGCTTTCTGCCCCGGGAAATTTTATCATTTGGTGGTAAGTTGACAAAATTGCCTTCATTTTGTGCAACCAAGTCCTGCCTATGATGGCATTGTAGGAGGATGGGACATTGACGACCAAGAACTCTGTTTTCAACACAAAAGACCCTGCTCGTACGGGTAGTGTCACCTTACCCATGGGCCAGACCGGCTGCGACCCAAACCCAATCAAGGGAGTATGACTTTTTTCCAAGTTCGTCCTAAGCAATTCCATCTTCTTAAAGGTGTCAAAATACAGGATCTCTGTGCAACTCCCCTGATCCACTAATATTTTCTCAACGTTGTACTCCCCTAAACGTAGGGTAATAACCAAGGCGTCATTGTGTGGCGGCGTCACCCCATCCAGGTCCTCGTCCGTGAACGTGATTGGCTGCGCCATGATTTTCCCTTCCCTAGGCCTCTTCACACCTAGCTTGTACACATGCCTTACGTGCTCATTCTTCCTTTGTATGTACCTTATCTCACTTTCGGTATAGGGGGCTGCATGGCCTTGAATCATCTGGATCAGGCCCTTGGGTTTTGCTAAACAGTCCACTTCCTCGACTGGAGCCGCTTGATCCTTCTTTCTTTCTACAACGTACTCGTCGAGGAGGCTCTCTGCAGCCTTCTCGTCAAGGAACTTCTTATACTCAAAGCAGTCCTCTGTCATATGTCCCCAGTCTCGGTGGTAGCTGCATTTCTTGTTCGTTGCTCTCTGCTTTTCTGGGTTTCCTGTCATTTTCGGCGGGTCGTGGAACCATGGTTTGTCCCTGAATTTGTACAACATCTTATAAATTGGCACATTAAAAACCGTGTAAATGCTGTGGAAAGAACGGGTCTCCACAGCAGCCTTATCCCTTCGATTGGACGAACTGTCCTTCCTGCTGATTAGGTATTCTTTCTTGTAATTTTTTTGCTCTACCGTTTTCTTCTCCGACGTAGCAGGTCATCCTGCGTTCTCCTTCTTGCTTTCTCGCATACAGTCATCCTCGACGAGCGCATGCTGCTCGATACGTTGCATAAGTTTTGCCACCGTTCTAACTGGGTTCATTGTCAGAGACTTCCTCATATCTGAGCCAACAGGCAGGCTCATCTTGAAAGTCACTATAGCATATTCCTCACTACAGTCATCAATCTCATTAAAGGTTTCCCAATACCTCTTGGAGTACTCCCTCAGGGTTTCCCCTTCTTTCTGCCTCATGGCCGTTAGAAAATCAAAGGTTTTTGGTGCTACACGACTCGTCAGGAACCGGGCCGTGAATTCCTCAAAGAGCTGTTTCCAACTGTTGATTGAGTTTGGTGCCAACTTTTGATGATACGGGATCATCTATAGTTTCAAACAGCCCGAACGGATTGTGCTTGATCCTGGCGGGTGGGTCCGCCCATTGGATCCACTTGCCGAGTGGGGAAGCAGCCACGTGGTTGAGGGCCTTTCTAGCTGCTTTCCGGGCCATTTCGCGCCCATCGTAGTTCTAGTTCTAATCAGACCTTTCGTATCGGTCCCTTCCATGCCTCCTTCTTCCCCCACTATCCGGGGATTCACTTGCGGCTCTCTTCTTCCTTTGGGGACCCTTTCTGCTGTGGAGTCTGCTTTTTTCTGTGAGGGTTCCCTCCCCGATCGTCTCATGTCCTTACTTCTGTCTCGGGATCTGGATTTTAGGTTTTCTTCCGCTTGTTGCAAGCGGTCCTTCAGATTTTTTTATTGCGACCTCTTCCTGAGCGATCTGTCGCGCCAAGTTTGAGAACTCCTGTTCCGTCCGCACGAAGCTTTCTGCGTATTTTCTATCTCGCTTCAACCTGGAGTTTGTCTTTTTTGAGGTGTGGAAAGACGGGGAATTCTTTCGTTGATTCCTCCGTGACAGGACAATCTAAACTTATCAACCACATATCAGTGAATAGATCTATTACAATATCAACAAGAAGTAAAGATTAACAATCTAAACTTATCAACCCATGACGGTTTAACACCCCGCCACGCATTAACGTAACCTGGGAGTCCTAGGGGGTGCGCCCCTTGCTGGGGGTTCTAGGGGGCTGTACCCCCTAGTGGGGGTCCTGGGGGTGGCACCCCCAAGCTCTGAAGGTAGCGCCCCAAAAGGTAAACAAGATACACAATCCACTTCATGTATGACTATGGTTGTGTGCCTTCCTCTTCTGCCAAACAGATACAATCCAAGTACTCAATACAACCCACAGGTCATGTACTAGGTGGAGTGCATCATGTCAACCACTGGCTATGCACTTCAGGCCTAGCACACACAAGGCCAAATCAAGCCTACCATTGGCTGATCCATGCGATGAGCACATGAACTGCATTAGCCAAACAGAACCCACATAGCAGTGTCGCTGCTCCAAAGGCCAATCAAACCACCAATCTGAAACCAATAGCGCACGAATGCCTTTGGCCCGTAGCCATCAGAATTTAAACAGAAATCAAGCCACGCATGGCTAATCAAGGCCGTAGCCTAAATGGTTATGAGTGAATATGTTTTTTCATCAAACAATAAGCAATTTGTTGTTATGGCAAAAGCCAAGCACATTACCTAAACACGTTACTCCAAGGATAGCCCACATTGAAAACTAATTTGTCATGAAACGTTTCTGCATTAAATTGTTAGAGCCAAACAAAATTGTTTTCTGAAAATTCATATGCCGATCAAAGATCAACACAGATTCCCAAAGAACAATTCCATTGATAATATGAACAATAAATAAAAATAATGTAAGAGGGTAAAACCTCACAAAGTTATTTCCCTGCCCTTATGAGATCAAATCCTCTTCGAATGGAGCGACCTTGGTCCTGCAGCACGAGCAAACAGTCAGAGCACCCCTGCCTCTAAGTGGCAAGGGCCCTCCGATGCTTAAGTTAGTGACGACAAACTGGAGGATAAGCGAAACGAGTGTGTAAGTATGAGAATGGGTTCAAGCATACCTCTAGTGTTTAGGAGTCTTGTGCTTATATAGGCTATTAATTTGCACTTACATTCCTTGTGGAATTCTTCTCTGTATAGAATCCTGCCAAGCTTAGGATTTTTTCTTATTGGGCAGCGTAGCCTGCATGATTCTGTATCCTTATTCGATAAGGATTCTTGCCAAGATGGCCACATATTGCTCGTTCGGAGCTTTACCCTACATGGGAGTTCGCTCCTTGTTTAGTATGTTGACTAGTTTTCCATCTCTGAGTAAGATTGTGCTTATCTTTGCAAGCCCAACTGATTCTGGGAATATCTTTGAATATTCCCTCCTTTCCTTATCTTCACAAGGTAAGTCTGCTACTAGGGTTTATCCCGTATTGGGCCGTTCCATCTGCATTATCCGACGAGCAGGTAGACTTGGGTTATTGCTGAATTATGGGCTTGGTGGTTGTTCACGTACTACTCCGCGTCATTTACCTCGTGCATGGGCACGTGGTAATTCAAGACGAGCTAGTCTGCACGTCTTCTGTAGTTCTTAGAAAATACCTCACACAAATAACATAAACAAAATTGACATAACAGATTGTACAAAACTGAAATTGAATAATGAAAAACAAACTGAGTCCTGTGAAAACCATAGTCTCCTTAAAACGGATTCGTCGCCTACCGAGGGTGGTGTAGGTTGATTGTTGTTCGTCTCTCAGGATAAAACAGTTGAACCATGCTCATCTGAACACCTCCTTCGAACGCCTTGGCGAACTGAACTTCGACTGTATCTCTCTCACACAAAATCGAGTTTCCGGAAATATAGAGTGCGACACGAATTTCTTGTGTCTTCTCTAATACGGGATTGAGAGAGATATATAGCCAAAGGAAGAACTTTGGGCCGATTGCAAAAATCGAAAATGAAACCGACGCGATTAATATCGAAATAACTATGCCATCATCACACATAATGGGGGTCTTTACACCTTTGTAATTGATGGCACTTTAACAGCCAAATTGAATTCAAAATTCCAACAGTTTCACCTATGCAAATTTCTAAAAAACTCAGGCGTATGCTTCCTGAATTTATTTGGTTGGGTTTTTCAAGAACTTGTTCACATTTGCAATAAATATCACTTGCAAATAATAAAATTTATTTCCCAAATAATCAGTGAAGAATTTTAATTATTTAGAAATCAAAGAGTAATTTCAAGAAACCCAGTTTTATTTGAGTCCTTCAATTTTTATTTGAGTCCATAATCTATGAAAAAAACTAAACTTAAAAAGGGAATAATAGCCAAAATGAAGGGATAGAACAACTAATTAGCAACATATTAAAAAAAAACGAAAAAAAAAACCTACAAACAGTACTATAACTAATGAACCATTTAGCTAGCCCATAATACTTCACATGAGTTCAAACTTAACTTATATCTTAACTAAGTCAAAGAATCTCTAAATTTAACTACGTATATACTTTAACATGCAAAAAATTAGCATCTCTCCATAGTGGATGCTCTTAGAGTTGTAACTAAGGAAGAAATCTATCCATAGGAGTCAAATCCAAGATCTCGGTCCACAAAAAGGGGCTACACGGTCATAAATCACATTACATAGAATGTTTTGTTGTCAATTGAACCAAAAATATCTTTAAAGAAATATAAAGTACTATCTTTTTTTTCAATAGTTTCTATTCCAAATATAAAGTACTACTCCCTCCGTCCCAATTTAAATGCCCCCTACGGGAGACCGGGCTAGTTTGACTTTAAAAAATAAAATACTTTCGAAATTACTTTTCAAATTTTTTTTTGCACCGTTCATAAGATCTCAAACGAGTACTTTTGAATGGTGTAAAAATTTTTGAAAAAAATTATTTAGAAATACATTTTCATTTAAAGTCAAAATGACACAACTCTACGTAAGGGACAATTAAAATGGGACGGAGGGAGTATCTTTTTTTGTCAATAGTTTCTATTCCCAATAGAAAAGCCACAATATTAAAATTCTCTGCTTCATTTGTCGCTATTCCTTTTAATTCACGAAGTTACTCAAAAAATTCAAAATATGAGCATATTATAGCTGTCAGAAAAGCTTTTCATGCGTTGTCATCTTTTTTGCTTTTTGTTTGATTCCGTCATCTCTTAAATTAGTTGTCCGTTTTGACAACAAATGAGTTGGAGACTTTTGTTGTACATGTATCATTATTGTTTTGACAAATGAATTGGTGTGGATTCCTAATGGGTAGTGCTAATGCCAAAACTCAAGTGCATGAAATGCGTGTACTCATGTGTAAAGTACAAAATCTTTGTGTATTGGAGTTTTGACACAATCAAAAACAGTTTTGGCATTATCACTACTCTCCTATTGTCGACGTGAATTATTAATTCTATAAATTTAGAAAAGAAAATACTCTGTATCTTTAAGGCATAGTTTTTCAAAAGATTTTAGCTTTCCAAAAGATTTTAGCAACCGAGTTGCTAAAATCACCATGATTTTAGCAAATGAGTTCAGCAGGTGCTAAAATCATGGTTTTGAAATCAAAAAATGAAGCGGTTCCGTGTATCGTTTTTCAATTTTTTTTGGCACCAAATTATAGTACTCATTGTGTACTTTAATTCGGTGTAAATTTTTTAAAAAATAATACACGGAAACATTTAATTTTTTGATTTGAAATATCATGATTTTAGCAACTGGGTTGCTAAAATCTTTTGAAAACTATGCCTAAGAATCGTACACCAATAGGCAAGAATACTTGCATTACAAAATATTTCCTTTTTTCTATTTCAGCAGACAAAATTTCCAAAATTCTTCGATTGCATGACAGCCGCAACCCGCAATGGTCCAACAAAGTGCACACTGGGCGTAAAAGGGGCTTTGAAAGTTCCAACTGCCCCCACTCTTAAAAACACTTCACCACCCAAGAGTTTGAGAGAGAGAGAGAGAGAGAGAGACCACTAAGGTAAGTAAATTCCTCTGCCCAAGACTGCGATTGCAATCTTTGTTTTCCTTTCATCAATTCTTGCGAGGATTTTATTCTGGAAACAAATCTGCAAAAAAGATCCGATGTACGTATTCAAGTTTACGCAGTTTTCCTTTTTAATCTGTTATTTCCATTGGGTTTCTTGCAGTTTGTGGTGCTCTCAATTCTCTCTCCATCTTCTCTCTCTAAAACCAAGAAGGAACAACGGGGAAGAGAGAGAAAGAGAAGATTTTTTGTTGTCTGGTGTTGGTGTTGCTAATTTATTGAATAGAGAGCATCAAGGCAGCTCTGGCTCTCTTCCCATTCTGTTTTAGTCTCTTCCATGAGTTTAAGATCAAGAAGGTATTCTTCTTCTTTGCATATATATAATTATATGTATGTAATCAATAGATACAGATTTGAATTTGATGATTTTGTGTAATGGGTGCTGAAAGGGTTCAGGGTTTTGGCTTAACAAAATGGCTTAGCACAGATCTATGTTTCTTTGGTCTTTTTTGACATGGGTACCAATAAAATAGGTTTAGGGTTTTGAATGTTTCTTTTTGGTTCATCTATATGCAGGACTTGTTGTGGTGTGGAGTGCTTTGGGGCTTTTCATTTAAAACTCTTCTTCTTTTCAATCTCAAGTCCCAGGGTTTTGGGTTTTTCCCCAGACTGAGATTTTCAACCACTCCCTTCAATTTCTTCTCATTGGTGCATTGGGTATTGTATTAGCGTCTTCCATCCCTTAAAACATTGTTGAGAAAATGCCAGGGCTTCGGAGGCAGTTTCTGAACCTAAATAACAACAGTAAGAAAGTGAAGAAGGAGAAAACCATGAAACAAGCTAGAATAGTTCGAGTTATTTATAATGATCCTTATGCCACAGATTCTGGCAGCGACGACGATGACTCAATTTTTGGTAACTCGAATTTTGTGTTTCCAAGAATTAAGCGCGTTGTTAGGGAAATCGTTATCCCGGGTATTCCGAATGATTCATGTTTGGGAATTCTTCAAGAAGAGGTAACTTCTAAAAAGTTGGGGGAAAATAAGAAGACACAAAGATCGTCGTCCATATACAAAGGTGTGCGGAGAAGGAAGTGGGGAAAATATGCTGCAGAAATTCGAGATCCTATTCAACGAAAAAGGCTTTGGCTTGGTACTTATACTACTGCGGAAGAGGCTGCCAATGTTTACAAGAGAAAGAAGCTTGAATTTGAAAGGATAATTGCAGCGGAGAGGGGTGAGAATTTGAATCCATGTGTTTCCGAAGAAACCAATTGTTTGTATTCTCATCCATCTCCCTCATCCGTTCTTGATGTCTCCACAACATGTATTGTCAATGGCATTGGCAGTTCAAACAATGAGGAAAACAATCTGATTAAATCTGTAGTGAAGGAGGAAGCCGATTTAGTACAGAGTGTCGAAGAAGAGCCACCCATTTCAACATTCTTGGGAGACCTGATTTTCTCACCCCCAATCAGTCAAGAACTCGGATTGGGTTATGGCAGCGACTTGTTACCAACTTATGATTACGAACAAACCCCGATTTCAGAAATCCTGGAGTATCCATCAATTTCGCCATTGCTTGATCTGGGATTCGAGAGTAACTCGCTATGTTTTAATGATATCGAACAATTTTTCGAGGGTCGAGGTGAGGTGGACATGGACTTTCCAATTTGTGAATTTCAAAATGGAGAAGGAAATGATGTTCCTGACGTTGATTTTGAGCTAGACAAAGAGGAGCTTGCTTGGGTTGATGAAGCCTTGAATTTAGACTTTCCATAGAATTGTGCAGTTGAGGAGTTAAATTTATTGGTTGGTTGAGTGAATTGTGAGAAACATAAGAAAGAGTTGGTGATAGTGGGAAATAATGGTACTTGTGAGTAAAAATTTTGTTCTTGGAGGGGTTCGAATTGAGAGAGAGTTCTTGGGTTTTTCTCTGTGCTTTTGTAGCCGTCCAAGATTTTTCCATCTCTCTATTATAGTAATTATTGTTTTTATAGAAGAACTTATTATAGAGTGTTTATAATCTTTAAATTCAAATCTTGTTTTCTTTTTTCTTTTTCTGCTTCACTTTTGATGTGGCTGGTAGATTCGATTCTTTCTGGAAGAATTTTGAAGATGTTTTTTCCCTTTTGTTTCTCTTTTTGTTCTGTTTCATGGACCTCTCTGCAATTGCAATTGTAACTTTCCCAACACGGGGAAAGCGTTTACAAGAGATTTGTAAGGTTACCAGAGAACAGATAAAAGAAAAAAAAGTGTAGAAATTCCTTGGTTTCATATTTGGAGATGTCAAATTTTTTAATCGGATTATGTGATAATTTGGCATCTCTAAATTTTCATCAATCCCGTAGTCTTCCAACCATAGGTGTTCAATTTTATTTTATTTTTTATTTTTTTATTATTATTTTTTAAGTTTTCCAATATTCCGAACTGTCAATATATTTGAATTTGGGCGTATTTGGCATGTACTTGTCTTGGCTTAAAAAAAGGCACGGGAGCAACTCATGCCAAATCCACCTTGGCTTTGGCTTTCAAAATGCACAAAGGTTGGAGCTCATCTTATAGTAAAATTTAGTAGTTAGTTGTCGCATACGATTCAGCATATATGGTTGGAGATGCTAAATATACATATTAAAAATTTGTTAGGGCATCTTTAGTGCACTACCTAAAAGAGTTCTCTAAAGTGTTCTAACTAGTTAGCTTAGGCTTGGTTTTCCATTTGCTAAAATGGAAATTTGCTAAAATCAAGTGGATGATTTTAGCAAATGAAGTGGGGAGGAGATTTTAGCAACAATGAATCTGGATAGTATATCCAGATTCATTGTTGCTAAAATCTCCTCCCCACTTCATTTGCTAAAATCATCCACTTGATTTTAGCAAATTTCCATTTTATCAAATGGAAAACTAGAAAAACTCAAAAAATGGTCTCTAGTGCACAAAAATTGACTCCCTAAAATCCTAGGTGGCACCTCTCACTACCTAAAGTGTCCTAAGTGACTACCTATATTTCGGGAGAGACTTAGCACACAAAATAGGGTCCCACATGTGCTTAGGTGTACGCTTTAGCAAACACTTTTTAGGTAGTGCACTAGAGATGCTCTTATTGCATAAATGTGACGTTCCAAACCCGTATTACAAAAAAATGGCAATGGCGTGGGGTAGTTTGATCATTGTTCCACCTACATTGAGATCTGTATGAGTACATTAAATGGTGTGGAACCCGTATTGCAAAAATGGCAAGGGCGTGAGGTATTTTGATCATTGTTCCAACTCCATTGAGATATGTACGAGTACATTCAATGGTGTGGGACTGAGAAAGCATCACTGTGCGGTGTCTTAGACCCATACGTAAGATAAGTGTGGGGTAAGTATTATGTATTAAGTGCGTGATTTTTGTAGACCCATACTGAGAAGTGGACCAAGTGGCGTAGGTATTTGGGGAACAGGCGTGCTGTTCTCGTGTTAAAAATTTGTTATTGCATAAATGTGACGTTCCAAATCCGTATTGCAAAAATGGCAATAGCGTATTGTTCCACCTCCATTGAGATATGTACGAGTACATTAAATGGTGTGGGACTGAGAAAGCATAACTGTGCGGTGTCTTAGACCCATACGTAAGATAAGTGTGGGGTAACTATTACTATTAAGTGCGTGATTTTTATAGACCCATACTCATGAGAAGTGGGCCAAGTGGCATGGGTATTTGGGGAGCGGGCGTGCTGTGCTCGTGTTAAAAATTTGTTATTGCATAAATGTGACGTTCCAAACCTGTGTTGCAAAAATGGCAATAGCGTATTGTTCCACCTCCATTGAGATATGTACGAGTACATTAAATGGTGTGGGACTGAGAAAGCATCACTGTGCGGTGTCTTAGACCCATACGTAAGATAAGTGTGGGGTAACTATTATGTATTAAGTGCGTGATTTTTGTAGACCCATAACCATGAGAAGTGGGCCAAGTGGCGTGGGTATTTGGGGAGCGGGCGTGCTGTGCTCGTGTTAAAAATTTGTTATTGCGTAAATGTGACGTTCCAAACCCGTATTGCAAAAATGGCAATAGCGTATTGTTAAGCATCATTGTGCGGTGTCTTAGACCAATACGTAAGATAAGTGTGGGGTAAGTATTATGTATTAAGTGCGTGATTTTTGTAGACCCATACTCATGAGAAGTCGGCAAGTGGCGTGGGTATTTGGGGAGCGGGCGTGCTGTGCTCTTGTTAAAAATTTGTTATTGCATAAATGTGACGTTCCAAACCCGTATTGCAAAAATGGCAATAGCATATTGTTCCACCTCCATTGAGATATGTACATGTACATTAAATGGTGTGGGACTGAGAAAGCATAACTGTGCGATGTCTTAGACCCATACGTAAGATAAGTGTGGGGTAAGTATTATGTATTAAGTGCGTGATTTTTGTGGACCCATACTCATGAGAAGTCGGCAAGTGGCGGGTATTTGGGGAGCGGGCGTGCTGTGCTCGTGTTAAAAATTTGTTATTGCATAAATGTGACGTTCCAAACCCGTATTACAAAAATGGCAGTAGCGTATTGTTCCACGTCCATTGATATGTACTAGTACATTAAATGGTGTGGGACTGAGAAAGCATCATTGTGCGGTGTCTTAGACCCATACGTAAGATAAGTGTGGGGTAAGTATTACGTATTAAGTGCGTGATTTTTGTGGACCCATACTCATGAGAAGTGGGCCAAGTGGCATGGGTATTTGGGGAGCGGGCGTGCTTTGCTCGTGTTAAAAATTTGTTATTGCATGAATGTGACGTTCCAAACCCGTATTGCAAAAATGGCAATAGCATGAGATATTTTGATCGTTGTTCCACCTCTATTGAAATATGTGTGCGTACATAAGATAAGTGTGGTGTAAGTCTTAGGCTGTCTCATCTAGTATGTATTTCATGTAAAAATTCAAGTTGATCGAACATTGGTAACTATATCTTCAGACTCAATTTTTCTTGAAGACAAAACAGTTGAAGAAACTGTAATAGGTGATTTTTTTTTATTTATTTATAAAACTGTAAACTAAATGGTCACCGATCAAAAAGTTATTGATATATGATCATCTTAAATTTTTATGTGGAATCCATACTCGATGAGATGAACAAAATGAACGATTCAAATCAAACAATAGAACTCGGGATGGGTCCCACAGCCATGCATCCCCGAACAACACACATCCAAGACCCGGGTATCAACGTGGCTTTAGCCTTTTTGTTTATGACATTAATCTTCCTCCATTATGATACAGGAAAAATTGGTATTTTTATGGGTCCTCGATTTAGCCCACTTTTTATTTCTAATAATCAATTGGCCTTTCACATATAAATTTACAAGTGTTGGATTTTTTTCAAGGTTCGTGAGATGGTTACTACTTACTACAACATTCCAAGTGAATGCAATCTGTAATCGCAAAATAAAATGAGATTACAACATTCGAACCCTTTATTTTTGTCTAAGATTACATGCGGCCTTTGGAATTTGCTTGAACGTGGACTTTAAAAAGTGGAGGTTTTACTCCCACACAATTAATTAGGGTTTGAATTGAGATCAAACTACAAGAAAGTAGATTCTTGTAAATCTTCTAACCCCGGCTTGAATGACTTATCTTGTTAGTAATAAACGGTACGGTGTTGGAAACACTAGAGGATCTATTAAGGGGCTGGGTGGGGCCAAGCCCCCCCCCCCCCCCCCCCCCCACGCCGGAGGCCACTTGTATTTTTTTTTTTTTTTTTTTCCTCCAAAGGAAAGTCCTATAACTTTTGCCAAGTATTTTTTTAGGGAAGTGTTGCTAACGGTCTATTGGGTTGTGAATAAAAGAGTAGAAGGGGAAAAAAGTTACAGTTTTTGATGCACCTTTAATATTTTTCAAAACATTTTAACACATCAGAAATGTGTTTTTTTTTTTTTGTCTCCTTCCTCTCTTATTCACAATTCAATGGCTTGTTATTAGCATTTTCCTTCTGGTTGATGAATAGTCACTTTAAAATTTTCCAGTTCAAACCAAAAACACGTTTTGTACTCTGTGTTTCCTCACGCAACCTTGTATAATTTTTTTGTTTTAGTTTAATAATAGGATTTTTTGAAATTATTGTGGCGGCGACCCCGTCAATTGTCCTCACTTAGTGTCATCCTTGATTACCGCCACGACAATTGACGTAGTTTTTGTTATTATCTCTCTCTCCCTCCCACATTGAGATTATATCCTAATCCAACCGGTGACCGTCAGTTTGTCAATGTAGGCCCCCCGTAATCTAAATCCTAGCTCCGCCATTGGTTGAGACTGTTGTTTTTTGCTTATATGATATGATGATATCATCAAAAGGGTTGCTGAGATCATCGTGGAGTACATTCTATATCTTCTTCCTTATTCTACCTTCTAAATCGAAGAGAAGAGTAAAGTAATGATAGTCCTCTTTCTTAACTATTGTATGGTTGACTACAATTAAATTAAAGCAGAAGGCCCCAACCTACCCCAGCTCGGGCTGAGTTTTTTGTTTGATTTTAGCAACTCAGTTATTAGAATCAATTATGATTTTAGCAAATGAATTTACCAGGTGCTAAAATCATAGTTGATTTGAGCTAAAATCAACCATGTTTTTAGCGCTTAGTGAACTAATTTGCTAAAATCATGGTAATTATGGTTGATTTTAGTAACTGGATTGCCAAAATCAGATGAAAAACTTGCGGTCAACAGAAAAAATAAATGAGACTGCTCCCCCATAAACAAGACCAAAAGCTACCATGGGATGGGACCACTAGACAGAATTTCCCATGGAAGCTTCGAACACTAGATTTCAACACATCTGAAAGTTGAGGTAGTATTTTTGATATGTGAAAAGTAGCCTTCTAACACCAAATTAGTTTTTTTTTTTTTACCCTGACAAAGTGATGGAAAAATTAATTAAAATTGAATTTGTTGCAAGGTATGGCATGCAATTCCGGAGAAGCTAAAGTTGATTCTCTTGTACTTTTGTACTAACATTCCAAGATGGACTTATTGGTAAACGCCCCGATTTTCGGAAGCATTAATTAAGACAACTAATTAGGATTAATTTAATAAAAAGAGTTTTCATCAGAGTACACGTTGAAAAACGCGAAGTGCAGCCTATTACAAACTACTTAGTACGGTTTGAGAAATTAATATTACAGACCCAACATTAAAAATAAAGGGGTGGGTTCTACAGATTAAGGTTCAACTCTGGATTCCACGGCTCCTTCTGAGCCTGGTCTGCCGGAAAACCCTTGACTCCAAAATAACCGTCTCCTTCGACACTAACGGCACCTGCTTGATTACAGTCTGGCATAATACGTTCGAGTCACGAAGCAACATCATAGTATTATACCAGAGTCACAAAAAATGTAACACCATGAGCGATAAATCACTCAATAGCTACTCTAACCCTCCCAACCCTTGCTTAACATACAAGTACAACATATATAATTAAAAAACAGCAATTAAAGGAATAAGCAGGTAATTAACCGTAAAGCAGAAAATAAACACATAACTGATTTCATTACTAGTCATTAACTTACATATTCATCTAAGTTCTCAACCTAGAGAACTTTTCTCCTGTTTAACCACTAAGGAATATGACCAAACTGTGATTTACTCCCCCCTTGCTTGCCCTTCACTCGGGGGCCCCGACGGAAGGTATAAGTTACGTACTTCATCTAGCCGTCAGCCGCCTCGCAAGGATGAATTTCCCAGGGACGAAACTGTACCACTGGGCTACATATGGCAATTGCCAGATCCTATAGGTATATAGCCGAAACTAGTCTATAATACTTCCACCCTTATAACGTCTTAGAATTCAAATGAAGCAAATCACAGAGTGTCACATCCTAGGGTTTCGAAATCAAGGCAAACTGCCAAACAATCCTCCGAAACAATCACTTGGCGGAACTGCCATTCAACAACAATCTCGGAGTAACTCCCCATCAATTAATTCCAATTCACTTTTCCATTAACCTCATCGTCTATGTGATATTCGCGTACGATCACCCAATTAGGGAACCTAATTGTCCATTCTAACATTCAACAAGTTTATGGAAAGTGCACTTAACAGTCGAAGCAAAGTGATAACGATATTCTAAGGGTCACAAAATCAAGTAACACAATTCACAAGTTCACAAATCATCACAAACCAAAGTAATTGAAAACAAGAGCCTGAACGTAATTAAATAAAGTATAGGGTCATAAACGTAATTTATAGAAATAAGGGGTCCCCATTGAAATTTTAAGTAAGTATAAGGGTAACAAAATTAATTTCACGGTTCTAGGGTCCTTAGCGAAATTTTACTAACTTTGGGGGCCTTTTTGTAAATAAATTTTATACAAGGGCAAAACGGTAATTTTGCCACAGAAAAGGGTAAATACGTAAAAATAATTTATTTTAGTTAGTAAAGTCCTAATTTGTCACAAAACACAATTCCTTGATTTTTTTTATTAAGTATAAAACTGCACATTATGTAATTTACACACACAAGGGCAAAATGGTCATTTTACACCCGAAGGGCATTTTGGTCATTTGGTTACACTCCTAAATTTCCAGTAGTGACACTTAGTTGATAAAAATAGGTTTCGTAAATAATACACAAGTACACACGCCAACTTTCACAAAATTACACTTTAAACCTTTAACTTTAACACAACGATCAAGAATAAGGTTAAGCACAATAAATTTATGGAGAAACTCACATAAACACTTAGTAAAGTCTTAAACATGCTTAGAATAGTTAAAAACATTAACCACAATGAATCTAAGGTTTACTAAACACGAAAACACGGTTTGGGTTAAAAAGGGTCGCATCGCGTTTTGGCTCGGATTTCGTGAAACCGTTGACTTGGGGCTTTAACTCATCTACTCTAAATTACTCCTAGACTATTCTAACTCATTCAAAATCTTAGAATAGGTTGGGTACGAGTTTCTACCTTGTTTTGCGAAGATTTGGCAAAAACGAGTTTTTGCAAAAAACCGGTGGAGGGAGCTCTTTGGCTGGCCTTGGGTGGCTTTGCTGGTGAAATGTGGGTACCTTGGAGTGTGTTGGATGATCTTGAAGTGGAAGATGAGAGATGGGAGCTTGTGTGTAGACACCCCAATTCTGACTCCGGAATAATCCTAGGCATCCCCGATGATGAGGAATAAGCCAAGAACAACAATTAAGGCTCAGACAAGACTTTCAATTCCCTAAGAACCCCCAAATACTCACCAAAATAGCCCAAAAACTCAAAACAAAGAAAGAAGTTTTGTTGGACCTGAGCACTCAGGTCCATCCACCTGAGCACTCACATTCATCCACTTAAGCACTCAGATCCTCCATGAACCCGAGCACTTAAGTCCATGAACCTGAGCGCTCAGGTGGGACACATGGCAGATTCCTGCAGAAGCAATGATGAGATTTCCTGCAAATCTGATATATTGTTGCCACTATATCACGTATTGAGATGCCCCAAATCATACTAATTATATTCCTAGACCCCTAAAACTAATTGCTATCCTAGCTCCCTAAACCAAGTTAATTTTACATTTTCTCCCAAATTTTCTCTATAAAAACCCACATTTTCTCCTTGTTTTCTCTCTCTAGAAAAAAAAAACCCATTGTTCATAAGACCATTCTCCATCATTTCTCAACCCTTCTCCTCTGATTCAAACCCAAATCATTCACATCCATGGCCAAATACTTCATTTTTAGTCCATTCTGGCCTAAATACTTTAAAAACTCCACCAAAAACTCTCATCAAAGACCATCTACAGTCAGTAAGGTATAGTTCCAGAGCCATAACACCCCAAAATCTACACCTCATCCCATGCTTCCTCAAAAAACCTTGAAAATCCATGTTTCTAGCCTAAAAACTCACTAAAAATACCCAAACTTTACCCATCAATTGAGTTCTTATTCATACACCCTCATCTTGGTGTCACTCCACTCCATAAATTCATCCATAGGTTGCGTATTCCTAAAATCACCACAAAAGTCTTTGTTTCAAGCTAAAAAAGGTAGAAATACCTTGCCGAAATGTAGTTCTTGCTTCCTGAGGGAACCCAAAAGGTTTAGACAGGTTCCTTATACTTGTTCTGAATTTATTAAGGGTTTAAAGTTGATAAAAATGTTTTCTTAAAGTTTTTGGTTCGAATGGGCAGGTTACATCTGAGCACTCAGGTTCATTGAACTGAGCACTCAGGATCCCTGACCTGAGCACTCAGGTCCATCAGAATGATCAAACGTTCTTCCTTTATATTCTGTGTTTTGACGTTTATTTTGATATATTGTCATGTTTGATTCATTTTGATGGCTGTTTGTGCTCAAATGGGGGTTGTTTTCACTCAAATATATCTCATCAATGTACAAAAATAAGTTTTTGAAAGCATTTTCTTTTGAAAATAAAAAGGAAAGTTTGAAAACAAGATGAAAAAGGGAAAAACAAGTCTATTTTTGATAAATCTGCCACGAATGTTTGTAAAGAGTGTATTATGATTGAGAACTCAAAGGTCTAGCTCTAAACTTCTGAGAACTCAAATCAGTCCAGTTGAGTGCTCATGTTCCCCCATCTGAGCACTTAAGTCCATCTGGACTATCATCATTTTTCACTCATATGTCTCTTCTATTGGTTTATGTTATGTTTGTTGTTGGTTATATTCTGTCAAAACTTTCTTATAAAGACTTGAATCATCATTTTATATCAATATAGATCTGCTTTGTGGCTTGTTTTGTGCATGAAATGCTACGAAAGTGTATTTTGAAAGTTCATTCGTCTTGTAAAAAGAGATTCATAAGTCTAAAACATGATAAAACACAAGGAATGAACTCTTTTTTTGGAAAGTGGAAGTAAATCAAGGTCATCAAAGGGGAAAATTTATTTGTGTATTTTGGCTACCTGAGCACTTAAGTCCGTCCACTTGAGCACTCAGGTTAACCCATTTGAGTGTTCAGATCATAGTCAAACAAGCAGATCTATCTTGGTTCTAGCAATATTTACTTGTTGCATTCTATTCAGTCTAACTCTTACCTATGTTTATCATGTTGCATATTAGTCTGTTCATGGTTAGATTAGCACGTAATTTCATAACTTAATAGACATCATATGCTATTGTTCATGTTTGAATTTATTCTTGGTTCATGTAAATCAATGTTTTTGCATGGGTTCTACATATGTAGTTTGTTTTATGCATCTTAGTATATCTCATATATCATCACTTTGTACATATTGCACAAGTATCCATCATCTCATGTGCATCTTTGTTTGTAACCGCATTTACTTGTTTTCCCGTTCCCCATTCCCCTTTTTCATGCTCCAAGTTGCACAATAAACATTTTATAAATCCCACAAATGCTAAGTAGAGACCGACTCTCGGGTCAGGCGAGAGGGGTGCCATAAAACCCTTCCCCTCTCGTAACCAAGATTGCGAATCTAAGATATTATGGTGATGACGGACTGGTTTTAAACCTTATCCCGAATAAGGCACGAGTTATTCGAGTTTGGTTCCTTGGGGACAATCCGCTAAAACCCGGGTGGCGACTCCGAATCGAATTCCTCGGAGGGGTGTCCACATTGTGGTTGATGTTTTGAAGTGAAAACCCAAATTTCTTGACTTTTCTCACTCTAGAACTTGAAGGATGGTAATGGGGCTTTGTGTTCTTGATTTGGGAGTTCTTGGGAGAGTTTGGAGGAGGAAGAGAGTGAAGGAGAGGGGTAGTAGAGTTTTAGGACGAAATTGGGGTTTGGGGGAGTATAAAATGGGTTTTGGGTGGAGTTTGGAGTGTAGGATTGGTGAAAGAAGTACTATAGTGGGTTAGGAAGTGATGAGGGAGGGTGGTGGAGTGTATGGCAGTCAAGGGGGGCCATGTTGACTGATTTTGGATGATGGGAGGAGGTAGAGTGTGGTATTGGTGATGGTTGGTGGTGGTTGGGTAGTTGTTTTGGTTCTTTTTACTTCTTTGCAATGGAAATAATTGTGTGCGAGCGTGCCAGAGAGAGTTTCGATCTCCTCTCTCAGATTAACTTTGGAAAAACCAAATCTAATCAGGCGATTGTGTTTTATTGGTTCAATTACCTCAATTAAGAGGATTTTTTCAACAAGTGAAGAAATGTAAACCAACAAACTTAGGAAATCGAAGAACGAAAAGAAACAAGATACTTCGATTAATAAATCAAAAGTAAACTTACTTCGAAATTGTCTCCAACTTCAGATACAAGAACTTTGAACGGGTGATTGTTACAAGAACAACCGAGATTAATCCTAACTACTTCCTAATCTACTTCCTAAACTACTTCGAACTGAGTTCGAAATCCTAAACTACTTTGCCAATGAACAAACCAAGCATCAGTTTTTTGATAGCTGTTTGTTGAAGATTTGTCCGGGGGTTTTCACTCTTCAATTTCTCTTATTTATAGATGCTGCTTGCAATTTGAACTTCCCGCTCAATGAATTTGAATAATAGCTTGCTTCGAACTCTAACTTCCATTCTTCGAGTTGGCAGTTGTTTTCTCCTCCACGTCTGAATTTGAATCCTTCTAATTCTTCTTCCAGAAGTTTTGATTTTGAATCTGTACAGTTGTTTAAACAAACTCAAATGATTAAACGTTAAAGTGAATAACTGTCTTTCGATAAGCATTCCACGTGTTATAACTGCCAATTTGCCTTGTTTCCCAAATCCACACGTGGAGTTTATATGTTTAGCAGTAAATATCATGGCTTCGAAACCACCCTTTTACGTTGGCAATGGCTTGCAACTGCCAATAACTGCTTTTTCATCTTTGAACACGATACGACATCGTATTTAATCATTTATATTCCTTTAATCCAGTGTATCTTTACCAACAGGTAATTGCCAACGTTTGGTATTTTCAATTACGTGTCAATTAATTATTGGATTTGTTAATTTTATATGTAAACATACCCCCCACATTAACATCTTTGTTCAAGGAATTTGAATAAGTGTTAATGTGCCTTATGCCGCTTCGAATTCCTGTAAACTTCCAAAGCAGAAGTTATTGGCAGTTTTCACCACTTCCAATGATGCAGTTGCAATCGATTCTTACGGTCTCTGTGAGAGGTTCATGGAAAATGGGCAGTTAACACCCACGTTCCTGGCTTACAAAATTTGAATCGTTTCAAATTCAGATTTTAAGTTTATAAAAGCACTCAATTACTGGTAAAATGGATCACCAATTTTCACTCTAATCTTGCTTTTATCTCCTTAAGCTCAACTTAAACATGGCCAACGTTTCTGACACCCAAAATGCTTTCGAACGCTTGGTTATTCAAGACCCAATCCCTACCATTACTGAAAATGCTGTTACACCAATTGTTGGTGAAATTCGAAGGGATCGTTCTTTTGTTTTGGTTCGAGTAGATGATCCTGAACCTACTGATCCATGGAACCCTCCCACTTCTCCTTCTTTCAAACCCTTTCTATGGGGTTTACCATCTGAGATAGTGGTGGTAAAAATGGATGACCCTACTGGTTACAAGGGTTGGAGTAAATACCGCTCATTGGCTATGAGCAGATATTTATCTCCTCTCATTAGGCATGACCCTAATATAATGGTACTCGACAGTCTCATTGCCACCTGCCTTACTCCTTAATTCTTCAAAGTATGTGAAGATGAAAAATATGGCTTCGCTGGCTATGGTGAACTTAAACAAAAAGCCAAAAGCCAATATATTTATTGGTTAAATGAGGTTCGAAGGCCTCATTTTGAAGGAAAATTTGTTGACCCTTCCAACCTTTCCCTTCGAACTCTTCCTGACAATCCAGATTGGTTTCAGGAATTGAAGAGTATCAACTTCGATCTCACTATCTTTCAAGCTGATTACTCTTACTCATTTTACCCACAATCTGATTCTGTTAGAGCCAAAGAAGTATTGGCTGCTTTTGCATTTTTGGATATAGGGATTCTTGAAGAAGACATCCCTTGCAAAAATTTCTTATGGGCTTGCGAGACCATTCAATGTTCTGTTTCTAAGTTAACTGGCTCTTTCCTCCATTCTTTTCTAAGCCAGCTTCCTCTCCTTCGAATGTGGATGAATAACAACAGTGCTGCTCATGTTTTTAACCAAGACCTTCATGACTATGAGATAGCACATGACCAGGTTGTTAAACTTCATAATAAAATAGAAAATCTGAAAGGAAAGCCTTTCGAAATTCCATCTGGGGTCTCCAAAAGACTTCGAAAGAGGTTCACAAGCTGTGCAAAGAGAAATGCTTTAAAGCTGGCCAAGCTCGAAATCAAAGCCGAGGCTCTAGTCCTGAAGATCAGGCCTCTGATTGAGAAAAAACTCAAGCTGGATGGAGAAGCTGAAGTCAGGATAAAGGAAAAAGAATTTTTTGATTTCAATTGGGCAAAATTTCATGCCTTGGTGACTTGGAGCTTTCCTCACTACCTCCAAGTTATCCCTACTCCAACCGCTGCTCCATCAAAGTAGACATTTTAAATCTCTTCGATGTAATAGGATTTCCCTTTGTAGCATGTAATATCTTGTCATGTTAATGTAATTTCAGTTCTTTTAAAGGTTTATTTTGCACCTTTCAATGCTTTTCGAAGCATTTGTAGGTACTTCAAACCAGTTCGAACTATTGAAAAATAGCGCGTGAAGATATTAAACCAATAAGAAATGGTTTAGAAAAAAAAAAACTTTAATGATTTAAAAATCATAAAGAGACATTAGTTACGGGTTAAAGTTCAAGCTTGGGCCTAAAATAATATAAGCCCAATTGCCTTAAATAGCATACTTGACCCGAACTGATACACCGCTTCATCACAAAGTATAAACCTAGGGCCTGAACCGTTTTCATTATACGTTTAAACCTTCAAACACTTCGCTCTCCCTCCTAGATTTCTAATCTCTCACAAACATGGCTTCCGGAAGTGATACAACCACAAGTACCTCTTCTCTCGCTCTCAGAAGATATGTTAAAGAAGAGATGTCAAACCCAAAAGGTGATTTGCAGAAACAAATCTTTATTACGAATCCTGACAGAATTGATACCCACATTCTTGGGCCTGCATTCTTCGATCTTCCCCTCAAATTTACATCATGCTATCCTATCCTAGGAGAGGGTAAACTTATAAAAGATCAGGAACTGGATTTTGTAGAATGGCCTACCAAGAATTTTGCGTACTGGCTAGTTCGAGATAAAGATTGGGATGAATGGACTGAGCACATGTTGAAGCATAAGAAAACCGAGTTAGAGCAAATTGGGCTTTGGCACATCATCTCACTACTTCAATATGGTATCCACCAAAACCCTGCTCTCATACACGCCGCCCTAGCTTTCTGGGATGCATCGTTCAATTATTTTCGTTTCAACTGTGGAATGATGGGTCCTACAGTTTTAGATGTATCATTTCTTACTGGACTTCCTCCATTTGGTCCAATGTTTGACATTTCTGACTCTATTGATATCCCATTATTGAAAACCATGAAAACTTCTGGCTCATATGCATCATATGGGAATTTTCTTCACGCTGAAGCCAAGTTTGGCAAACCAGTGTCTGACAAGGAGTTTTTTGCATATCTTCTGTATACTTTGTGCAAAATGATATTCTGCCATAATGGTAAGAAGATTATGCATGAATTTGCTCCTTTGGCGTATCGTCTTTCTAAGGGTGAGAAGTTCGATTTGGCTTCACATTTTTTGGGCTATGTCTACAAGATAGGTTCTGATAGCCAATCAAAACCACTCAATTTCAATATAGGAGGCCCTCTTTGGTTCCTGCAACTATGGATTTTGGCATATTTCCCTGTTTTCACAGTTGCCATTTCAGAACCTGTTAATGTTTATGGAGACAGGTTTAGAGTTTTGGCTTCTAAACCCCTATCACTGGTTGGATACCTGCAATATTTTCTCAATGTGAGGGAGGATAAGGAAGAAACAGAATTTCGACCTTTCACTAATTGGAGTATTGGACCCTCCTGGATAAAAGAAATGATGGAAAATAGGGGTGCTAATACTTTTGCTGCTGCTTGGGGAAGTATTTTACTTCCAAGAGAACTTTTCATAGGAGGGATTGTTGGTGGCTGCAAACAGACTCACTGTGAGACTTATTGTCCTGCCCAATTTGCCAGACAATTTGGTATGGTACAAGCAATTCCATGTCCTTATCCTGGAGAAGTTAATGTTCCTCTCTATGTTAGAAAGAAAGTTGATAAGAATGTACTTTCACGTTTAAACGTGGAGTACAGAAAATCTAGAGCTGCCTTCAAACCCTCCCAATTTTCGATGGACAGTCCAATTTTCAATAACTTCTCCCGTTGGTGGCATAACCTTATTGATCTATACAATCAAACCCCTTCAGCACAAGGTTTTGCAAACCATATTGGATGTCCTATTATACATGAAGGTGAAGGACTCTCTAGTTCACTTTCTGTGTCAGATGACGGATTTGGTGTTGAAAGGAGAAACAAATCCCAACAAGAACAATGAGAAACAACACCAGACATTCAATCTTCTGCTTTGGTACCCGTTGCTTTAAATGTCCAACCACTTCAATCAGTACCACAAATTGTGACTAGATCTCAACAACAAAGAACCCCTCCTTCTACTCCATCAGGTGAGTCTCTTATTGTTTGTGTGATTCTTGTACCTTCAATTCTTTTCTGTTGCTTACTTATGATCCATCTTTGCAGAATCTACCCTTAAGAAAAGGATGAGAAAAGATAGAGAGACTGCTCAAACCTCTGCTTCTCCAGGTTCGAAGTCCAGTACCTCCTCTATTTATCTAAGTTTGTTAACCTTTAGCTTTTACTAATTATTTTCCTTGTCTTTTTAAAAGCCAAAAGGAGAAAAGAAACTTTAGGACCCGAGCAAAAACTTAACCAAGAAGAGGCCAAATTTGCTAAAGTTTATAAAGCTTCGAAGCAAAGAAAGAAAATATTAATTGAAGAACCAGAAGAAGAAGAAGAAGAAACAGAAGATATTACCATAGGCCAATTTGTGAAGGGTAAGCTGTTATGACTTTAATTTCATCAGGCCTTTTGAACTTACTTTCATACTTCTTAACTCTATGCACTAACCTCTTTCTCAGAAAGGAGAACGAAACTCAGGCACGCTGAGGTTTTTAAAACACCTGCACCAACACCTGATCTTCAAGTTGCAGAGCTTCAATCAAAGTTCGATTCACCCACTAGGACAACTGAAGTTAGCACTCCTGTCATCCCATTAGGAGGTAGATTACAAGACTTAACTGCTCCCATAAGACATGTCATTGCACAAGCCTTGGTTTCAGAGAGTATTAAAGCATCAATACCAACTCACATAGGCTCTACTGCAAAATTTCCTATTTCAATGACCAAGGACCCCTTGCAAGAGCCAACTCCTGAATTTGAAGCTGTATTTGAACAACATATTTCTGGTTCACCTGCAGCTATGGCTAAACAGGCTATTTCTAAAGAGCCTCTGAACATTAGTATTGACCAATCCTCTGAGGTTGATATACCTGTTCAATTTGAAGTTGATATCTCAATTCCAAAAGATGACAGGAGCTTATTTCCGGAGATTACACCACACATCTCAACTGTCAAAATCACTGATCAACCTGAGATAATGGTTGAGGGAGCAGGTCCTGATCCAGTCCCAAGCATTGTTACTCCAAGAACTGAGGTACTGCACATTATTGCTAATAAAACTTACGGCCATCATAAAGAATTAAGCCTAAGTACATTTATACATTTTTCTTAGCAGGAAATGGGCACTTCTACTAGTATCCCTGTAAGTGACGTTTCTTCGTTGGAGCAGCTTAAGCTAAAAATGAGTGATTTCTGTCAAAGAATCACCAATCCTAGGGCTCCAATTCCCTCTTCTGAATCTCCAATCATTCAACTCAAGGTTCAATATAATTTACCTCTGTCTGAGCTGGTTAAGCCTACTTTTACCCCAGAAGAGATTCAAGAATTGAAGGAGATCCTTCAACAACTCTCAGAGCTAAACTTTGAAAACTTGGCTGAAGGAGATTCGAAGGTGCACTTGGACATCTGCTGTCAAGCTGCTTGGGCATTGAAACCTGCTTCTCAAGAGCTTCATAAACAGCTTCTGAATAGAGCTTCTGAGTTTCAAGTAAAAGCTCATCAACTCTGTGAAGTTCAAGAGAGGCACCTTCTAAGAGAAAGCTTGAAGGCAGCATTATCTAATGCAAATGATGAAGCTCGAGGTGTGATTTCTTCTTATGATCAAGATGCTGTCAAACTTCGACATTTGAAAGAAGAAGAAGCTCGCCTAGAAGAAGCCTTACTTCAAATTAGAGGAGAAATTGATCAGACTACCTCCAACATGCAGACCTCTATGAACAAAGCTTCTAAATCAGTTGTAATCATAAAAGACCTTAAAGATCAACTGCAACAAACCTCTGATCAAAAGGAATTCTATGATTTTATTTGTACCAGAGGTGCTCACGTATGGAGCGACCTAAAAGACACAATTGTACAGTTTTTAAGTGATGAATGAAATGTTTGTTTTCTCTCAATTACATTACTTTATGACTGCTTAGCATGTTGATCTCATTGATTTGAGTTTGAACTCAAAACATAATCGTTGCTTGTTCCTTATGATTTATCTTGAACAGCACAAGCAAAACAGAAGGCAAACTACACTTAGTTTTATCTTCTACTAAAGGACTCCCAAATAGTTGGGAAGTAGGCCTTTAGATATCTTCCATTAATCTTTCTTCTATGAACATAACCATTTAAGTCTTTCAAATGATATGCCCCTCTTTTAAGAACTCTATGAATTTGGAAAGGCCCTTCCCAGTTTGGGGCCCATTTCCCAAGTCCTTGCTTTCTTTCTTTGATACGCAATACCACTTTCCATACTAAATCACCTATATCAAAGCTTCGAACAGCAACTTTCTTGTTGTAACTTCTAGCCACTCTTGACTTTTGCAACAGGATTTGATTCAGAGCTTTAATCCTTTCTTCATCTATCTCTTCGAGCTCCATATACATTGCTTGATGGTATGCTCCAATATTTAAGTCATTCTGAGAAGCAACCCTTTGTGATTTCACCACGATTTCCATTGGTAAAACAGCATCATGCCCATAAGTTAAGGCAAAAGGAGTAGTACCTGTACTGGTTCTTTTAGTGGTTCGATATGCCCATAACACATTTAAGAGTAAACTTGGCCATTCTTCTGGATTTCTATCAACCATTCTTTGAATACCTCTTTTGATAATCTTATTGGTTGATTCTGCTTGGCCATTTGACTGAGCATAATAAGGAGTAGAGTTGATCAAAGAAACTCCATGAGAAGCTGCAAAAGCTTTCACTGCTCTGCCTTCGAAAATGGATCCATTATCCACTGTTATGGTTTCTAGAGATCCAAATCTGTAGATGATATTCTTAATGAATCCAATTACCTGTTCTTGAGATACACTCTCAAAGGCTTGAGCCTCCACCCATTTAGTAAAGTAATCAGTGGCGACTAGAATGAATTTATCACCACTTCTAGAGGCAGGGTAAATCATGCCAATCATATCCATTGCCCACCCTCTAAATGGCCAAGGCTTAACTACATACTGTAATTCAGTGATAGGTAATCGTTTGAGAGGCCCTGTCTTTTGACAGGCTTGGCATCCCTTTGCATAATCAATACAATCCTTAAGGATAGTAGGCCAATAATATTCATACCTTCGAATCAACCATCTCATCTTGATTCCTGCTTGATGTGCCCCACAAATACCTTCATGAACTTCTGCCATAACTCTAAAGGCATCAACCTTGCCTAAACATTTAAGCAATAAACCATCTGCTCCTTTCTTGAACAATTCCCCATTGTACATGATGTAATTAACAGATCTTAACCTTGTTGCTCTGTCTGTTTTAGCATCAGGTTTTGTTAGATAATCAGTCAATGGTTCTTTCCAATCATTCGAACTTGGAGAAGTGGTGATTTCACCTACTTCGAAATCAGTATATCTATATTTAAGCATTGATAAAGATTTCCTTAAAGTCAACTGACAAAACTCTCTATTTTCATCAGTAATAAACTTAAATCCTGATGCCCTTTGTGCTACTGCATCTGCTTCTTCATTAAAGAATCTTGGTACATAAGTGAAAGTAATCATATGAAATTGCTTAACTAACAATTTCACATATTGATGATAAGGTTTTAAACCAACACTATGGCAACCAAAATCTCCTTTCACTTGGTTTATAACCAACTAAGAGTCTCCAAACACCTCAACTATGTCAACCTTTAGAGCAATCAGTAGCTCTAGTCCCATAATTAAGGCTTCATACTCTGCTTGATTGTTAGTACATTCCCCTTCATTTATCTGAAATCCAAATTTGGTTTTCAAACCTTGAGGAGACTCCAAAACAACTCCAACTCCAGCCATTTGAGATGTTTTCGAACCATCGAACCACATCTTCCATGGCTTAATTGTTATAGTATCAACATCTGCTATTTCAGGAGTCTCAATTTCATTTGGATGATCAGCTAAAAAATTGGCTAAAGCTTGTCCCTTAACTGATTTTTGAGGAACATACTCTAGATTAAATTCAATTAAAGATACAATCCATTTCCCAATTCTGCCACTGAGTACAGGTTGAGACAACATATATTTCATAACATCAGTCTGGGAAATTACATAAGTTACTCTAGGCATCATATAGTACCTGAGCTTTTTCGAAGCAAAAAACAAAGTTAAACATAACTTTTCTACTGCAGAATACCTACTTTCACAATCATTAAGAAACCTACTTAGATAATAGATAGCTTGCTCCTTCCCTTCTTCATTATCTTGAGCCAATAGAACTCCAATTGAGTTATGGTTTGCTGCCAAATACAGCTTAACAGGCTGTCCCTTTTTAGGTGGAACAAGAACTGGTGGATTGATTAAGTACTCCTTGATGGCCTTGAAAGCATCATCATGCTCCTTTGTCCATTCGAAGTCCTCTCCATCCTTTAATTTCAACAAAGAAGAAAAGACTTTAGTTTTCCCTGCAGTGTTAGATATAAATCTTCGAAGAAAATTCAATTGACTAAGAAATTTTTGAAGTTCTTTCTTGTTTGAAGGAGGTTTAGCCTCTATAATAGCTTTAGCTTTGTTTTTATCAACTTGAATACCTTTGCTATGGACTAAATACCCTAGAAAGTTTCCTGCCATTACTCCAAAAGCACATTTAGCAGGATTCAACTTCAGTTGATAATGCTTCATCTTTGAAAAAACTATCTTCAAATGCTCTACATGATCATCAATAGACTCTGATTTGACAATAATGTCATCTATGTAGCACTCTAGAAAACCCCCAACTATTTCATGGAAGATAGTGTTCATAGCTCTTTGATACGTAGCACCAGCATTTTTTAGCCCAAAAGGCATTTTAACCCACTCAAAGGTTCCAAGATTACCAGGGGCTCTAAATGCAGTTTTATGAACATCTTCCTTGGCTATACAAATTTGATTATACCCTGAATGGCCATCCATAATAGACATGATTTTGTGGCCTGCAGAACTATCCACCAACATGTCTACTACAGGCATTGGGTATTCATCTTTAGGGGTTGCAGTATTCAAATTTCTAAAGTCAATGCACACCCTAATTTTCCCATTTTTCTTGATAACAGGAACAATATTTGATAACCATTCTACGTATCTTGCTGTTCTGATAAAACCTGCATTTAAAAGGTTTTGAATCTCCTTTTTTACCAATAAAATGGTTTCAGGAGACATCTTTCTTGGTAGCTGTTTGAAAGGTTTGCAATTAGATTTTATAGGCAACTTATGCTCAACCAAATCTCTACTCAAACCTGTTAATTCTTTATAACTCCAAGCAAAGCATTCTTTGTTCTCTTTAAGCACCGTGATCAATTTGGCCTTCGAAGCATCGAGCTCTCTGTTGATCTGTACAGCGTTTGGAACAATTCCATCTCCCAATTCCACTTCTTCTAAAGGATCTTGGGAATCGATGTAGCCTAAAAAGGCTTCTTCGAATTCCGTTGGCTTCAACCCCCAGTCAGATTTTTCAGCCAATAATTCCTCCCAATCATTTGTTTCTTGTAACTTCTGCTCTACTTCTAGAGCCAAGAATTTAACTAAGGCCAATGAGTTGGCCTCTTCGAATTCTGTCTTGGATTCACATCCAAGCAGCCTCATCTGGTGGGTTGTCTGATTCATAATCAACTGCTTGCTTAAGCTTAGACTTTAACTCTGCCAATTCTCCAATTTCCAACACATTGGATGGAGGGGTGGCAGGTTGTGCAATTTCACTCAGAGGAATGATCTCAGGCTTATACATTTCAGCTTCTGCACAATTTGCTGAAGTACTGAAGGGATGTGGATCTGCTTTCACCTCTTCGACCTTCACTTCTTTCCCATTTTCATACTTCACAATCATCAAGGCTTGATGCATTGAAGATGGAATACAGCCATTGACATGAATCCAATCCCTACCAAGTATAGCATTATACTTACTTGTAAAAGTATCCACCACAAAAAAGGCTGTATCAGTTTCCACTTGGCCAACTTTCAGGCGTATAGAAACGATTCCTTTGGGGCTTTTACTTTCACCAGTAAACCCAGTAATGGATGTGCTTGTTGGGATCAATCGAACCTTTTCTTTCCCCAACTTCTTTAAAGTCCTAGAAGGTAAAATGTTCACTGCTGCACCATTATCGACCAAAACTCTGTTTAACAAGATCCCGTCAAACAATGCAGATATGTATAATGGCTTCAAATGGTGCCTCATATCATTCGAAGGCGATTTGAAAGGATAAGAAAGATCAGCACAATTCAAATCAACAATCAAAGGATACTCAGAATCAGAATCTGTTTCTGGAACAAAGATTGCTCCTTCTTTAGATGTCACTTCTGGTTCCTCAATAGCGTTAGCCATAGCCACAAACTCTTCTTCTTCTTCTTCCTTTTGAATCTTGGATATTAAGGCTCCCCAACCATCATTCCAACCATTATCATACGTAAGATTATACTCTTCATCACTTGATACATCGATGATTTCCATAGGAGCAACTGTTGGTTGTAATGCCCTTCGAACAGGTGAGCAATCTGGTCCGAAAGGTCCAAAATCAAATGAAGGAGCAACCATGTTAATTTGAACTTCAGGCAAAGTCCCAAACTAAATGGTCCTTTTTTCCTGTACTGGTAATTTTAATTCATCCTCTATTGTGTCCATCTTCCCAGAAAACTCCACTGCAGAAATCTCCATGGGGGACAATGTTTCAATAGGAGATGAATTCATTCATCCACCTTCTTCCTGTTCCACTATCATGGCCTCTAATAAGCCAGACTGATAGCTTGCCAAGGAATTTGGAGAAGCTGGACTATTTCGAGGTGCCTCAGTGTCCATCCTTGCAGCCAAACTTTCCAGTGTTTCCCTCTCTGATTGAGTGAACCCCCTTCGAAGAGATTTTTCAGAATCTTCTCTTCGAAGTCTGTTAAACCTTGGGTTGAACTTATCACCCCCATTATGATTTTCCTTAGTGGCATATTCTTCCATTTGGAAACTAGTATACCTCCTTTGCAGCTTCCTCTTCTGAGTTCTTGTCAATATAGGAATCATTTGAGGGGTCTTGGTCTTTGGATCTCTAACCACTACCCATTGACCAGCAGGAGTGTTTGGAGGTTTGACCATCTTGTTTCCAACTTTAGAAGGAGTTTTATATCCCTGGAAGAGTTCTGGTCTAACCTTTTTTAAAAACCAATCAGGAACTCCTTTTACCAAGGTGAATTGTTCCCCTTCTCCTTCAGTTTCTCGGTCCATTAGGGCCTTTCCAGTGTTAACCTTCTTCAAAGGAGGATAATCCCTCTTCGAAGCTGGTGGAACTGGACTAGAAGGTACATTTCTCTTTGATACTGGCCAAGGTTTCTCATTTCTACCATGATTTGGGCTTGTCAAGGGTTTTCTCTCATTATTCTGATCCAGAGCCCTCCTTTCCATCCTTTTTGGAAAGAAATCAACCCCCTGTCGGTCCAAATCTTTAAAAATCAAATAATTAGCCCTGCACTTCATGCACAAACATTCTAAAAAGGATGCTTCGAGCATGGGAAGATGAGATTGCTTGAAACCCATTTTAGAAGAACCTCCCGATGCATAATTTTGCCGGTAAGTCCTCCCATTGTCACTTCGAAGTTGGCCAATTTTTGGCTTTCCTCTTCCAAATTGTATAGAATTCATACCAACATGAACTCGCCTGTTTTGCCATACCTCTTGAACTGTTTTAGCGAAAGAAGTTGGCACATTGGTATTAGCAGTTACTTCTTCAATCTTTGGAAATGGATCTGTGTCTATTCCCATAGTCTTTTCTGGAAACTTGATCCTTCCCTTTTTGATCTGCTCTTGAACCTTGTCACGGAAAACATTGCAATTCTTAGTTGAATGAGTCCAAGAAGCATGCCATTTACAATAATTCTTTCCTTTTGTTTCTTCCAAAGTTGGAAGTTTAACATTTTCAGGAAGCTTGATAAACTTTTTCTTCAAAAGGTAATCAAAAATTTTATCTGCTTTAGACACATCAAATGAATATACTTTGCTAACTGCTTTCTTATTAGTCCTTGGTGCTATAGAAGAATCCTTTCGAACTAGACATTCACACACACAAGGATCATGCTCAACAATTTCAGCAGCATCAATTTCATAAGTAGAGTCTTTATAATAGGTTGAATAAGAAGAGTTGTTCCTATCGACATCTTCTTCTAACAAAGATTCATATCTAGAAGCTTTGTAAGTTAGATCAACCAAATCTCTGAACTCAGTAGAATCGAATTTCTTCCTAAGCTCCCTACTTAAACCATCCTGTGCTATTCTTACAAACTCAACCTCTGGTAGTTGAAGTTTGCACTTGTTTCTAGCCTTTTTAAACCTAGCAATAAAGTGTGCAGCCTTTTCATCAGGCTTTTGCTTTAATCTTGCTAAATCAGCCATAGTGACTTCTGGTTCAGTTTGATAAAACTGTGCATGGAATATTTCTTCCATCCTTTGCCAATTTGGAACTGACTCTGGTGTTAGATTAGAGTACCATTCGAAGGCTGTTCCTGTCAAAGAATTGGAAAACAATTTCAACTTAACAAACCCATTATTACCTAACTTTTTACATTGAGCTGTAAATCTGGCAATATGCTCAGTTGTTGACTGTTTTCCATCCCCATGAAATAAAGTAAAATCTGGGATTTTAAACCCCCTAGGGACTTCGAACTGCCTATCTATCCATTCTGGATAGGGCTTTCTATAAATTTGGGTTTGTACTCCTCGGTTTAGAGGTCATATACTTCTTGCATGAGGCCTAATATTTCCTCTCGAAGGGCTGGACGTTCTCCTAGAGGTACCCTTGAATTAACAGGTGGTTCCCAAGTAGCATTTCTAGGCATGTGATCTTCTGGAAACCTCTAAAAAGGATCATCAAAAGGCCTATGTTGCTTGGAACCTCCTTCTTGTCTTGCAGGAGGTTCATATAAGTGGTTCGAATGCACTCTACCCATCTCTGGTATCCCCGCATACTTAGGAATTCCAATCTCTGGATTAGGCCTTTTTGCACTGGTCCTATTCTTCTCATTAAAATGATTTCCAGGAGTATATACATACTCATCAAAACTGTAATCCATGTTTCTAAAACCCTTATCCTCATTTAAACCATCAAAGTTTGGTTCGAATGGGATATTAGTGTTTTGTTTGAATACTTTCTTAGGTTTAAAAGTCTGATAATCATGAGCTTTTGCAGGTTCATACCAAGATTCTGGTACATCATCTACATTTATAGGCTCTTTTCCAGGCCTTGACTTAAATTTGCTTGTACTAGCTTCTCCTTTATCCTTCTCAGATGAAGGCAAAGGATCCTGCCTAAGCCCTGATTGCTCTTCTAATTTTTGTAACATAAGCTTCTGGGTTTGAGCCAGTTCTCTAAATGTGGCAATCATTTCAGTAAACTGACTAGATAACACATTTCCTCCAACTTCTGGATTCTTTGGGTCATCAACATGTACAGTTCTATTATTCCTAGTGTGCATTCGAGAAGTCTGGCCAATCCCTGTATTCAGGTCCTGACCATTACGAGTCTCTGGACCAATTTGAAGGCCTTCGACCTGTTCATTCTCTCTAGAATTTACATTGTTCTCATCTTCTGGCGTTTGGCCAACCTAAGAATCATCTGTTTGCTTCCTAAGTTTTGGAGCCATTCAACACTTTCAGGGGTCCCACCGGGCGTGCCAAAAAATATTTTGGTTCTTTTTACTTCTTTGCAATGGAAATAATTGTGTGCGAGCGTGCCAGAGAGAGTTTCGATCTCCTCTCTCAGATTAACTTTGGAAAAACCAAATCTAATCAGGCGATTGTGTTTTATTGGTTCAATTACCTCAATTAAGAGGATTTTTTCAACAAGTGAAGAAATGTAAACCAACAAACTTAGGAAATCGAAGAACGAAAAGAAACAAGATACTTCGATTAATAAATCAAAAGTAAACTTACTTCGAAATTGTCTCCAACTTCAGATACAAGAACTTTGAATGGGTGATTGTTACTAGAACAACCGAGATTAATCCTAACTACTTCCTAATCTACTTCCTAAACTACTTCGAACTGAGTTCGAAATCCTAAACTACTTTGCCAATGAACAAACCAAGCATCAGTTTTTTGATAGCTGTTTGTTGAAGATTTGTCCGGGGGTTTTCACTCTTCAATTTCTCTTATTTATAGATGCTGCTTGCAATTTGAACTTCCCGCTCAATGAATTTGAATAATAGCTTGATTCGAACTCTAACTTCCATTCTTCGAGTTGGCAGTTGTTTTCTCCTCCACGTCTGAATTTGAATCCTTCTAATTCTTCTTCCAGAAGTTTTGATTTTGAATCTGTACAGTTGTTTAAACAAACTCAAATGATTAAACGTTAAAATGAATAACTGTCTTTCGATAAGCATTCCACGTGTTATAACTGCCAATTTGCCTTGTTTCCCAAATCCACACGTGGAGTTTATATGTTTAGCAGTAAATATCATGGCTTCGAAACCACCCTTTTACGTCGGCAATGGCTTGCAACTGCCAATAACTGCTTTTTCATCTTTGAACACGATACGACATCGTATTTAATCATTTATATTCCTTTAATCCAGTGTATCTTTACCAACAGGTAATTGCCAACGTTTGGCATTTTCAATTACGTGTCAATTAATTATTGGATTTGTTAATTTTATATGTAAACAGTAGTGTAGAATGATGTATAAAGTACATGTATACACATATGTGTGTATGTGTACTAGTATTGCTTGTGTATGTGTATGAAAGTGTATAATTACGTATGAAATGAATTTATAAAAATGTAATGCTCACGATTAAAATGTAAACATGTCTTAGGGTCGAATTTGTAGCAATTTGGAAGTATTAGGGTATAAACCGTAGTAATTGCAAATTAAGGGCCCTAAGTGCAATTAGAAATTAAATAATCCTAAATTTTCTTAAAAATTTCGGATTATTACAAATGGGTGTTCCACCGACTTGTTGACAATGAATCAGTGGAATTGGTTTATTGAGTGAAATTGAATTGATGAATTGTGAAAGAATGACCTGCCCCGTAAAGCAAAATAAATCAATTTCGAGCAGAAGTCAGTTTTGTGGAACATGCTTTATAAGATAAGTTAATGGACCAAGGAAGTTGGTTCGTTCTATCAAAAGCAGATGCTCACAACAATGTAGGAGTCGATTATATAAATCATATTTATCTTTTATAGATCAGAATTTGTTCGCAACACATTCCCTCTAGAGAAATACGGACTCAAACCACTGGATCAAATCCATTTCTATATGTTTTTCTCCAAAGAAAATGTGTTTCAAATTGGTATTGACCGATAACAACAGATGATCATGATTTTTAACACGATTAGCCTCCCCAACGAGCTATACAGAATAAAACATTCAGATTATGAAAAACGGCCGTAACACAAGCCCACAAATGGGCAAACTACACGTTGCAGTTGGGGACAAGCCAAGTTCCTTTTGGGGAGTACGCTAAAATGTCAAAGAAGACAAAAAAAATAAAACCAACTCCTGAAGTATTAAAATTAGAAGAAAAATCGTTGCAATACACCAGGGAAATTCATTTTTTTTAGCGTGACTTCTTGACAGTGACTGATTCTGATATTATTTTGATTCTCTAGTACTAGCTTTTGGAGGCAAAATTCCCCCATTTTCCTTGCGGTAATGATAAGGGTACAGACGAAAATGGCAAGAAAATGTACCGATCGCACACGGGGACCCACTTTTGGGTCCCACACGAGTGATCCGAACCGTTCATTGTTCTTAAAACATTTTTCCGAGGGGCCCCACAAAATTTCAGCTCAATCGGACGGTTGGAAGTGCTCCAACCAAAGTCCCACCGTTCCAACCAAAATGGAGCACTTCCAACCGTCCGATTGAGCTGAAATTTTGTGGGGCCCCTCGGAAAAATGTTTTAAGAACAATGAACGGTTCGGATCACTCGTGTGGGATCCAAAAGTGGGTCCCCGTGTGCGATCGGTACATTTTCTTGCCATTTCCGTCGGTACCTGTAGTGCTGTCCTTTTCCTTGTCATCCATTCCTTTCTTCCTCCATCACCTACTTTTCACTTTTTCGGTACCAACCACCTTTGATTGTTCAACCATATATCACCGTCCACCCCGTTCACCTCTCTCTCTGCCTTCCAAAGACGAGAGAAAATCATGTGTAGAGACTTTTCCTCCTGAAAAATATATAGGCAAGAGTCAGTCAGAATAGAATAAAATTCAGTACCCTTATAAGGCAATGAAATCAGATAATTTTTATGCCGTAAATTTTGGACTTATAGAGCACGAATTACCGTAATTTACGACTGTATTATATTAAGGCAAAAGCTAAAAACAGTGGGAACATTTTATCAAGTTTGGGAAATGCAGTCAGCAACCCATTAGCCCCACCGCACTCCTAAGTCTCCTCCTCTTTGAACCGGAAAAAAAAAAAAAAAAAAGCGGCCATCACGTTGAGGGCAAATAGCCTTTGATAGCAGCAAAAGCAAGTTTGACATTCCAATCACTAACCAAAGGAGCTCTACTACCACCGGCCCCAAATGTACTCAAAACAGGGCTTTCACATTCCCCTCACACGCTAAAACAACAACAACATCATTCCCCTAACATGCTACAACAACATTATGGCTCGTTTGGACGCCAGATTAATTTTGTTGGGTATTATATATGAAACGGAGATAAGATAGTAGATGGTAATATATAACAAGGTTTTACATTTTATGCGTTTGTTACTTATATTAAATACAAAACTTACGGAGTATTTACTTATTACACATGTCAACATATATTAAATACAAAACTTATTTACTTATTACACATGTCAACAAATAAGCTATAATAACTAATTTTAATAATTTTATATAAAAATAAAAATATTCAAATATTTTCTATAAATAGTTTAGGAATATACCACCTAATATGTTTTAATTATTTACATATTAATTTTTGTAAATTTTTATATTATACCCGAACACCATTGTAGTAAAGCCAACACAACAAACAACAAGCAAACAATGTAAAACACTAAAGTATATAATTTTTCAATTTTTTTGTATCAATTCAAAGATCTCTATTAGTAGTTTAATTTGGTGCAAAAAATAAAAAATTATGCGCAAAAAGATTTTATTTTTTGCTCCGAAGGAAATTGCAAAGTCAACCCAACAAGCCACAACAAGCCAACAATGTAAACCACTAAAGTATACTCCATCCCTTTTTTAAGTGATACCTTTGAAAAACATGTATTTTTTTGTGGACGTTAAAAAATATACTTCCGTAGAATGTTTTTAAATTTTTTTTTTTTTTGGCACCAAATTAAAGTACTCAATGAGCACTTTAATGTGGTATAAAAAATTAAAAATTTATATAAAGAAATATGTTTTTTAGGTGTTTGAAATTGCACATATTCCAATAGGGATTACTTAAAAAGGGACGGAGGGAGGATAGTTTTTCAAAAAAATTTGTATCGAATTGAAGATCACTTTACGAGTTTAATTTGGTACCAAAAAAAAATAAAAAAATTATGCGCGAAAGTACTTTATTTTTTTACCCGAAAAAAATTGGGAAGTCAAAAAAAAAAAAAATTCCATCAATTGTCTTTGTGGCTAGTCAAAATATCTAACAAGTTAACCCCTTGGAGCTAAGTCAAAGATCTAGCCGGGAGTAACATTGTCTTCCATCTTCCCTCACATAGTTGCATTGTCCTCGATTGTAGGAATAGAACGCCAGGAGATTTTGTCGACTTGGAAGACTGAGAAAGAAACAATTTGAACTGCAACCGGAGGGGCTTCGCACAAGCTACATTTATCTTTTCTAAGCCTCCCAAACTTACCAAGACCCCCAGAAGGACAACACGCTGCCCTAAAACAGCGGGGCCCGCCATGGTAGTATTTGGGCAGTTGGGTAATTTTACCGGGGTATTAAATATAGACACCCCTTGGGCTATCCAATTTAGTCCAGACGATAAATAATACCCCTGCACTTTTTGTTGCCAAACCAAGCCATAACAGTGAGCCTGGGCATATTTTTTACCCCCATAATTTTGACCCTTGGCATCCACAAGGGGCTCCATAAAAATAGCTCACAAGTTGAATCTTAAGCTGAACACATAAGCATAATTAGGGTCCCTTTTTCACCCCTAAAGCTTGCTAATTTTAGAGAAGATATGTGCACTCAATGGGATAGCAAGAACATTTTCTATTTTGTGAGGGGAAAAAAAATAAAAAAAAGTGAGACCCATAAAAATAAAAAGATTTAAAGACTTTGGTCTCACTTGGAGCTAGCTACAATGCTACCTAAATTTAACTAATGTGGTAGGAGCCCATTGAAGACAATAATTGAGCAAAGAGCTTGGTAAATATTAAGAGCCTCACCTATGAGCTATTTTGAGATCCCATTGTGGATGTCCCATCCAAACGACCCGTTGATATCAATACTTGTGTCAACTCGCAAATCTACAATCAATGAGATACGGGCGAGGAAAGACTGGGAAAACCAAACCTTTGGTAAAAGGTGCACGAAGTGACTGCAGCCAGAAAATTTCACCACTGAGTTGCGGCCACCTATACCTCCAAAAATTAAGAAATGAAGGAACATAATGCCGTAGAACTATGCCCCAGAATCCAAATTGGAAGGTATGAGATAGGACAAGCCTTTAATTGTGCTTTTTTTAGAATGTTGTGTTCATTACATTATTTTCTTCATTAGAAATCCAAAGAACCAGTAATGCACAAGCTCAAAGAGTAAAAGCCCTTGAATTAGGAAAGCAAGAAAAATAAAAGGAAGTCATAAATTACGCCGTCTTTACTTCCTCTCTTCCACAAATTTCTCAATTTCTCCCAAGGAAAAAGGCTCCAGGAGATTATTGTAGCTTCCGTTCTCAAACTGAACAGCTACTAGTACTTGAGACTGAAAGTGAAAAATCACCAGAAGAGTCAGGGACAAGTAATGTTCCCCAATGTTATACTATATAACCTTTTATCTTTAAATTACTCACTACTTTGTCCAAAGGGGATAAAGCAAATGCCACAAAAATTGATTACCTCATAAAAATATTTGGAGCTCCAAGTACACGAGCACTAGTAACAGCCTTGGATTGGTGGCAGAAGTCATATCTCATTGACATCCTCAGCAAAAGCCAGCTCGCACACAAGAGCCAGATGATCGCTGCCCCATTTCTGCAAAGTAAAAATAAGTTAGATCACACGGAGGAAATGCAACAAACAAGTTTTAAAGCACTGCAACATTGAACACAGGAACAAATGTAAGAGAGACATGTTTTGCTTTCATTTACTTCGTGTCTCTCAATCCACTCTGAGATCCAGACTCAAGAAAGAGAAAATACTCCTAATAAAGAGGGACACAAAAATGGGTAGCCCGAGCTTATGCCATACATACAAGTGGTCCTCAATCACAATTTACAATATACAAACTAAGTAATGTGTACGCATATGAAATGCAAATACCAAGATGTTGCTCTTATGACTTAGAATTCGGTATCTATATTTACGCCGTCACCCATACTCACTCACAAAATATGTGCATTAGATAAGCCTGGGAAAAGTCAACTAGCTGGGTTTTGTATCCACCAGCTTAGACACCTCACTGCACTGGATTATTCAGATTATGTACACCGTAAAAAATGCCAGGAGGAAGAAAGTACCTTACTCGGGAGTCCACCCATTTGTCTGAGAATATTAATTGGTAGGGTGTCGAGAACTCTCACTGGTACAACCTCCCGAGTATGCCTGCTAACCAAAATCAGTGAACCAATATTTATGTAATGGAATCCAAATATTTGGGGTCATGTAATACACATACCATATATAATCAACAGTTCCCATGAAGTTGGAGTGATAAGATGTTGCCAAGGGTTCTCCGTGGTTATCCCTAGTTATCCCACATCCCTGGGAGTTGACTCGACAGTGTATTTTCTTTATCAGCAATTGAGACAACAGCATATGAGACACCACTTTAAGTAAGAAGAACTAGAGATATTTAATAATCATGGATCCTTTCCTGGTCAAGCACATGCAGATTCAACTACTTTTTCAAAATAATTTCAGGTCAAAGTAAAAAGCGGTAGCATACGAGACAATACAAGTATTAAAGGATTCAAAAATCTTACATGAACTCCACGGTATGCACTACAGAGTTTTAAAGGGTGTCTAAGTTGAGTTACTCCTTCATTCCCCGTAGCAAGACTTAATTCCTCACAACTCCATCTATAAATTGGTGGCCTTGAGACAGAACTCCAAAAGCTGCATGGCATAACAAATCAGTTGATTAAATTGCGCATACAAATATACACCTAGATTGTTCGACCTATGCATGATATGGTGACACCTGAGAAGTAACAATAAATAATGCCATTCTTTTCTCCATTAGAAACTACAATCAGATTCCTCCCTCCGTCCGGATTTGTTGGTCCACAAACATACTTTTTCAAGTCCGAAAATGTTTGTCCATTTTGAAACGATAAAGTAGGGGAAAATTACTTTTGACGATGTGAAAACAACAAACACAAACATTTCTTTTCTCCACACACACCAATTTTAGCCTTTCAAATGGATAATCTCATTTTCATAGTGTTTATCATTTGCTGGTTCTCCTGAAGAAAGCATGAGATAGTCACCTTGACTTCTCAAATGCAAAAGCAAACAAGTTGACAATTTCACTTTCACCATGTGCCTCCCTGAAACACTTGAGAATATGCAAGATGGAGAAAATCTTAGAAGGAATTATGAGAACCTGGCAGCATAATTGTACCGACGTCTGTATGGTTGATACTCCAAGGGACAAATAGGTCCTGAAATATTTCTTCTATCGTGGAGTTGAAGGTCCAACTGCAACATATTAGTATATTACAACCAATTGGGTTCCAAACGCATAAATGTGAGAACAGATGGATGTATTTTTTAGGGGACTTCAAATTTCAATGAAAGCTTGTTACACAGTGGCAGTCTCTACAGGCTTGATCCAGGGTAACAATCTAAAACTCACCTCAGCTGAAGCTAGAAACTGATACATCGCACTCTGCACATGACGAGAAGAAATCAGTGATATCCAACTGAAGTGAAACCTAAAACTTTGAATTCACTTGCAAACGAAGATATCAGTAACAATCACAAGTCAATGAATACCTGGGGCATGCTGTTAAAGTCCCCAGCAAGTACAACAGGAATGTTGCCCCATTCCTGTGACAGTTCATGCGCCTTCTTAAGAAAAAGTCGAATCTACAACATGTTACATTTGCAAAATTATAAACAATATCAGCAATGTTATATATGGCAATAATATATGTTTCCCCTTTTAACATCTAAACCAATTACACCCTTTTAACATACAAACTTTATCCCTTTCAACATCTACAACAATAACAGAACCGATCTAGTCCCCAATATGGGGGGTATGGCGGAGGATGATTGGAGACAGACCTAACCTTTGGCAATATGCACAAAATGGCAACTCTCAGAATACCAGTGAAACAGTGGCTCCCCTAAACCTCCAAGACCCGAGGAGCTACAGGGCGTTTTGATGCAAAATCATGCGCCCAAATCAAAGCTGAAAGAGATCAGGGAGGGTAGGCCTAGAGACCCAATTTAAGATCTACATTCCCATTTAACATCTAAACAACTTATCCGTGAATTACAGATAAAGTTTCCAAATAGAGAAATTTTTTACAAGAATACAAATTTTTACAAGAATACAAATTCCAAACACATAAAGTCGGCATCTTAGAATCTAACACAACCTTGAATTAATACCAATGTACAAATCAACAAATTCAAAGAACCCAACCAACCACACCTCTGTGTGTGTGTGTGTGTGTGTGTGTGTGTGTGAGAGAGAGAGAGAGAGAGACATAAGCTATGGACTTAGAGTGACCACAGATTCATACAACTCATATGATTATCAGCTGTAAACTCCTACTGTCATACACCCAGAATATCAAATAATCTTGATAAGCTACAACCAGCTGTAAACTCATATGAATATCAGCTGTAAACTCATACTGTCATACACCCAGAATATCAAATAATCTTGATAAGCAATACCTGGCCTAGCTTGATATCTCCCCGCTTTGGGTTGAAGAGGACATGAATATTTCCAACCAACAACCTCCGAGACTGAAAGGCCCTAAAATGTTTATGACTTTATTCTACATCAGTATCTCACATAGTGATGTCTGATTAAAGAAGCAACATAGCAGGTATCTCAAACATTACTTTGAAATTCAAATGAAACCACATTACTTTCAACTTTCAAGGTTCATATGTGATTGTTAGGATCTAATGGGGGTTCTCGTTTGAAGTTTGAAACGGTAAGAATATATTAAATTTAGTTGAACCGAAAGCCCTAGACAAAGAGAATCACAAAAAGGGATTACATAGCTAACCCAATTGATTGGGTCACAAGCCCGAATGGGTTTTGTTTGGTTATGCAACTACCTTAAAGTCTAATTGGCTAATATTCGTTGTGTAGGAGTCTCAGAGAAGCGCAGCTCTGTAAGTGACGATATAACACTAGAGAGCTTCTGTTCTAAAAACATGTCTGAAGGTATCTATACATACAAAAGCAAATTGGGGGAAAGGAAACAAACCATGCACATGCCATATAACAGTACAAGCAAAACAAGGGAGGGAAAAAATTCATCAGGTCGTCAATTTGTGAAAACTTCTTCACATTCCTAAACAAAAAGTACAAGAGAAGAGTGAGAGTTCGTTCAAAACTTACAGTGATGCCTTTGTATCCTGAATGGAACTGGGCTGATCTTGGGTCATCTGTACAAGATTTGAGAATTCATCAGTACAAACTAAACTGGCACAGAGCAAACCGGTCAACCATCTGAAGATAAACAGCATCTGTAACAACCACCAAGACATGCAAACTACCATAAATGATCAAAAGCAGTCACACTAACACTATGATGAAAACAAAGCACTTGATGCCTCGAAATGCTCCTTGGCCAAATATACTTCTAGCTGTTGAATACCAAAATCAAGGGTCCACCAGGCACCAGCATACAACCAATTTATTATGATTGGAAATATGCACTACAAGCATGACTAAAAGGGAACAAACTATGGCTTGAAAAAGAAAACTACATTTGTCATTAAGAGTAGGTTGGAGGGGAATTCGTGCATCAAAAGTGGCGAAGGCAAAACATGCATCCTTGGGGCGCTGCACTGCACAGGATCAATGTCATAGAGCCAGGCTTGTAAGCTCCAAAAACTTGCTCCCTGTTTGGTTGGCACGTTCATGACCAAATCTCACATTTATCTGTAATCCCCTCATCGAGTTGTACCTTTATTTTTGTTTTATTTTACAGCGTCTGTATTAGGGTATGGAAAGAAATCTTATAAATTGTATTTTTATTTTTTGAGTGAGTACGGTAGTTGTTAGTCAAGGCTTTTGACAGGGGGAAGTATCGCTCCAAGCAAAATGGGTCTTCATTATTCGGCGGATATAAAATCAGAGGTTTTTTGCTCAAGCAAAATATTGTGGGGCCTATATACTGGCAGGTTTTTGGCAGCATGTTGTGGGGTCTATATATATCAAGCTATTAGGTAAAAAACTGGGCTTCTGGCGTTGTAAAAACCTAGGACACATATTTCCATCTATCATCTCTTTTGGCGGCTAGGGTTTTTGTATCTCGAAGACAATTGAAGGTTTATGGATTTATTGTGCTAAAGATTCATCTTCGCGAGGTTTCTTTGCTTTGCATCTTGGAGTACAGATACAATATACGTATCACTGAGGGGTAAATACTTCTCTAAGAGGTTTCAAGATTTATTTTATCATCAAGAAGTTTGGAAAAAGTCCTTCGGTGCATTCCGGGAGGCAAACGAAAGGCTTGTGAATTCAAGGCAGCGGCAATCAAAGCACTGGGTGTGGTGAACGTGGATTTGGCAAGTAGATCTTAGGCTTGATTGTGAGGATTCTAATCATAGGTAAGATCTCTTGTAACTACACATTGAGTATAGTGTTTATTCCTTCCCGTGGTTTTTACCCATTTAGGGTTTTCCACGTATATCTTGGGTGTTCTTCAATTTTTTGTCTTCCATTGTGTGATTAATTGATTTTTTTATTAGTGGGCTGAATTTTACAAAAGATTAAAACATAGCAAATCTATAAACCTAGGCAAACTAGGGTTTTTCAAGGCTGGACTAAATAGCATGACTGCCTCCCCAGCACAAGCATGGGCCAAAGTGGTGGCACTCTGGCACCCGCATCACTACCTACTAAGGAGAATCCTAACCCACAACCTATCAAGGACATATTCATGATGTCCAACTGCCAATTCCCATGACACTACAAGGGTTTACTATCTGCTGCACAAAAATCAACCAGACGTACAACAGGACAACGACTAATAAGTTTTCTTGCATTTTGAGAGGTATATATCCCAACATAAACTTCCTACGCAGAATAGTTTACTTGCCAGCCTAAAAAATGGGAACAACTAATTGTCATTTAACAATTACATGGCTACGGGGAAAAAAAAAAAATTTAAGCAGTAAAACATCCAAAATCTTAAAGGAATCAACAGTAGAAGAATAAATAGAACCACTCCAAATAGGTCGCAGTACCCGTGTCAGGACACTCAGACACGGGGACAAGCCCAACTATTATGGGACGTGCCATGTGGCGTATCGAGTATACTTATTTGATTTTTTGGAGGGGACATGTCGGGGACACAACATGGACACGTGGTGACACAGCTGGGAGCCTGGGACATGTAAAGGGATACGAGTATACGACAGGGTTAGATTTGTAATATCTTTAAATTTTTTAGGGGAAGAACATGTTATAACTGTAAATAGTTGGGCTGTAGTGTAATTTAATCTACATAGATATCATAAACAACGTAATGGAAGCCAAGAAGTGGAAAAAACCCTAGATCGAGCATACCATCAGTTTGCTCTTTCTCCATCTCTTAATCGAAGTTGTTCCCCCTCTCTCACTTTGTGTCGTGTGTATGTGTGTGTGTCTGTGTATAACCGACGGTTCCAGTCAGGGATCCCTAACTGGAGGTTTTTTTGTGTTTTGAATGTTTTAAAAATTGTTTTTTGTGAGGACCAAGCAAATTTTCCACTTTCCGAACTGAATTTTGACAATCCGAACCGTTAGATGTGTTTAAAAATAGTTTGTAAGGTCCACCGCGAGGATTCGTCCAAAAAAAATACCCATAAGGACTTCATCCAATCAGTTTTTGTTAAAAACGCTATATAGTGGACCTTAAAAACACATTTTAAACACATCCAACGGTTCGGATCGTCGAAATTTGGTCGGGAAGCATGAGGTTCTCACTTTATTTAAAATGAGAGATCCCTCATTAGAAGTTGATCCTATATATATATAGAGAGAGAGAGGAACCCCTTCCTATCCAAACCACTATTTACGGATCTAACGTCCGGACCTCCACCTTCCCAATTTCGTTTTTATGAAAAACTGCTCCGATCAAGCCCTTCCGGGTATTTTTTTTTGCCAAATCTTCTCGTTGGACTTTAAAAACACGTTTTAAACACATCTAACGGTTCGGATTTTCAAAAAAAATTGGGAAGGTGGAGGTCCGGATTTTTTAAAATCCGGGAGTTTGGATAGGAAGTTTTTTGTATATATATATATATATATAGGAGGATGTTCTCTTAAGGGATCCCTTATTTAAATTTGGTGCGGACCTCACCTTTCCGGATCAAATTTTGATGATCCGAACCGCTCAATGTTTTTAAAATGCATTTTTTAGGGCCTACGCGAAGATTTGGCAAAAAAAAATACCTGGAAGGGCTTGATCCAAACAGTTTTCGGTAAAACTGTTTGGATCAAGCCCTTCCGGGTATTTTTTTTTTGAAGATTTCCCGCGTGGACCTTGGAAAACGCATTTTAAAAACATTGAGCGGTTTGGATCGTCAAAATTTGATCCGGAAAGTTGAAAAAAGGCTAGGTCCGCACCAAATTTTTAATAAGGGATCCCTTAGGAGACCGGCTTCCATATAAGAGGATGTTCTCCTATATATATATAGATAGATAGGTATATATGTATAGCTGTATATATCCGCACATGTATATACACATATACCTTAGTATTTCGCATGCATAAATTACAGTACATATATCTTTTTAGTATATACTGGGATATCAAGAACCTACACATAAAAGAACCATGGTGGCTTGCCACTTTTTTGGCCATTTTGGACCAAAATTCCCCTTATGTGGATGTTGGGTGTGTTGCGTGGAGGGACAGTGAGGAGGGTTAATTCAGTAATTCATTTTCTGAGTCCTGTGGCTGTGTGTTTGCAGGGGCATTTTTGGAAAATACAATGTGAACTGTGTTCACGCTTCTCTCTCCCCCAAATTGGGCGTCAACTAATTAAGTCAAAAAAAAAAAGAGGAAAAACTGACATTTACTCTTTACTGTTTTTGGTTTAATTGACGGACTAAATAGCCATTTCTTGTCTCATGTAAACCTCTAGAAGCTTTTAAAACCAAATGTCGTTTTAGTGAAGCCTTATTTACCAAAAACCAAAAACAAGAATAATGGTGCCTAGAATTTCAGCTTGAAAAAGAACTGTGAAACTTGTACTCTTAATACAAATACCCAACTCTCCACAAGGTAAGTGTCAAGGCCAAAAACATAAACTCCAGTTGGTTTCACACTTTTGGCAATAGCAAACCCCCAATTGATTGGGACTTAAGGCTCGATTTGTCTTAATGTTTGCATCTTTTTTAATCTCTTTTTTATTAGCAAGTATATATTGAAAATGTTAGGTAAATCGAGGGATGTATTGCAACGTGAACAATTGTGAGGTAAACAAGGGCATTGGTAATACATGTCCACATATAAGGTTACATAAAGGGTAAATCACCTAGACACCCCCTGAACTATACCTCTTTTACCCAAACCTAAACTAAATTAACCTACGACAACACCCCCTTCATCCATTTAACGTTATCCCCTACACCCCTTCTGTTAGCATTCTGTCCACTTCCGTTAATAAATGTAAGTTTTCTTTCCAATATTGCCCTCCCCTACATTTCGGTATTATTACTAAGTCTTCATACCAAACTGAAATTAAATAAGTCACATCAGAGCATAATAATATCAAACTAGCCATCTTCCATACTTAATATATCAAATTAGTGAATCTGCCATTAAAATGGATTTGAAGGTTTCAAACTGGGTCTCTTCCTCCTCCTCTCTCTCCTCCCCCTCCTCCGCCCAACCCACCACCAAACTCCAATCCCTCCTCGAGTTCATGAAAGGGATCCAATCAGATGCTCTCAGTAAAGTCCTCGGCACATGGAACCAATCCTCTCGAGATCCAGAATCTTTCTACAGCATTGTTTGCGACCAGAACAGCAACGTCACTGCCATTGAACCGAACGAGATCGGTTTGGTTCGGTCTGCTTAGCGACTTGAATATATATATTGTAATGTTTGAAAAAGGAAAAAATAATATTTTAGTAAAGGCTTTTATTGAGGGTTTTGAGGGGGTTAAAGGCTGATTGAGGGGCATAAAGGTCTTTCAGTTGTCTTTTTTAACGGAGTTAAGGGCTAATTGAGTTTTAAATAGTTGAGAGGGTGTCGTTGTAGGTTAATTTAGTTTAGGGGGTGTCTGGGTAAAAGAGGTATAGTTCAAGGGGTGTCTATGTGATTTACCCTTACATAAATCTATTTCTTATGATCTAAAAGAAAGCTGAGATTATTTTTCTGAGTACACTCATAATTTTAAAGTGTAATGCTCCATTGTACATGTCTTTACATAAGAATGTACATATGGAGTACTTCTTGAAGTAAAATATACGCAAGCATGAACTCAATGTGAGATCAGTAACATACATTTTCTCAATGTATTTCTAGTTAATTGTCTTCTGAAAATCCCGTGAGGTACCAATGGACAAAAGTTTGGAATGAGCACAAGATGCCGTATATACGTACACAAAAAAATTTAAACATGGGGAAAAAAAAAAAAATATATATATATATATATATATATATATATATATATATATATATATATATATATATATATATATATATAGGATGGCGATCTATTGAGGACTCCCTCAAACATAAATTCCGTGCGGACCTCACCATTTTTCGACTTTTCGGATCAAATTTTGACGATCCGAACCACTCAATTTTTTAACAAAAACTGATCCGATCAAGCCCTTCCGGGTAATTTTTTTTTGAAGATTTTCCGCGTGGACCCTGGAAAATGCATTTTAAAAACATTGAGCGGTTCGGATCGTCAAAATTTGATCCGGAAAGTCGAAAAATGGTGAGGTCCGCACGGAATTATCCTAAGGGAGTCCTCAATAGATCGCCATCCTATATATATATATATATATACGGGGCGGTTCCATGGACACAACGAATAACACAACATTTGACACAACAATAATCGGAGCCCCACGCTTATAATCGGACCCGTTCAAATTGTTTAAAATATGTTTTTAAGATTACCTGTAAAAAATCATCTCATGTGGATATCGATAAAGGCTTGATCGGAGCCGCTCAATTATATATATATATATATATATATAGGGGCGGTTCCGTTAACACAACATTTGACACATTTTTTTTTGTGAACCCCACGCGAATGATCGGAGCCGCTCAATTTATTTAAAAGTTATTTTTAAGATTACTTGTAAAAATCAACTCATTTGGATATCGGTAAGGGCTTGATCAATTCATTTTGTTAATTCCTGTCAGATTTTACTGGATAAATTTGAATGAACCGATCAAGCCTTTACCTATATCCAAATGAGTTGATTTTTTACAAATAATCTTAAAAACATATTTTAAACAACTTGAACGGGTCCGATTATAAGCGTGGGGCTCCGATTACTGTTGTGTCAAATGTTATGTTATTCGTTGTGTCCATTGAACCGCCCCGTTATATATGTACGGTTATTATGAAAAATCACTCGGATGAAGCCCTTTCGGGTATTTTTTTTTTATGATTCCTCGCGTTGGCCATGGAAAACATGTTTTAAACACATTGAGCGGTTCGGATCGTCGAAATTTGGTCCAGAAAATCAAAAAAGGGGTGGTCCTCACGGAGGAGATCTTTGAGGGAGTCCTCAATAGAACATCTTCCTATATATATATACATACATACATACATACATATTGCCTTGTCTGTGTCCCCGTGTTTTTAGAATTCCCCTGTCCATGCAACATAGGTCTACACTGTTTCGCAATCTTGTACTCAAAATATTAAAAAAATTGAAAAACCATACATTCATATTAATCTAGAAATCTGCACACCTTCAAAACACAAAGTTGAGCGACATTATTACGAAGGCCAAACATCTGGAACTCTATGCTCTCTTGATGCAAAAGGGTAAATCTGTATTTGAAATATGAATTGCTAGAAGTCAGAGGCTAAAGGGGTAACTGAATGCAACCATAAGAACCAAAACCATGTTAAACAAAGCCATTAAACAGTAACACAAATCAGAATGTTATTTTCCTGCTTAAGAGTATGTGGTTTGTACGACATAATAGTCCAAGTCCAATAACAGGTAGAAAGGAAGTTTCAGAAAAACTTGTTCTGATCAATTAGCCTCTAAAAATGTATGTGAGGAATAATTAGACGAAGGGTTGTGTGAAAGCGAATCATTAATGTGGGAGAACCTCAAGAAAATATCCAACCTACAGCCAAAGCATAACAAGTTAGTATACCTAAAGATAAGAGGAAACTTACAGCTCATTTTTCCAGAATATAGCACAGCCATCACATGCTTCACCCGTTCTAGCCTTCGTAAAAATGGAAGGATTGAATTGAGTTCCATCAAAACATTGACATATAACACCTTAATGAGTTTATAGATTCTTGGGATGAACATAGATATACCTGGTAAACACCTCTGAAGCCATCTTTTTGGAGAAGATTATCTAAATCACAGAAACGGTCAACCTCCTGCAATTTATAAAGTAGCTTATTAAAGTGCAAATCCATGAACAAGCAAGCATCATACACTCCAAATAAATTTTAGAAAAGAAGTTTGTAATACCCTCACGCAGCCACACACTGATGCTATTTTGCAGCATACACGTGTATTTAACCAATGGTTTCTCTGATAAAATCAAGTCAACACTCATTGCAACTAATAAACTCATTCAAGATGAATTGGAAAAATGTTATACAAAGGGCAGAAATTTCAAATTACCTAAAGGGATCCATGCCATTTCAAATCAAAAGTTCTACTAGATCAAAAAATGGCTATGCAAATGTTACTCATTCACACATTTTTAGCAGTTTACTTATTCATGTTCCTTGAGAAAATGAACAAGAAAGCAACAATTTAGAGCAACAATTACCACACAATAAATGCTTAAAATGATGCCCAAACTTGCCTGAAAACACAAGATGCTCGCACTGTACTGACTGATCTCCTCACATAAAAGCTTTTTCCGATGGTCCCAATCCAAATATTTTGGTGGGACTCTAGAGTACAAGTTTGGGTGTTTTGATGCATTCTCAACAGCTAGTATATTGTATGACACCAAAACAATCTTATCTGCACAGTGAAAAAAAAGTTTAGACAAAGAAAGTGGTGATGAATTATGGCAACTAGACTAAAATTCAAATTAGCAGTCCCCAGAATGGTGAACACTGTATTGGATAACGCTTAAACACACTCATCTGCAGAATCAACAAAAAGTCTAGACACAGAAAATACCAATGAATTTTGGTAAATATCCCTAACATCAAGCCTAATTTCAACAAAGCCAAAAAAAAAAAAAACAAACTAGCCATACCCCGCACTGGCATCAAATTTCTTTTCTACAACACCAGTGCAAAAAAAAAAAAAAAGGGAGGAAGAAAAAAGGTAACTTTCACTGGATTAAAATCCTGTGGCATGAAAAATACTAATGGAGCAAGACTATGATCCAACAATTGACAAAAGGGGAGGAGTATCCAATTAATAAGACTAGGTTCCATAAAATAGTCCTAAAGCAAATAACAGCGCAACATCAAACCAGGACTCGCCTAAGAAATACTTCGGACCTCTATGAACAATGCTATGCATTCAATGTTCTTGAATCACCCATCTTCTCCTCAAAAAAATGTAGAAGATGGCCTCCACTTCTGCCAATCCAACTTCGCACCCAGGTCGTTGCTCTCAATTATGCCCAAGGTTGAAATTTCATTGAACCCAACTATGGGATTCACGACTAAAAGGCTTACAGTAGTATATATCTCAGCGAAGAGTACTATTAAATCCCATCTGATGAGAGATTATGGACCAACTCCAATCAAAGTATAACCAACACAAGTCATTGAAAGGGAAAATAAGATTGATGTTTTGAGCATATAAGTACTTTATTTTGCATAAGTACTTTATTTTTCCTTTCTAGTTTCAAGGTTTAAATTAGAGATGGAGGTTCATTTCATTCCGTTCGTACTTATTAGTACTGGTTCTAGGAACTTCATCATTTCCTGGGAAGTCTACTGGCCTTGTGTTTAAATTGAATTACATCTTCATGGAACTTTACTCAAATTAGTTTTCAAGGGTTATAAGAGAGAAAAAAAACAAGGAAACCCGAGAAATAGTAACCAAACAGGGCCCAAGACATACAAACGTAAAAAGCTTACTTAATGGGATCTAGTGATCCACCAATTGTAGCAATGAACAAACTATGCCTTTCTTTCTACAAGTAAAACAATTACAAGAGGTATGTGCTAAAGATGACCAATTCAAGGAGGGGACTTCAAATATTAGCCTATTTCAAAGCATATTGTCCCGTCTCTGGCTCTATCCAAGTGAATATTCAAGAAGCATCAGGAGAGGTTAGAAAAGGTGAATTAGTTATTTAGTTCCAAGTTCAAACAGCACCGCAGGAAATGACACATTCAAATTCAATACACATTGCTATTTCCTTGCAACATGTGAACCTGATGAAGCAGTTCAAACAACCTTACTTCAAATTACAGTTCTCTTACATTAAGGACCTGATAAAGTATATCAATCAAACAATTCTGCTTCAGGAGACTATTCATAGAGCCTAATTTCCATTGTTAATCTCTTCCAATGATCCAGACCAGTTCCACACCATCTAACAGAAAATAGAAAAACACCTCATTCATCAAACTAGCCTTATCAACCATTAAAAGCAACTTTTCTACAGGTTTTTTTTTTTTTTTAAAAAAAAATTTGAGACACAAGTACAAATGAAGCCTAATTTTTTATCCCTCAAAATCCTAAAAAAGGTTACAGAACCTATAAAACTATGGCAAGTAACATTTTTGAAATTTCCCTCGACGAACCGTGATGTGTTTTTGTACCAGTAAATTGATGCATAAAAAAAGGTACACTAGGATGTAACAAAATGGACAAAAATATGCATATATACATCTATATATAGTACCAGAAAAATTACAAAAAAATGTGCTATCACATCTGGAGGTAATCCTGCGTCACTCAAACATGGGAATGAAAATAGTACTAGGACAAATAGTTCAGGACCATCAATTCAGGACTTTTAATCCTGTCTATTTTAATCTGAGAATTAAATGAGGCCATAGAGGAATAAGAATTCAACCTTTATACAAGGTTCTAAAACTCGCTAGGCGCTCCTAGGGCGGCCGGGGCCGCCGGGCACCTTCTAGCTTCTAGGGTCGAGTACTTGGCACCTAGTCGGGCAATTAGTCGGGATAGTCAGTGTAGTTGGGCTGGTCGGGGAGGGTCCTTCTAGCGCCTAGGCAGCGAGTACTCGGCCTTCTAGACCTTCTTTTAGGACACTGCCTTTATAAAAGAGAAGATTGCGAGTAGAATAGAACCCTTTATGGCGTGAGCAAAATTTTGAGGCTGCCTTACATCTACACTATACCCAAACTACCCTTCTAAATGTCACAAAATTTCACTTACCACACGTTTTTCCCCTCAAACCAGTTGCCTTACTGCCACGAGGCAAATGAAGAAGAACTCTGGCATACAATAGTTTCTACCGCCCTCAAAATTCACCGTCCTTACTCCTTAGAATTACACTTTCTTACCCTCTCCTTCTCTGCGTGTGTTCTTTTGTGAATAAAAGTTCCAGCAAAGAAAAAAGTTTCAATTTTGAAGGTTTGCCTCCTCTATTCTTGCTTTTGCCTAAATCAAATTGCACACGCATTGCTCGGGCCCAGACGCTAGTCTAAATATAGAGGAAGAAGAATTCAGCATACCTTTATGAAGGGAAAGATCACGAGTAGAATAGACCCAGTTGCGATCAGCATCGGCAGTTGAGGTCTTTCTCAAGTGGTGATTCTTATGCTTCTTGTGAGTATGTAACGAAGAATGAGAAGACGGGGCGTAGTTTGTTGGCAGCGTAGGAGTATAAGTTGAGAGGGGTTCTAGGGCTAGGGTTTCAGTTTCTGCAAGTAATCTTCGCTTCTTAGAGGTTTCATGGAGGTGGTGACATGGTTGTAATAGCGAAGCATCTCTATCTCTTCGCTTGCTCGCCGAGTGCTCCGCTGCCGGCTGAGTTCGCCCGTCCCCAACTCTCATGTCGATGGCGCGTAGGGAAGTGACGGCGTTTGTATCGCGGGAAATTTTGCCCAAAGATTATATAGACCGGATTGCAGAAATTATCTTCTACTTTGGCCCTCGCATGTTTTAGTTATTTATTTATTTATTTTTAATTTTGGAATATATAATATAAAAGTTATAAACATTTTAAGATTTAAAATAAAAAGAAGAGAGAGAAAGAAAGGCATGACATCAGCATTTCCATTACCTTTTCTAACGAAAGTTAACGGAAGGGAGGTATGTGACATTTATTTTCAAAACAGGGGAGGTTGGTGAAATTTCAAAAACCTTAGGAGAGGTCCTTGAAATTGTCAAAAACCTCAAGGGAGGTAAGTGAAATTTACCCAAAATAAAAATAGTTTTAATTTAATCATTATCCCAACAAGCTAACAAGCCAACAAATGTAAAATACTTTCGTACACAAATTTTCAAATTATTTTCGCATCGAATTAAAGATCTCTATTAGTAATTTAATTTGGTGCAAAAAAGAAAAAAAGAAAAATTATGCGCGGATGTACTTTATTTTTTTTATCTGAAGAAAATTGCAAAGACTACTCAACAAGTCAACCAAACAAGCTAACAAGTCAACTCAACAAGCCAACCCAAGAGTGCCCCTGCCAACAAATGGTGATCGGACGATGAAAGTGTTGGTTGCAGCAAGGGTAATGGTGGTGCTGGGAGTAAGAATGGAGGGTAGGAGAGTAATTTTGGGAGGGGAATGAGGTCGGATTAAATATGGGCTGGGGTACCCTTGTGTATATATGGTTTGTCCCAAAGGGGGATAAATAGTCCCCAAAAAATATTATCCACCCTAAAAAAATTGTTCCCAAACCACGACAAAAGTGTCAAATCCATTCCTCATCCACCCGGATGCCCTTATCCCGCCATCCATCACCACCATCCATCCATCACCACCACCTCCATCATCCCCACCCTTATCCCGCCATCCATAACTCCTATCAATCCTCTTCCACCATCATACATCCCACATGCCACCTTATCCCACCAACTACTCCCATCACCTCAATTCTCTCTCTCTCTCTCTCTCTCTCTCTCTCTCTCTCTCTCTCTCCTCCTATTCCCTCCACTTAACCATTTGGTCTTCCCCTCCCCCTCCCCCTCCCCCTCACAATCCATATTACAGAAAAAACAAAGCAAACAAGAGAGAGAAAGAAGCTCAAACTCCCAAGGAATTCTAGAGAGAGAGAGAGAGAGCTTTTGCAAACTGGGTTCAAGCCTTCCCACTCAACCAATCTCCAATCCATGAAGTGCAACATCATAAGGGAGTCCTAAGCTACCATACTACCTCCCCGAACTGTTCAAGAACCACCTGAAGCAACCACTTCACCTCATCTTCTTCAAAATCCATTTTCTTCTCCAAACTTCCAAATTTAAGATAGATTGCTCTAGATCTTTTAGTCCTAAGTATAATATGTGCTAATGTAGTTTAAATGATGTTTTAGGGCCTTAGTGTACGGCGCCATGTGAAGGAAATCACGATTTCTGCCGGAAAACTGAACTGTCCTATTTTCTGTATAAACCTCGAGACGGACATCACTACCATTCGAACGATCGGGCCAGAACTTGCCTAGATTTGAAATGTTGTTATGAAATCACAGTTTGGCCCTTGTACTTGTCGTCCCTTGTAAAGACCCAGAATTTTCACAAAAAACTTTTCAATTTTAATTGGGGTTTGTAAAAAAACGTAAATTATTTTTAGACACTTGGGTTTAATGTGAGATGATTATTTGTACTTGACTAAATTGAAACATTTGGGGTAATGGCTATGTGTGTGGTCAATTGGGACTATATGAGCAATTTGGGAGAGAGAATCTCATTTCTCCCTCCCCCTTCATTAGCCAAACCCAACCAACCCCTCTCTCCCTCCTCTTGGTTATCTCCCTCTCTCTCACTCCCACACCAAAATTTCTCGCATACACTCAAAACCAACATCAACCCACTTCAAATCCTTGGTACCCACATCATCTAAGTCGGGTATCCGCGTGTGGGAGGTCGAGGAGTCGGATGCTTGGCGAGTTTTATGGCCCGCTACGGCTGAGGCAGTCGTAACCGTTAAGCTCCTTCGAGATACTCCCCAACCGCCTCCACAAAAATAGGCCAAGTTACTACACTACACAATCTAGTGTAATGCCTATAAATAGGCCATTACACTTGAAAGTTAGGTACATCTCTCTCTTTCTGAAGAAACCCTAAAGCTCATTTCTATCAATTAGCATAATCTAGCTTGATTGTATATGCATATATCCTACAGTCTACTGACTTAGGCATCAGAAGGTCGTTGGCTGACACCCCACCAGTGTCAAGTACACTATTTTTATAGGTAATCGATCTCTACTTGAATCATCCAGCGGATCAGATGAACCATTGAAGAATCCCGTTCACAGAGGAGCCCAAAATGGAGTCATCACAACCATTTACCTTCTTCAAAACCGTAGCTTGAATTGCAAAATACATATTTCCCCTATAAGAGCAGGACATTAGATTCAAAGAAATATCCAAAACAGCCTGCACCCTGCAATAATGAAGTTGATAGAGAAAGTTTTGAGATTAAGTCATAATCTAGTTTTTTGGCGGAACAATCACAAGAGATCATGGTTTGCACATGGAAGGGAAAACAAACCACAACAATACTCACATGAACAAAATCTGATGTTTCAGAAAAGTGACTCATATAAAACAAATTGTCAGTTGGTTTATGTTTTAAATGGTAGCTGAACCTAAGAAATGACCAATGCAATGTATAGAAATTTGAAGCTCACCCTTACAGAGCCCAGTTGATACATTATTGCATGTGAACGTAAAGCAAATTCATGCAACAGACAGTGTTTGACATCGCCGTAATGTTCTGATCAATGAAACCTGTGACATAACAAAAAATTGAATCTACACTTCACGCTTGTGTAGCTAACATTGTAATCAGATGCAAAGCCCCAAATGAAGAAATGAAAGACAAAACACACACAAGCGTGCAACCAAACCAATTCCAGAACCCAAACGACATGCAAAGAATTCAAAGCAACAATCCAAACAAAGAGTTGAGGCTAGAAGTACTCACCGCCAAAAGCAAAAGGCGTGAGAAGCAGAAATGCTAAAAGTACCCAAAGTTATAGAACCACAACTCAAACACAATAACAAACGAAAACCCAAATCAATTGTAATACATAAGATAATTCATATTACAAGATAATGTAGATAAAAGTTTTAGAACCACAACTCAATCACAATAACAAGCGAAAACCCAAACAATTGTAATACACAAGATGATTCATATTTTAAGATAATGTAGATAAATCATGATCTAAAGGCATTTTGTCCAAGATAATGTAGATACATTCGTGGCACACCAACGGTGGTCGAGCCGAACCACCCCGAGAACCCGAAGATGAAGGCACCCGAGAACCCGAAGATGAAGGCACCCAAAAACCCGATTGGCTATGCGAAGCTTGATATTGATCTCGGGACCTCTTATGCCCTTGCCCTCCATAAAAGCCGGATGGTGCACTAGTGGTAGTTTGTGTAGGTCTAGTTACTTCTCTCTTTGTCCCGCTTGACATCCCGCTCGAAACCTCAAGCGTCCTAGCCGTCTCTACCATCTCCGCAAAGGTCTTGCAACGTGACGCAATCACTAGGCTCCTAAGTGGATCCTCCAACCCTTTTAAGAACGTCTTACACTTCCCTTCCTCGGTGTTAACCAATTCCGGCGCGAAACGAGATAGTTGTTGGAACCTCATGGAGTACTCCGAAATAGGCGTGTCCCCTTTCTTCAAGTTCTCAAATTGGTCCCTAAATTGGTCCTTAAGCGACTCCGGAAAATATTGCGCCTCAAAGATTGCCTCGAACTCAGCCCACGTCATGTTCTCAACATCCGGTTCCTCTACGCCCCGTGCCAACCTATCCAACCTCCGTGTATCCTTCCTAAGCGCCAAAACCAAATCCCACCACTCATTCGCGGCCTTAGTAAATTGACAAGCTACAAGATTTACCCGAGTTGTGTCATCGTTGATCCCGAGTGCGGTAAAAAGTTTACGGATATCGGCAAGCCAATGGTTCGGCCTAAGTGGGTCACTAATATCCCCATCAAACGTCGGTGCATCCATTCGACGAAAATCCTTCATGCATTCCCTAGCATCCGAACCCGAAGATGGTGTTTTCAAAAGGTTTTGGGCCGCAAGGGCCGCCACGATTTCGGCCGCTAATTGGTCGGTTTGATTAACTTCTTGCTCACGCCTATCGTGTCTAGCCTTCGTCTGTCGCTCATCCCGGTTTTCGAAACTATTCCCCGGTTGAGTCACCTCATTTCCCGCCCTTTCATCATGGACACTAGCTTCATCTTGCACCCTACCACCCCTACCACGCCTAGTGGTTCGTCCCCCGGTTGTACCCCTAGCACGTGAAGCTCCTCTCTTTCGTGTCATTTCTCTAATAAGAATATAAGAAAGAAAGATTTATCAATAAGCCCGACACAATATCATACGAGGTCCAACCCTCTAACGCTTTCCCACACGGGCATACAACTCCACAAGATGCTAATTTTACTCTATCATGATGCTACATAATGTCTCATGCGCATGAATGTCACGCAAGCACACACAATGTATGAGAAAATATGACTTAGTAAAAATTTTATGCAATGGTTTTAAACCCCGAGACTTAAAGTCTCCCCATGGTTCCTAGGTTTTCGAACCTAACGCTCTGATACCAAGTTGTCACGCCCTCCAAATTATAAAAGAATATCTATTAATAAAATCCACGTGGACGGTCAACACGTCCACGACCACGTTAAAGTCCAAATAGAAAAGTCAAGTCAACAACATAATACATTAAAGTCTACGGGCACCCAAGCCCCAAATATACACATACATAAGTTTTAAGTGAGTTTACAACCCATTGTCAAAAGAGAAAACGTAAATAAGTTACAAAATCATCTTGACAAAACACTATTTCTAAGATGATGATATAACTCTTCCATGAGCCTTTCAAAAATAATGCATGCAAGCACTCCAAGTACTCCATGATCATGGTCCTTGATGGGTACCTGAAAATATTATAGGTTGAGCTACACTAGCCTAGTAGAGAAATATCTAAAAATTTTAAGTGAAATGAAATGTACATAAGCAATAGACAAGGAAACATGAATCATGAAACAAGAATTGAGTGAGTGTTTTAAGGTTTAAGGACTTGAAAACAACACAAGGCTATTGGATTCCATCTACTATCGTCTCTCGTGCTTAACTCATGCCCGACTCGTACCCGACACACCACAAGTGTCCTACACGTTTACCATATGTATCTCATTCCTCTTAATCATTTCATTATGTTCCGGGCATGCCATATAGGCCCCGTGCCATTCCGGGCATACCCTTTTCGGGCCCCGTGCCATTCCGGGCATACCCTTTTCGGGTCCCGTGCCACTCCGGGCATACCCTTGTCGGGCCCCGTGCCAATCATTTCATAATCACATTATCACTTATCAATACGTAATCCCAACTTGATGTTCCATAAGACTCACATGTCCCTCAATCCTTTCCAAAGTGTCCCGGACTCTCCACTAGTCCCTAGTGCGCTCAAAACACCAATGTGCGAACCGTGTCCTCACAAAACTCATATTTAATTGCAAAACAAGTGTCATCATTCACCCCTCAATATCAATAGGTACCAAAGTGTTGCTAAGGTAGAAAATGTCCAAATATAAGTGAAAAACATGTTTAAGGACCAAACAAGTGCATGGGGGTGGACCAAAACATCACAAACAAAATCGTCCATGAATCTGTCAAAACCGCCTAGGCGGCCAAAAATCCCGCCCGGGCGGGTTTTCCAGAGAGCATGCCGAAAAAGTGCAAAAAATGAGATTTTTGAAGATTTTGCTACACAACTCCAAATTGGATGATTCCAAAGCCAAAAATCAATGGAATTGGATGGAGAATGACAATTTAACACTCAATTTGATCAAGGAAGCATCAATCAACAAAAAATCAAGCATTTACTCAAAGACTTTGATGAAAAATGGGCTTCCAAGTGGGTTCCTTCAATTTTCAAACCAATACATGGAATTGATGCAAGATTAGGACCAAGTAACAATCAAATTGAGTAAAGAATCATGTATGAACCAAGGGATAGCACATAATAGCTCAATTTGGGAAAGAAACAAGAATTTCTCCATGAAATACACAAGACACAAGTTCATGGATCAATCAAGAGTCTATACACACACACACACAACATTTGCACTTAAAATAGTTGGATATTTCCCTACCTCAAGTGAAGACTTGCTCTAGATCAACCCAAAACGAATTTCTAGATCCCCAATTTGAGCAATCTTGTTTTTGGCCCTCCCGGTGCGAAAAGATGGTACTCCGAGCTCCCAAACGAGCGTAGATGATGAATCTTTGGTCAATTTGTGAAGAAGTTTGATGATGAGGGAGTAATTTGAGCTCAAAGGAGCAAAAATGGAGGAGAGGAGGAGGAGGGGCTGATTTTTGGGAGAAGAAGGAGATGATATCTCCCTCTCTATACACACACACACATAAATACATAGGGATAATTACACCCCAAGCCCAAAAGTGGCTTGTCACGCCCTCGATTTTCAGCATAAATAAATGAACGTTTTCTTAAGAAATTTCTAAATTAAAGAACTCATAGTGTAATGCGAAATCATCTTTCAACATTTTCTTACATTTATAATAATTTCAATCTCGACACCCAATGCCCCATTGGATTTTACATTGAAGATTACATTGTTTTACAAGGAAAAAGGGTTACAATGTTTCAAATGACCCTTCATGCCATGATTTGACTATGCCATGCACACCATGCACTCCATCTTGCACTTCAAGCGAAACCTGAAACAGCAAAGGGGTGAGCATTCACTTCGCCCAGTAGGTATCCCCCTTGGGTTTCAGACTCAGAAAAATATACAAACAAAATCACATGTATCAAACAAGAGCATAAAGTAGAATCAACATTTACAAGTAGGTTTCTGCACTTACCATCTGAAGTAAAAGCACTTCTCATATCACCCAAAGACATTTCCACAATCCAAACTCCCAATAATTAACTATTGGATATCCCTCTGGCCACACAACAAACCATAATTTTTATTCTCATGAAATGCTCATATATTTCCCTCACATTCTAGTTGATAGAACCCAACCACTATCACCCGATGGAATTCACTTTTACCGTTCGACTATCATCTTTCATTTACACACGCGGTTAAGGGTTCTCTTACATCATTATCCATTACATCCGACCACCCACGCCAACCAAAATTGCACCTACAACTACTAGTTATAACATACCATTCACCGTGTCCCCAAATATTTCACACATTCATACATATGCACGTATATCAACCCATTATATGCCAGTCTAAGTATTTCCACAAGTCCACGTACCCCAACTTGCCCACACACTTATCAACATATTCCCCAATCACCAACGTGTCTCACTAATACTCACATACGTCCCAACGTGTCCCATATGGGGAAGACACACTACAAGTTCACATAAGTATCACTATACCACACCGTGCCAATGATTTACCCACGTGCCCACTCAGCACATCAATCATCAACCTATCGCATCTCATACGCATGTGTACGTGTGTACGTATGCCTGACACCATACCGATGGTCAATTACGTCCCATGTGTCCTAGCGTGCTCCTCACGCGCCCATGTATCCCATGATCTTTAAACAAGTACTTCTGTGTCCCGCATGCACTCCCTATATGCTTTAAACGTGTCCGAAGGCACTTTAGGTTCACCTCGTTCGTCGATTCATCACTTGGATTCTACAAATTTTCTAATCCTCTCTCTCTCTCTCTACATTTATTTGGATTTCATAGGTTCTTCGCATGACTCACCGAGCATTCATGACGTTGATCTCCTAACCTTTCCGTCTAACCACATGTACATTTATTCCTTAATCAATGATAGTTAACATGTGTCTCATACCTTAGGCTATTACTAGGCTTTACTCCAAACAGTGCCGAAAAGTGCAGATTTTTGCCCCCAAGGCATGGAATTTCAACCCAATATCTACTTTGATGGTCTAAACACAAATGTGATGTATGTAAATAACAAATAGGTATGGAGGGAGGATTAAACATCAACCAATTTAAGGATTCAACAACCAAAAACATAGATCAAGAATCAATGAAGCTCAAAACCCACATCCATGGGGATTTCTACAAATTTTCAGAAATTTATGATCAACACAAGGGGTATAGCAACAAAATCAACATCATATCACTTATCAATCAAGTAAAAACCCCTACCTCAATGTTTTGCTTGAAAATGGAGGAAAGATGAAACCCTAGGTGGAGAAAACCCCAAATCCCGAAAATGACCTCTACCGAAGCTCCACTACGCAAACAAGAAACAAGATCATGTCAAAAATGAGTTACAAGGGTGAGGTTTCACTCACAATCAAGGAGAGAGAGGGAGAAACGGGAATGGAGCAAGAACAAGACCCAAATCAAGTGTGCTTACCTCCTAGAGTGCAAAACCCGAAATCCAAGGGAGAATCACGAATCCAATGTGTAGATCTTGAAGTTTTGAGATGTATTGAGGTTAAAATCACTAGGTTTGATGTAGAGATGAAGAGAGAAGGTAGAGGGGTGAATTTAGGGCTTGTTTCGTGGTTGTGGAGTGGAGAAATGAGTTAAGGGTCCCTTTTATAGAAGTCTGTGTCGAGCTCAAATTTCGCAGAAAAGGAAGCTGGATACCGGTATCAAGAAAAACCCATACCGGTATCTAGAATTTCTGATGGCTCAAAATGAAGCTGGATACTGGTATCAAGAAAAATCCATACCGGTATCAAGACCGAAAATTTTTAAATTTCTACCACCTTCACCAATTCGAACCCCGATCATTTCTAACACATTTTTAACATTTCCAAACACCCACACAACATTGTAATACGTATTCCTACCAAGATATACACACCCATATAATACTTAGAAAGAAACACATTGTAAAACATTTATCCACTCATTCACATTACTAAAACGCAAGTAAAAGATATAAAGAATTTCATGGAAATTCCGGGTCATTACATGGCTTGTGTAAACCAATTTAACCCCATTCCACTTATATTACACTTCACCTCATCGCTTATGCATATATCACATTTCCTCACATTACCCCAACATTATTTCCGAAAAAGATATAAAAACACGGGTCCTTACATCTAGAATCTTTCAAAATCATTTTCCTTATACCTTGTACTCCTACTTTACTCCGCAAAGAAGAAGATCAACACACATGCACCAACAAAAAAAGAAAACCTTGTACTCCTAATCTACAATCTTGAACCCAAATGACATCGCGGAAAAAACCCTCAAAATCGAAAACACAAGCCTACAACCAAACCCATTCTTCAACCAAAATCATAGGCAAAGAACCAAAATCAATCAAGCTAAGAATTGACGCAAAAAGTATTTACCAAACACAAAAGAATCCAGAAATCCCCACCACCACCACAAATGCATAGTTCGAAGAAGCTCTAATAACTCTGATGCTAATAATCTATTGGAAAATGGGGAATTTTGTAACGATCCGAATTTTCATAAATAAAAATTTCGTTTAATAATTCGATAAATTAATTTTATTTTTCTATTAATTGGAATATTTCCCTATTAAATTATTAATAAATTCTTTTAATTCGAATAATTAGAATTCTAGTCATGCATGCAAGCGTACGAGACCGAGTAACACACCCGTTACACTACTGTAGCACCCGGAGTCCGTTTTTAATACCCGAAACCACTCCAACCACCATCCTTATTACTCCCAACTATATCGGTATTTGCCAAGTACCCACCACCTTACATTGGAACTTGGTGCTTTGACCAAGTGAGAGAGAGAGAGAGAGAGAGAGAGAGACAGACCGGGGAGAGAGAGAGAGAGAGTGGAGTGTGTGCTTGTGTATTGTGCAAGTACTCTTGCACTTGCAAGAGTTAATGCATATGCACTTGTGCAAGCAAAAAGGGTGCATGAGGGAAGTCTTACAAGCTAAGGTTTTGTACCCAAAACTAGTTAGAACAAGCCTTGCTATTTTAGGAGAAACTTATACATACACACACACTACTTGCATAAGAGCACATGCTACACAACCTAGGCCTTAATAGGCTAGGCCTTGGCCTCCAAGGTTCCATAAAACATGGCTCCATGTTTTAACGAAGAATATTCTTCCTATATGAGCCAATTGAACCCTATTACTAACTACATCTTGCGTTCACATGCACATTGTGTGCATAAGTCCCTAAAAACACCACATAACAAAGATGACCATGCAAAAACCTACACAACAAGAGGCATATTTGTCCCCCACCCTACTTCCCACGTTACTTCCTCCATTTGGAGTCCCCCAACTTGCAACCGAAGTACATGTCTAAGCCTAGAACCTAGCCTAAACCGAGAGTGGGAGTTAGAACCACCCATGTACTTTCCCATGTGCACATTTAGTGCACAATTTACACCCCACATGAGTGTAGTTCGGCCAAGAGGGGGAGAGGGAGCACCGAAAATTTTAAGGGGAGAGAGGGAGGTCTCATTTTGCTATAAATAGCCACCCTTTTGTTCTTAGGACCACCTTTACACTTTCCATATATGTATGTCCCCTTATTCCCAACAAACTAACTACTTCTACCACCAAAAAGTCAACCCATTTAGACCCTAATTAACTTCTTACTAAGTTAATTAGTAAGAAAGTTAAGTAGATTAAGAAGCCTCAACACCAAGGATTGCTAATCGGCTTCCGGTTTATACCCGGAAATCAAGGTAGTTTACTAAACTAACTTTCTATTTAGTTATTTCTAGTTTCATTAAGTTGTTCTAATTAGTTTTCTTAGCTTAGTTTTGAAGCTTGATTGGGTTAATTTATGCATGCATTAAGTTACTAAGCATGTTACTTAGTGTTTAAGAAAGAGGATTTCATGTTGAAAAGTTAACAAGAGTGCTAATTAGGTTCTAATTAGAATATTTCTACATGGAATTAGAAGTTGGTTTAATGAGATTAAGTTGATTAGAAGAGATTAGAAGATGGGAATTTCTAAACAAGTTTCTAGTAATATTTTTGTTGATATTTCTTAGAAGAACTAGTTACTACAAGCTGATTAAATCATTGGTTGTTAATTAGATAATTTTTCCTAAAATAAATAGATTAACTATGCCTAATGAGGGACTTGTTCTTACTAGAAAAATTTACTTTTGATCCATGAAAAGTTTTGTAGAAAAACGTGAAGTTTTTATTAAATAGATATGAAATAGAAGTTTAACAAAGTTCTATCTAGAATTGTTACTAACTAATTAGTGACTATATATTTCATGGTTGTGGTGAAAAAGAAGAATATTTAGAGTTGCTAAAAAGAAGTTGTTGATTTTGCTAGATGTAGAGAAAAATGATTTTCTTGAAGTTACTAAAAAGAAAGTTTTCTAGAAATATAAAGAGTATATTTTTGGGAGAGGTTAAATTTTCTAAAAAGAAGATTTTAATTTTAGAAAATTCATGGCTAGTTGAGTTAAATTTTTTTTTTGGAGATGAATTTCAAGAAAGGGAGATGTTTTTTTTTTAAAAAAAAGAAAATTAGTTAGAAAGAGTAAGTTGGCTAAATTTTATTTCTTTTAGAAGAAATAAAATAGTTTTGAAATAGAAAAAGAGAGAAATTGAATTTTTGATGAGAAATAAAGCTTAGAGAGAAATTGGAAATTTTTTGAGGAAGTTGGTGCATTAAAGAGCATGATTTTATGTGGAAAAATTCTTTTGGAGGAAATATTATTTATGAAGTGCATTAAAGTGCATGATTTTATGGAAAAATGTTCATTTGGAAAATATAAATTTTAGAAAGAAAATTTATGGAATATTGCATGGGCATGATTTTGAGCAAGTGGCATTGAGCACGTACACCTTACGTTACGACACTGGACTTGAAAATTTGAATCGTTGTTGATGAGAAAATAAAGAAGAGAATGAAAATGAGTTTTCAAAAGAGAAATGAAATTTTCGGGAAAAGAAATAAAATGTGATGAGATGAGTTTGATGTCACCTCAAGTTCGCGGAGAGAACTTGGAGGAATGGTTTTGATGCGATAATGCAGCGAGAGCACCACTTCCAGTTCGCGGAGAGAACTTGGATGTTTGGGCTAAGCGTGCACAACACACGGTGAACGGACCTCATAAACAGACTGGTTAAGTTCAGTGATATGAGACGGTCGGGACTGTGTCGTGTGAGTCGTGGGGCAGACGGACCGTGCAAACAGGTTGTTAAGTTCGGTGATGCACGACGGCCGGGGCCTCGAGCGGAAAGGTTAGTACCGCCAGTTGAAAGGAGACTTAAGCGGACCAATAACTTTCGAGTGGTGGGAGATATATGAAATTTGAAGAAGAATGCTAAAAGAGGCACTGATATGAGAAAATCGATATTTTTTTTGGGAAAACTGTTGATAAATGAGTTGCATTATGAGAACTGGTTTGAGAAAATAACACGTGACACTGTTTTGAAATACTGGAAATGAAATACTGTTTTCTGCGCATGTTTACTCTAATCTGCATAGACACGCATGATGCATCACATGGTTTTATTGTTCATAAGTTTCATATACTGTTTTTGAACTTATTGTTCTAGAATTGCTACTTCGAAATTTAGTATAGTGAACTACTGGGCCTTTGCTCATGGTGTTGCACTTGTGTAACCCTGACATAATACCACGATGTTGCTTGCGCGACTCTGACGTATTATGCCAGATTATCTAGATGGACAGGACCGATACTGTGGAGATCAGTCCTATGGAGTAAGCAGTGCTGCCGGAGTGGGGAATGACCCAGCGCAGGGATAGAAGAAGACATATAACCACCTTGGTTGTTATTTATGTAGTAATTGGAGGCATTATTATTTGTATTAAAGTTTAAGAGTAAACTTTATTATGGTTTGTAATAAATAATTAACATGCCCAAATTTTGAGGGCGTTACAAATTTTGTACATAATAATTTGGACATTTTGAGCCAAAATTCAAGTGGGACCCGAAAACCTTTTGAGGTTGATGCGAGTGGGACACATGAGAAAAAAATAAAAAAGTTTGGAAATGCAGTTCTGGAATTTTAAACGAAAACACCAAAAAGACGAAAAACCCCATCCCACAATCTGAAAACTACAGGTAAACCAATAAACAATACACCAAATTGAAACAGAAATTAGACAGACCGGCTCTTATACATCTCACTCAATTTGGCAATGACTAACCGGGGGTGGGGGGATGTCCTTGCAATGTTGGTAGTAGGCCTTGTCGACAGCATCCTCTCTTGTCCTAAAAATATGGTCACAAATTTTTATGTTCACAAGATGTAGTCTAGTTTTATGATCCAGACTACACAAATTTTAGATCTCATGTATTGAGAACATCATGTTGGAAATTTCACGAAATTTTGGATGAATGAAACCGGGGCGTTTTGGAGGGCCTGACGAGGCAACCAAACGGTCTACTCCGGGTTCGATGAATCTGGACGAAGTGTTTAATTTCCAGCGGTTTTGAGTGGTTAATACCCCTTATGAATTGAGGTTGAGTGGTTAATACCCCTTATGAATTGAGGTTAATGGCATGAACTCAAATCAGAAGTTACAAGAGTATTAATCCAATTCATTGTGGCTGGTTATTTTCTGATTTTAATGGGGGGGTTTCACAATTCAATTCAGCAATTGAATTGCCCCATTCATAGGCTCCTCCTCACTTATTTATAGGTAGCTCTAAGCCATTGTTTGATCACCCAAAAATTCGTCCATCACTTCGAGCTCTGAAATTCATCTTTGAGAGAGAGAGAGGCAGACGCTAGTAAGTTCGCCAAGGCTACCAACGGAGGTGTTCCGGTGGTTAGTGGTTCTAGCCGTTTTATCCTGGGACGAAGACGCCGGTGTATCCTACAACACCCGCGGTAGGCGGTGAATCTTTGTTAAGGAGACTGTGGTATCACAGGACTCGGCTCGGTTTGTTTCTCGTTTCGTAACCCATTCTTGTAATATGTAATTTCAGTTTGATTATCAATGAAATTGTTCTTTGGAATTCGTGATTGCCAACTATTTTTCCCAACACATCAATCTTTTAAAAAATCAACTTGACGCAAACACATGATCAAAGCATATTTTTCGTTGAGATAAATGAATTTCACTCCAGTGCCAATCATTTTTTCCGTCATATTTGCCAAGACCCAATTAACATGATTCTCCACATGATTAATGTTCTGGAGAACTTTTTATGTTGTTCATAGGATTCTTGGTTTCGGTTCTCCCCCTTGCTGTTAAGGCTTCACTAGATGTATCTTGGTGGACCGACTTATCTTTCCCACCTACTCATTATTGATAAGACATTAGATATGTCATCAAAACAAATCTTTTCCTTGCCATAAAAAGGCTTGGTAACGAAATAAATACATGGGCTTGGGGCAGAAAAGTTACTCCTTGTCATGGACTCGAGGTTTCTGTAGTTATCCAAGTCACTACACTCCTGCACCCATGCAAATCTCCTTGTCATGTTAGGAACCAAACAACATGTTTAATCCACAACGCCTCTATGAATTTTGGAAACTAGAGTAATAAAAATCACAAAAATAGAAAAGAGTGCATAAAAAACAAAAAATCAAGAAAGACACACAAATATACAAAAATCTCAACGCAGGAAAAAATGGGAGCCACACCAGTGTACTATAATTAAAAAAATAGTAAAATATAAAGTCTTCTCTCTTCTCTCTCAGAAATATTTTCTCCCGCGTCATGAAAGCTCTAACCTTAACTGCAAAGCAACTGTGATATAAATACATAAGGCTCAATTGCCAAACTTTCCCCTGCCAAAATCCAAAATGCCATTTTTGCTGCAATCCGTGTGCAACTGAAATCTCACACGGACTGCGAGACTTTGCCAACCCCCCTTCATCCCAAGCTATTTGCTGAAAGTTATGTGCATCCTCCGGCAGCATAAACCTCGTATATGACTTTTAGGTCCTTCCCACAAATGAGTAAGAAGTGTGGGACCAACAGCTGAGAAATTGAGAGGCCACATGATATCAGTTTATTTGCTTTGCTACCCACAGAGCTGGGAGCTGTCAGAGATGAGAATCAGAATCCAAGCAGTTGATGGACAAGACAAATACTACGTATTCCATCACAAAAAACCCAGTGACCCCTCACTTCCACTGGACTGGATTTTTAGCTCTCCCTAGTAAGACAAAACCTATGTCTGTGGACCTTGTAGAGAAAACATTCATGTCGTTATCTTTCTTATTCCAAGGAAAAAGGAAGAAACATGGGATCGAATTGTCTTTCAAATTCATGATTTAGTAAAGGATTAGAGCTATATACACTCTTGACTCAATTTTACACTTAAACTCAAATTTGAGTAAAAATTAACAAAAACATCATTCCACTCTTTTACTCAAACCCATTACCAAATTTGAGTTTACTAAAAAAATTTCACCAAATTTGGTTTGAACCAAATCTTTACTCAAAATTTTAAGGCTATTTTTTCCCTCTCAAATTTACAATAGTGTCATTAATGAAGCTTTTACTCAAATTTATGCCTACATTTGATCTTGCCCATTGGAGTGTTCCATATCAAATCAAGTTTTTACTCAAATTTGGGTAAAAATTTGAGTCAAGAGTGGAGATGCTCTTATAGATTCAATTAATTGTTTATTGGGTTGTTATCTTCTTTTCTAGAGATAAGTTAGCATAATTGAGCAGAGTCGGCCTAGGCTAAGGCCCAAGAGGTGGCGGCTTTAGGGCATCTCCAGTAATGGAGTTAAGAAAAGAAATAGAGACAGTTATTTGAAGTTAGTGTTTTTTTTTTTTGTTTCCAATAGTGTAGTTAACGTGTTGTTATATTGTGTCAGGAGCAAAAAATAGTTTGCTGACAACGTAACTGTGTTGCTCACAGTAATTGTACGGTGAGAGAGAGAGAGAGGGAGGGCTACTGGGCTGGGTAGGGAAATGGGGCAAGTCATCTGCAAAATGTAGAGAGAGATAGAGACAACCAGGAGAGAGAGAGAAAAAAATAAGTTGGAAATTGTGCCCACCCATATCTATATTATATGTATTATTTGTATACTTTTTACATTGTAACAACACTATTGCAACACTCCTTACCTTAACAACACACTTTGTCATATAACAACACACAAATGAGATCCATTTTTTACACTTTTGTGTCATATAACAACACATTTTTAACTCCACGACTGTAGATGCCCTTAGACCCTTGAAATGGTGTTACAATTAGGCCCCTCAGTTATTAGTACTGATAAACATATAAACTCATCAAAATAAAGATTTACTGAGCACATAAGTTCATAAGTTCAAAAGCTCACTAAGACAACGTGGAAGTACTACATTGGTTACAAAGCTAGCCTTAGTTCCATTTGGGAAAACTTACTGCCCCTAATAAACTCCTATGAGGTTGTGTCAATAGCAAAAATGAGAACATTTGAAACAAAAATCGCGAAACGAATAAAAACAACAAATGAGATGACGTAAAGCCTATCCAGATTCCTGAGCCATATGAAAAAGAATCAGGATTCTTGTCCATACTGCCATGTGTTCAGGGCATTGTGACTGAACACAAGATTTATCATCATATTAAATTCCCCCAAAGGAGTACAGATACATCCAGGAGTTAAGCGCCAAAAAGCTGAATGAAAACAAAGATTCCCATGAATCCATTTTTCGGCTGTTGATCCAGTGTACTTTACTACTTCATGTTATATAGTTTCATCTTCTGGGGGTACAAGAAGCTCTAACTATATAAGCATGCTCAACAGGGGAGCTGGGGAGGGACAATGGCCACAAAGCCTTCTGTTCCATCTCATTCTCTTCTTCTCAAAGCACATGCGTGCGTGCGCGCACACACACTGAGAAGTAAATGTGTGGGGGCTGAGGAGCTCCTTTTGGTCCAATAAAGAGGGCTGAGGAGCGGGTAGAGCTGCCATCTCATGCACTTGGTCATGCTTAGTATTTTTCTCCAAGATCTACCGTGAGAGAGAAGAAATTATTAGTTCTACTACAATGCACGAGAAGAAGAATACGTAAAATGTTAAGCTTAGCCAGATGCATGATATGGGAGCAACTCCTTCCGTTTACTTTGCTCGCTTATTGGACTGAAGGGAGCTCCCAGTGGAGCGCATGATAGTCAACTGCAGCATCAGGCAAGGTTTTTCAATAAGATCCTTGTGTTGATATTTATTGTATTATAGCATTTGCATGATTGGTTCTCACTTCTCACCCACAACCCATTCTAAATCTATTGCTTCTCATTTTCTTTAACTTCCTTCTTTTCCAAGTTGTGTTTACAGAAGTGTATAAAGTTGCAGCTGAGAAGTGAGAACCACTGATATGAGCAACCATAATTATAGTATCTTTCAAAGTATTGGGCTACTAAGAAATTGGGCGACTTAGAAACTTTAAGTTACCAATTGTTCCTAAGTTACTGATAAAAAAAAATATGTATCTAAAGTTTAAGCTATTAGAAAGCGAGCGCAACAGTGTCTATTCAACGCCATTCCTCATGTGCCTTTGGAGATGCTTAGGTGCACATATCCATAGTGATAAGTAAGAGTTGACCTCAAGGGCAGCTCGGGTTAAGACCAACTTTCCAATAGAGGTCTGTCGGAGCATGATTAGGCAAGACGTGCCTCATGGGTAACGTCTTGACCTGACCTATAGGTCCTGCCAGTCCTGAGCCATTCACAAATAGCATAAGTGAGCTCGGGATGACCTCATTAGGTAAGCACTTTTTGAGAAGCTCTGTCCAAGGGGCTAGCTCAGCTCTGAAGGACAACTCATCACACGGAGCCCCACAGGGACGTGGGCTCTAAGGAGTCTAACTTAACCTTATGAGATAAGCCTCAATCGGCCAGGTGCTTATCCAATCAGTACCAAGATGCAATAAGGGCTAAACTTTTATCAAGATAAGAGACCTAGCGTACTAAGGAACTGATAAAGATAAGTACAGTTAGTTGGAAGTCAAAGACTCCAAGTCCTACAAGGACTCAATCACTCCCAATGCCTATAAAAACACCAACGAAACCCTAAGAGAGGTATGTGATTCTTATAACAGAATACACAAGCTATAATTTACTCAATACAATCTACAGATTGACTTATGCATCGGAGGCTGGTTGGCTAACACCACACCGGTGTCCTTAGTTGTTCACTGTTTTGCAGGTCATACGTCGAGCTACGCCAGAAACTGCTTCATCACATTGATACAATGAAATAGAATACAAGGGGATAAGCCGAAAGCAAATGGGCAGATAGCAAGTGTAAAGAGAGAAACTTGAACCCAGTGGCAGAGCTGTAGCAGAGCGGGAGGGGGGTGCGGCCACACCCATTTTTTTAAGGAACTATCATTGAGGTGTAAGTCTAATTTTTTTTTTCTTTTGTATAAATTTGTAAATTTTTATCTTTTAATCCATGCATAGTTTCATCAATATATGTTAAAATTAATTCATTTAAAATAAGCTGACAACATTTTTGTGGATTAATCTCATTTACAAGAAATATGTACACTGTGCTTTAGTTACCGAACAAAAATAAAATATTCACGTAATTATCAATCCATTAAGCCAAAATTATCGAATTATATACTGTATAATACTAGAATACCAAAAAATATCCATATCCATATATATAAAGAATGGTGCTCCTTAGCTACGTACTGTGAATCCCTCCAAAATATTTGGTCCTTTAGACATACCATTTTGTCCATGTTTTGGTTTTAAATCCCTTCATGTATAATTATAGACTAGAGACTACAAGCAACAAGGACGCAGCATAAGATCAACGACCAACAGTGATGTCTGGGTTAGCTTACGGGTACTTCGACTAGTCCTCTTCCCGGTCCGGTCAAAGGTAGGTCATATCACAAGAAATTATTCCGTATGTCCCGAAATGACAATCCCCCCCAAAAAGATATACTCTCACTCATAATTTTTGAATTTTTTTTGCACCAAATTAAAGAACTATTTGAGATCTTTAATTTGTTGCGAAGAAACTCGAAAAATCATAGCATGAAAGTAAATTATTTTTTTAACTGAAATTTTCACTTTTGTTTCGTAGTAGACTATCACTTTGGGACAGAGGGAGTGCTTCTTTGCAGCCTAACCTCAATAATCAAACCCTGATCAATTATGTGTAGAGCAAATCCACCAACCAACTGGACTAAACTTTGGGACTACCAACACCGGGCTTTAGCCTACGGTTCTAAAATGAAAGCAAGTCTTTTGCTTAAAAGGTAGAGAGGAAAGCACAGAGAAGATGTATAGTTTCTTGGATGAGTAATGTTAGTCAGGAAAACATTTTTCAGGAAAACATAAATATGGATACAACTAACAACTGTGCCTCAGACCATCCGAATCAAATGGTTTCGGACAGTTATGTTTGGAATTGTTTTTCAACATTATGTTCATAGCGAAGGTCGAAGAAGTCCGGAGATATTGATGACCCAGGAGACAAATGTGGAGAAGGTTGAAGAAGGAATAGAGCTGGGATGTGTGTGTGTGATCACTTTGCGAGTCTAACAGGGGTGGTTGGTTAGGTAGGTATAAAGTTGGGTGGGAGTCTGATACATATGTTGGAGGGAGGTCAGACCAGTACTTTCCTTTTCTTGTATTTTCCCATTTGTGTTCTGTATTTGGGGGTTTGTTTTTATTTTGTGGTCACTTTATTTTTGGGGTGATTTTCTTCAGGGTCGGGTTATTTATTTATTTTTTAGTCCTGGGCAGAGCCTCATGTTTTTGATGCCTTACGGTCTGTTTATCTGGAAATACTTTAGTAGTTTTGCTCTGGGGTGTGTCTTTTTCTATCGAGTTGGGTGTACTTTATCAACCGAGTCTGGGGTGTGTCATGTATAGTAGTGTATATTTACTCCAGTTCTGGTAATATAAGGACTCTAGAAACTCTCTACAAGCTTGGAATCAATTATTGAAGGCTTGTGAAAGCTCTGCTGCTGCTGTTGATGAGAAAATAAGAGAATTCATCACAAACTAAAACTCTCAGCTTTTATTTAATCTTTCACACTAATACAAAACTCACACAACTGATCACTCTCACATACTCTCTTACGTTTACTGGTGGTGGAGGGAGACCCCTTTGGAGGGGCTCCCACGGCTCTTTCACCTCTCTACTCTCTTTTTCCACATTTAACCAATTATGCTACACCAATACTTATAGTCCTATTATGCAGCTACCAAATACAACCATTAAATCACAATCACTCATCCTATACTACTGTTCACTGCCACACCAATGCACCGACAATTCAAGCCTTTTCCTTCAATAACTAGAGCCCTCTCACGACCATCTATCTCTTTCGTCTCTCAACCCATACACAAACAAAATCCATTAAACCCACCGAATGGGTTGGTGTCAAACCAACTGGCTCTCAACCACTTTTTCACACTAATAAAGATTAATATCTCTGACACACCCGCTTATCTTAATTCTCTCGTCTGTCACGTCAAAGCCTCGTCTGCTCTTCGTCTCGTCATCACGTCCGTTACTTGGGCCAAACATGGCTTGAACTGCTTGGCAGGTCAATCCTCATCATCTCATCAACATAGCAACCCTCTGCTCACACCAGACTCATTCCACCAGATGGTCTCACACACCGCCTGGGAAGAGGCTAACTCCTGGCTCTAATGACACAAATCTGACTAGATTCCAATCACGTATTGGTCGTGATTCTCTCATCCAACCATCAAACCAAAATCTCATCTTATTTTGGTATTTGTCCGCTGTCTTCCGAGCTTGGTGGGCTCCTCTCATCAACGTCTCGTCTTCCATGTTTGGGTGACACATATCTCATCAATTTTCACCACAAACCGGTCTGGTTTGGCGCTTCTCGTCTGATCAATCACATCTCGTCAATTCAGTTTGGCCAATAACTTATGTGACTCTCGTCTCGTTCGTCCGTCCGTCATCTTTGCTTCACATCTCGTCCGTCGTCCCATTTTGACTTTAGGCATGGAGAGCCTAAATCTCTGTCAACTTCTGCAAAATCACGTCCAATTTTGCTTCGTCCCATATGTTCATCAAATTCTCGTCACTTTTGGCTTTTTGGTAACCAACAAATCGTCTGCAAATCACTTGGAGTGATTTTCTCATCAACTCACCACACGGTGAGCCTTGGGTGTGACCGCTTCCATGATCGTCTTGTTTTCTCCATCCTTCAGATTTTCGGCACCGAATCGTCTTCTGGTAACACGTAACAAAATTTATTTTTCCTCTATTCAACCCTCCTTTTTTCTCATTTGGAGTTTTCTTTGGCCCAGATCACTCGCCTTGGGCTTTGATACCAATGATGGGAAAATAAGAGAATTCAACACAAACTAAAACTCTCAAATTTTATTTAATCTTTCACACTAATACAAAACTCACACAACTTATCACTCTCACATACTCTTACATTTACTGGTGGAGGTGGGAGACCCCCTTGGAGGGGCTCCCATGGCTCTCACTTCTCTACTGCTCTCTCTTTTTCCCACACTTAACCAATTACACTACACCAATACTTATAGTCCTATTATGCAGTCCCCAAATATAGACATTAAGTCACAATCACTCATCCCATACCTACTCTTCACTACCAAAACAATGCACCAACAATTTTAGCCTTTTCCTTCAATAACTAGAGCCCTCTCAGTACCATTTATCTCTTTGGTCTCTCAACCCATACACAAACAAAATCCATTAACCCCACCGAATGGGTTGGAGTCAGACCAACTTGCTCTCAACCACTTTTTCACTATAATTGAGATTAATATTTCTGACAGTTGTTGCTGTTCTTGAAAGGATTGATCTCTTTTGCTGATATTTCTTGCCATGATAGATGGTTTATGCTATGGTGAATCATCCTTGGCTACTTCAGTTATTGCTGCTGTCAGGCTGCCATTTTTGAATACTGTTGAGCGATGACTTATTCAGTTTTCTTCTATGCTAGTGGTGTTAATGAGCTACTGTTGTTGTATTGCTGTTATTGCTAGATTGGAGTATTTATGCTAGATGTGTTTGATTCTGGGCTGGTGATTTTTATAACTACTGCTGAAGAGTGAACCTTATAGGTGACTTACTATATTCTCTTCATGGTTGGATGTTGTGTTGGAAGGGACAATTTATTGATATAGTGGACACTACTGCCAACCTTATGCTGCCATTACTGTCTTATGAAGTCCTAGCATTGACATAGTCTATGTTCATGCTTGGAGGTGGCTCAAATGCTGATAATACAATCATATCAGGCTTCATGATTGTATCAAGCCTAGGCTAGAACTTCTCGGTTACTTATATAGCTTGGAGCTTATTATCCCTAGTGGTCTGCATTGCCTAATGTTTCCTGTGGAATTAAGGGTCCTATCCTTTCTTTTCTTTTTTCTTTTTCCTATAGTATTTTGTTGAATAGTGTTTTTTCTTTTCCCAGCCATACTTTGTTCCGTGCTTTGTATTTGGCTTTTACCTTGATATATCCTTTGTCGAGTTTTAATAAAATTTTGTCGCCGATCAAAAAAAAATTATGTTATTTTTTTTTCCAGAAAGAGCAGAACGTTTCTTTCTCCCTCACTTTACAAAAAGCAAAGGCCTTATAAGTGGCTTCTAAAATAAAACTAAAAAAACTGGCACCCTCTTTACGAGCTTTTGAGAAGACTTTCCATCTTTCATGATAGAAATTTAGTTAAATATATCAATAAATTATTTTATTTACCTATTATGTTCATTTGAATTTCCTTTCCCCTTTCTTTGGTTGATGATATGAGATCACTAATGTTGCACGATCTAAACTCATAAATGTTGGCACCTGGTAGTGCTCTCTCTACTATAAGTTGCAAAAATCAACTCATTTATCAATTGTCATGATTAAAACAATAGGCCAAAAGGTAAAAGTAAATTTCATCACAAATTATAAAACCAACATTGATCTATCATGGCAAGAGTTTCTAACTGTAAAGACCCGGAATTTTGCAATAAATTTTTTCGATTTTAAATTGGGACTTTGGGAAATTTCTTTTAAAAGTTTATGTGTGGGTGAATGTGAATAATGAAATGGGTTTTGACCTTTTAATAACACATTAGAGAATTGAGAGGTGTGAGGAGTAATTAGTGGCATTGGTACTATAAATTGGAAAGGAAGAGAGAGAAAATCATTCTCACCCTCCCCTAACACGCCGGCCCCCCTGCTCTTTCCCTCTCTCTTGATTTCTCAAACCCACACCCAAAATCCACCTCAAACACATGAAACCCACATAAATCCTTCGTGTATGCATCATCTAAACTTGGGATTTTCATGCTTGGAGCTTGAGGAGGTTGAATTTTGGTGGAAAACAAGTTTAGAGAGTTAGGATTCTGTTCAAGTAATGTGATTTGGAGCTCAACCACTTGAGGTAAGGGGTTTTTTTTTTTGTGCAAATTCTATGTATGATTGTGGTGATTATGTAGTAGAAATTCATAAATTTGAACTTATTTCATTTGATTTGATGAAAACCCATTTTCTAGGGTTTGAAGTGTGAGATTTGGTTGATGCCTTGGCTAGGTTGTTTGATCTCCTTGGTTTGATTAAAAAAATGTCGCATCGTAGTTGGATTCAATTGGTTAATACCTTAAATTTTTGAGTTTGAGCATAACTTGTTGAGTGTGTACCAAAATATCAAAATCTGAAAAATCTGCTCGACGAGGTCTGTATTGATACCCTCTATTATGTTCTGTTAGAGGGCTGGGTATCGATGCCCCCTGTCTTAGGCATCGATACCTAGAGGTCCTGAATCTTGAAAATTTTCTTTGGTCTACGTTTGAATTATTTGATCGTGTATTTGAATTATTCATTGGCTACACTTCATAACTTGTTGAAATACTCGTTCCTAACTCTATCCTCGTACGGTTAGTTACTTTCTTAATTTCCATATTAATTGTGTGCGTACCCTCGTACACTTGACACGTGACATAATGTAAGTCACTAGGAACACAAAGTGGTGCGTTGCTAGGAAGAGTTTAAGGAGGCCAAGTTGCTTACAAATGGTGTCTTAAATCTTCATGCGTGTGGTAGCTTGATGATGTATGGATAGAGCCATAGGATGAGTAAGTGTAAGGTAGTGGTGAGCAAGAGCCCGACCCGACCCTACCCGAAGGGATTGGGTCGGCCTAAAACCAAGTAATCGGTCGGTTACGGGTTGAGATTTCTCAAAAAATCAGTTTTCGGGTCGGGTGTCGGTTCAAATTTTGCAAAACTGATTAACCCGACCAAACCCGACTAGGATATCTTTATATAATATTATGAGTTATTAATGGGATGAACTTGTATACATCCTTTCCAAGAATTGTCATTTTCAAAGTTAAAATTTCCAATACAAAACAAGTACAATGTAAAACAATTACACGGTAGCAATAAAGCATGTGCCATGACTCTCTCTCTTCCCTTTTCAAATTCTGACATTACTTCTCTTGACTCTCTCTCTCTCTTCCCTTTTCTATTTCCAAGATAGACTACCACCACCACAGACCCCCCGGATCCCACCAGAGACTACCTAATCCCACTGCACACTACCCACTGCCATTACTTTCCTCTTTCTCCTTTCACTTTGACTGAAAAACATTAGGTTCCAAAGTACTCTTCCACCCTCTCCCTCTTCTCTCATAAACTTCTCAAAATGCAAGAAACTCTTTTAGGTGCAGTGGTGCACTCTCTCTCTCTCTAAATTCTCTTGAAGCAGCTTGGAGAGGAGCACCAACAAAGATCAGACCAGGCTCAAGGACCAGCAAGCCAGCAACTATGCATAATTATTTTTTCCTTCTCTCTAATCTTCTTCTCAAGGCTTCCCTACGAACACCGCTTGTCATCGTCATCATTGTTCGCCGTTCATAACCTACCCAAAATTTTGAGATATGTATTTATTTATTTTTTATGAGATTTGCCCCCTTTTTTTTTTGGTTGAGACCTGATTGACCCGACCGATCCGACCCACCAAACCGTAGAGATTGTTCGGGCGATTTTTCCATGCCAATCGGTTAGAGTCAGGCCCAGAAATTTCTAACCCAACCAATTCGGGTCGGGTGGCCGGTCGGCACAAAACCCCACCCGAACCGACCCGTGCTCACCCCAGTGTAAGAACATGGGGTACTAGTGAGGATACATAATATTTGTGGGATACTTGAAGGACACTTGGATACTCGAGGGACACATGAATACTTGTAGGACACGTGGGTGCATGTGAGACCCAGTGGGGTACTTGTAGAGTACTAATAGGACACGTGGGTGCTTGTGGGACACATGGATATATGAGGAATACATGAACATGTATAGAGAGTTTGGGTACTTATGTAGCGCTTGGACATGAATGAAATGAATGCTAACTATAACTATATTTGTCGGTCGTAAGATATTGATTGATGCAAGTTAACATACATGTTCAATGAATTTGAAAGAGGATACTTAAATGTTCTTGAGTAACTGAATGGAAATGATAACGCGATTATCAGGGCCATCATTTGGTGCGCTCCTGGGCAAACGTATCGAGACTTGTGAATCTCGGCAGGGGTGAACTTGGCCCATGAAAACTCGGATAAGTGATCCAAACTCTTGACGTTGGTTATTGAATGGAGTAATTGAAAACTAAGGAAGAAAATGGATATTCGTTAATGTGAACCTTATGGTATAGTAGAAATGATTTTATGAGGGCTGTTGAAACAGATTAATTGGACTTCGAGAAAACACGCAGAGATTTGTTAAGTGGTAATATTATGATGAGTGATGCGGTGAGAGGAAAGTTTGATAGTCGATAGTCTAAATTAATTATCACATGGAGGTGAGTAGGTGGTGTGTGTGAAGAGTTAATACTCTTGTAATTCAAATAAGGTAATGTATCTTGATGTTGTTTGTGAACGTTTAAAAATGCATTATTCGTCATCCCATTGTGTCCCGTCTATACATTTGTAATTTGGTAAAAGAAACTTCTACTGGGCGAAGTGAATACTCACCCCTTACTGTTTTCAGGTACAATTGAGGAGCATAAATTAGGATGCTTGAAGTACATGACACTATGAGACCATGACATGAAGAACACATGCATCATCTGTAAAACCTGTCTTTTGAGGATTTACTGTGTAACTCTAATATTTGCTTTCTTTGAAAAACTTGAAAGAATGTAAATAACTTTAATACTTTTAAACAAGTTTTCTCTTGGGATATGGGTATCCTATGTAGATCATATTTATATGTAATGAGATTGACGTTGTGAGATGTGTAGACACCCCGATTTTGACCCGAGAAACTTATCAAGCATCCCCGATGATGAAAATGCCCGATAAGAGCACGCGAAGCTTGATTGTGAACTTGGAAACCCCTCCAAAACCTCTTCAAAATAAACCCAAGCCTACACCACCTTCTAGTACATTCAAAACCCTCTTTTTTGATACATAATATGTCCCAATCCATTTTGAAATGAGGGAGATATGCCCGTTTTACCGAAACGATTCATTCTTCCGACCTTCTGAGGGTAAAATGGTCACACATTTTGATGTACAAATCATCTTGGGTTCAAATTACTTGGGTTAGAAAGTAGACCTTTCAAGCTTTCCAACGCTTCAAACCATGCATAAAACGGAGTTCGATAGCACCCGGGATGGCCCCGCGAAGTTTGAATTGTTGTGCAGTCCCCCAGTCCAGGCGCCTGGATTACCCTAATCCAGGCGCCCGGACTCAATCCAGGCGCCTGGATTCCCCAATTCTAGGTGCCTGGAATCACTTCCAGTAAACATTTTGCAGCTGGTTTTTGATGAAACAAATGGGCTCCCTCCTACATTATCCCACGTTTTCTTCATTCCAAACTCCCTCCAACAGACTCTGGCTCCACATTTGAGAGTTCAAATTCATTTTCCCTCTCAAACCCTCCCAAAACTCTCTCATTCTCTCCCTATATATACCCCCCTCCCACTCCATTCTAAAGGATCAGTTTCTCCCTCTTTCCTCTACTGTTATTCTGCCAAAATCTCACCAGAAACTTCATCCCCAAACTGATCCCTCTCAATTCCATCCATTTTCAACCATCAAAACCCAATTTTTCCCCATCCTAGCTCCACATACTCACTTGATACCATCCATACTTCACCCTCCACACACAAACCCCCACCATTCAACCATAATCAGCTCTCAATGGTTCTGAAAACCCAAGTCCAGTAGCTATAAGTCCACAAAATCCACTCAAAAAACCCAACCAAAGTTCATCAATCAAGCTTGTCAAGGTAGTTTTTCTACCATTGTTCTCAAAAGGCCCTGAGGGGATACCATCCAAGCTCTTACTAGTTCTTCATACTAGTTAAGAGTTTGGGAAGGTTTCAAGTTTCACAAAAATTGAAGTTTTTCATTAGCATTTGTCTTGTATATTTCCAAAAATCAAACCTCTTTTAAGTTCATATCATGTGTTTGAGGTTCATGTTTGTTATTGCATTTCCAAACATTGTTTAGGGTGTGTGAGAATCAGTTAAAAGCATTACATTTGGTTGCTTATTGTCAAAAATATAGTTCTGAGTTTCTGTCTGGAAGGCAATCCAGGCGCCTGGATTGGCTCCTTCCAGGCGCCTGGACCCAATCCAGGCGCCTGGATTGACCCTTTCCAGGCGCCTGGATCCTATCCAAGTGTGATGTTTTGAATGTATGTGATCAATTTCTGGGGCACCTTGGAGCAGTTTGAGCATGATTTGATCAAGCTTCAATAATATATGCATAAAAATCATTCACACATGACATTTTGCACAAGCATCCACTCATATTTCATCAATTTATCCGATGCATTTGTTGTGCTTTCACATAAATTTGTGTATGAAGTCCATTTAAACAATATTCTCAAAATCCTTTCGAACATTTAGTAGAGACCGGTGATCACACCGGGCGCGAGGGGTGCTTTAAATTCCTTCCCCTCACGTAACCTAGCTCCCGGACCCGAGAAATCTCATTTTTGAGAGGCCGGTAAAGCATTTTCCATTTCGTGGGCAAAAGAGTCATTTTTCAAAAAGGTTTCTCGGGTACGGTCCTCAAATCCGGGTGGCGACTCCATTCAATCAATCAAACCGTTTTCAGAAATCAAAACCATTTTTCAAACAAACAATCGATTTCGTGGGCATTCCCGCGGGGTGTTCACAAGATGACTTCTGGTTGATCATATAAAGAATTACTAAGATACTCTGTGGAGGATATGTACAATTATTTATGTTGAAAATCGAGGGCGTCACATTAACCATCGAGTAAATGGGGCCTTAAGGCCCTTCACCGTGCGCCTCACACACGTGAGAAACTTTCTAATTCCAACATATAGGAGTATATATGTTTTCCAATAAAATCGAGACCCTGAGCTGTTAAAATATCTTATTGGAAAAACCATAAATTGACATCCAAAGCATTATTTTTACATAATTCAAAGAAATGAAAGTTTATGCCAAAAGATTTAAGTAGCTGTATTGCTGTAACATCAATTCGCAATAGTTGATGAAGTTTTGTTTATTTACTTAAAACTATAATGGGCTTTAAAAATAGGAAGCCTTTTACTTTCTTTTAAGTAGTGCATTTACATTTTATATCACAAAGTTAATACTATTTATAATCGGGGCGGTTCCATGGACACAACGAATAACACAACAATGGACACAACAATAATTGAAGCCCCAGCTTACAATTGGACCCGTTCAAGTTGTTTAAAATGTGTCTTTAAGATTACCTGTAAAAAAATCAACTCATTTGGATATCGGTAAAGGCTTGATCGGTTCATTCAAATTTATCCTGTAGAATCTGACAGGAATTAACTAAATGAACTGATCAAGCCCTTACCGATATTCAAATGAGTTGGATTTTTTTACTAGTAATCTTAAAAACATATTTTGAATAAATTTAACGGCTCTGATCATTCGCGTGGGGTTCAAAAAAAATTGTGTCAAATATATTATTCGTTGTGTTAACGGAACCGCTCCCATTTATAATACAATCACACAAATTTTATCCAACTAAAACATAGACTTGTTATTAGGAAGTCTTCCTACTACTTTGTCAATATTAAAACAAGAGGTTTAGAATTAAAATTCATCAGAGATCATAAAATCAACATCGGGCATGCACATGACTTTCTGACAAACCATAAAGTAAATGGGCCTTAATCGTGCGCCTCTTGCCCGAGCATTGAACTCGTCCAGGCTATCTCAAATCAGAAACCTATAGTTCTTCTACTAATTGACTAATTAAGCCCTCTCACAATCTAAGCTGTGATGCTATCAATTTTCTCAAAAGCGTAAGCTATTAGAATTTGTCATAACCAAACCTTATAAGATATCCTATTGGGGGAAAACCATAAATTATATAATAACATCCAGAGCTTCATTTTTACTCAATTGAAAGAAATGAAGTTGACGCCAAGAAATAATATTTACTGTAAAAGAATTCGCAGATTAAGAAATAATTTATCTAAGTTTTATTTATTTACTGAATGTTATTATGGGCTTTAAAAATAGGAAGGCTTTTAGTAGTATCTTTTAAGTAGCGCATCTACAGTAAATAATAATAATTGCAATCACACGAAGTTTATGGCTGTGTTTGGTTAGATAGTTTAGTTTAGTTTTGAAAACTAAACAGGGAAACGAATAAGGCCATATAACTAAAATTACGACTTTGTTATGAAGTGGAGTATTTTACTTTCTTTTTAGGTAGCTTATATTTTTTTTTTTTTGAACGGCGAATTTTTTTTATTAATCTTGAAATTGTTACAAGATTAATAGGAGAGAAGAAACAACATTATCCTCAAGGAGCAATCATCTACCCATTCTGAGACCCAAACTTTTAAGTAGCTTACATGGTATGTAACTATAATTAATATATTTACAATCACACTTTTATTATGAAAATGAAAGAGGAGAAAGACCAAAGGTCATATAATTTTTTTTTAATAGCTAGATGTCTGAATCAACTTGCACGCATTTCAATTAATTTCAGAGCCCTTGAAATAATAATCGAGTACAACCCCAGTAACCCCTAGAGTTTTACTGGCAAGGGGATCGAAAAAAACACATATAACTTTAATGCTACATTGATATCCAAACCCTCCACTTCACTTATGAGTTAGTGTGATGTAGGAGTATTCATATGGGAGAGAGATTGAGAGAGAGAGAGGGTCCAGTGGGAGAGAGAAAGTATCAGCAATATGTTAATAAAGATAAGAGAGTCACAATAAGATTTCAAGAATTAGTCATATATTAACGATAAGATAATTAAAGATTTACAATAATATTAAAATTGCCTACAAATATTTCCAAAATCTGTTACTACTCTGTAAAAAGAAGAATGAAGTTGCATGAATTCCATGTGGCCTCTAGCTTCTATATTTCCACATTTTGCTGACTATCACAAATAAGAGCGATGCAAATTAAAAGCAGAAGCAAAAATGAATTAGACGACCTAAAAGTGAGGGAATTGTAATCCTACTTTACCGGAATACAAACGGGTTTTCCACCACTCTTAGAAGACTAACCGAACATTGAAAACCAACCAAATGCTAAGAAACAAATTTTCAATTTTCTGGAGTATCATTCTTTGTGCTTCTCTTACTAGTACATACGGATTCCTCAGGTGATTTCGCTATTTCTTTCTTGTCTCACGTCAGATTCTTGACATCCCTTTGTTGCACGATTCATGAATTCATCATCTGGGTTATATGTTTTCTTTTTCAATTGAACTTATATGCTACAATCTGCATTCTGAGAATGCATGTAACTTTATGGGTTTTGTGTCGCTGAATCAATGGCTTTCATTTTTCAAGGTGTGTGTATGTGTGTGTGTGGTTCATGGGTGAGTGGTGCATTCATACTTTGAAGGCCGTGATCCTAGTATACGGGGTAGCTCGGTATAAAAGAACTCTATCAAGTGAAGTGTTTTTTCTTTTTCTTTTTGGGATCTCAATTTTACTTGTACAATTGGAAAATGAAATTGGTCTCCACTGTGATCTGGGTCTTAAAAAAACCGTTGATATTACTTTCCAATTTACCTCAGCTACGCCAGGGAAAACCAGCTTGTATTGATTTAACTGTTAAATGTGATTATTTCCTTTGATTTGGTAAGTATGAGCCCCTACTTTGGATTGCTGTAAGCAATGCTGTTCTTGTTGTTATGGGATTTGAACTGTTTGATATATGAGAATTCAGAATTGTATTGCAGTCTATAGTGACTCTATACTTGGTGGTTATCAAAGTTATCGTCTGGCATTTCAAGCTTTCGTAGAAAGGATCTTCCGTCTTGTGAAGGCCAGGTAGGTCAGTTTGCATTTCAATTTTCTAATACACGGCTGCAAACCAGTCAAGTTTTAGCATGCTTATGCTTGTTTATTAAAATAGTCTTACTCTCTATTATTTTCAGGATTGTACATTGAAACGTTAATTCTGGTTACACGAGTACTTGTTGTCTGTTGAGTCCTTATTGATCCTTTATTGAGGAGAGCCTTTATGGATCCTTTACAGAGTTCTTATGAAGCTGAGTTAAGCCCAGCTTCGGCTTACTCGAGCTTGGCTCCTTGACTAACCGAGCTTGATATTGTGGCTCGAGCCCGTTCGTTAAGTTAACAAACCGAGCCGAATCGATCCATTATCAAGCCAAGCTCACAAACAGCTCAGTTCTTTGCAGCACTAGAAATCAAATGTATGAACAAGAAATTAGATTTATTGTTTACCCAAAACGAAATTAGATTTACAGAAAGTGATTTTTAAGTATTAGCTGAATAAGATGGGGCAAGTTTCAAAATGATGTTGCTCCCGAAACCTGATGTTTCCAGGTCTTTTGAGAGCTCCCTTGACCATGCCTGCCTGCAGATGCTAGATTTTCAGTTTTTTGTTCATGTCATATACCCTTGGTCTTTTGATTTCATGGAAACATCATGCATTTCTGCACATAATATATTAACATCCTTAAGTTGTGATGCAGATGTCTGAACCAAGGAATTCGCAATGAATGTCACAATGGACCACCAAGCAAAGGGATACGGGAGACCTGACATCTCTAGTGCATCGATTAGTAGCGATATTTTTGAGCCTACAATAAGTAGTTTTGATGAGTCTGAAGGTGAGGAATTTTGAATAAACACAAAGTTTGCTGCTCTTTTCACATGTTCAGTAAGCTAAGATTTCTTCTCTCCCTCTCTTTTTCTTCCACAGCAAAGCAGTTGGCGACTTTAGTGGACTGGCTAAACAGAATTCTTCCCAATCTAAGTTTGCCAATAAATGCTTCAGACAAAGAATTGAGAAGTTATTTAAGCGATGGGACCGTGTTATGCCGGATTTTGAACAAGCTGAGGCCGGGTTCCGTGATTGAGGTTGTCAAGTATTTATTAATGATTGTGCCATGATACAAAAACTCTAAAGATTGTGCTCTTACTTTTCTGTTTCTTTTATAGTGTGGAGGCTCTAACCAACCTTCAGAATCATGCTCAGATAATGTGAAAAGGTTTTTGGCAGCTATGGATGATATGAAATTGCCTCGGTTTCAACCATCTGACCTAGAGAAGGTATTTAAACTTTGCATGAACTTGTATCTTATCTACTAGGAGTGACATCTCCAAGCAAGCTTGCAACATTGTACTTACTTGCACATGTGGAAATGAACAATATTAGTTTTATAAGTTTTTCTCACTCACGGCATGTTTGGTTGCCCGAATTTGAGCATTGGATACTATAAATCTTAGGAGACCACATAAACCATGTTTGGTTGGAACTTGGAACTTTTGCGGGTCAAGATTAAATATCCGTTGGACAAAAAACATGGGATGCATATTACGATGGAAGGTATAGTGTTAAGTATCTCATCACTATTAGTCTGATGTGATGTCATGTTGTAAGGTTTAGTGTTAATTATTCCATCACTATTAGTCTGATGTGATTTCATGTCCTATTCGATTATATCTTGTCAGAATTAGTCCATTCAAACAAAGCAGCCCTCATTGTTTTATGCTCCCCGTAGCTTCTTCTTCTTTTTTTTCCCTACTTGGCTCTCCCCATAACTTTTCTGCATTCTTATTCTTCTTAATGATGTCATGTTCTTCTTCTCCTCTCACTCAATTATATTTTTACTTCAATATAATACAGGGACCTATGAAAAATGTTTTGGAATGCCTTCTCACACTTAGAGCTCACTTCATGCCAAATGGGAACGGATGTGCTCTTTCTGACTCCAGCTCACCCAATAAGTCTGGAAGTGATGTTAGCATTAGTCGGAAACTTTTACGACAAACTCTTGGAGGGAGTCATAGTTCTAGGATCGAAGTATCTCCTCAAGCATACTCTTCCACATTATCTGGAGAAGACAGGAGGAAGGCTGCATCCGACTCAAAGTTTCAACGTGCTTTGCGTAGTCCTGTCATGGCTGGTATCTCTCGTCATCAATCTGTATATGTTCGAATAGCTTCCTGTCTTCTGTGTTTCCAGCCAATTTTTTTATATTTGGTATTTGATTTCTTGTGTCCCCTCTCTCTACTTATGAATCTGTCTATGGGTTGCTTCCCCTCTCCACTTCTGTCTCTTCTTGTCGGTCTGTCTATGTGAGTAAGTAGCTTCCTAATGTTCTAGTTTGCCAGCCAATTATTTAACTTTTAAACGATTTCTTGCTTTCCCATCTGTAGAGCCATCAGCTGCATTAATACATCATGTAGGACATAAGTTCCATGAAGTGTTTCAGCTGAAACAAGGATGCTATGCGGATCTTCCTGCTGCTAAGATTTCTGAAATGATGAAATCCAACAGTTTGGATGTAAGTTTTGTAAGTCTTTTTTCCCGTCGGCGGTCCTTGATTCTTATCAACTAACCAAAGTAGATTCTAAACGTGGTACTTTTGCCATCCTTTAAACAGTTTCTGTATCTGTTCTCTGCAGAATGCCCCAACTCAGTCTCTCTTGAGTGTTGTGAATGGAATTCTAGATGAGAGCGTTGAAAGGAAGAACAGTGAAATTCCTCATGTATGGAAATAACAAGAGACATGGATATTATGTACTTTTACATGGTTGCTTTACAGGATACACACTCACTTTTTAAGTTTGCTTTTTCCCCAGAGAGTGGCATGCCTATTGAGAAAAGTTGTGCAGGAGATTGAGCGTCGTATATCTACTCAGGCAGAACATTTGAGAACTGTATGTAAGATGCCTCATATTTTTGTGTCTTTTGCTGTTTTTTTTTTTTGGGTGTGTGTGTGTAAATTTTCTGTGCTCAGTTGTTTAGTGGTTATGATCGCAGCAAAGCAATCTTTTCAAGGCTCGTGAGGAGAAGTACCAGTCAAGAATCAAAGTACTTGAAGCCCTCGCCACTGGGACTAGTGAAGAGTCACAAGTACAATATATATACATATGTGAAATCTTGGATTTACAAATTAGTCTCCATTCCATATTGGCATTCCATTTTTGACAATCATGCCTTTGAAATGATCAACCACTGTACTTTTGTGAACTTTTTTCCACCAATCAAAAGAACTAATTGAGATCTTTCAATTGGAGGATTTTTTTTTGTTTGTTGATTCGATATAAGGAATTTTAAGGCACGATCCTTGAAATAAAAAGACAAAATAGGACGGAGGGTAATGTTTATGTGCACTTTGTACTCATGCGTATTCAGCAAATGTTATTTCTTTTCACAGGTCGTCATGAACCAACTCCAGCAGATAAAGGTATAAATCTGATTCTGAGGCACTTCCTTTGGCTTTGCGTCTTTTCTGCTCTCTTTGTTTTTCCATGTCCAGATCTGAGGTGTATTTTTTTGGACATGGATTTGACTGCTATTGTGTGATCCACTCCCGGTTTTCACGAATTCTTCACTCTCCAGATGTGTTTCTAAGCGAAAATGTGCTCATAACAATGCCATATCTGAAACTGCTCAACTCTGTTATGAGCTCTAATGTTGATGATGATGAATTCTGATGCTATCTATGCAGCTACTTGACATTATTCACACTCTGAATGTGGTGCATCAGATGTGTTTCTAAGCGAAAATGTGCTCATAACAAGAGCTCTAATGTTGATGATGATGAATTCTGATGCTATGCAGCTACTTGATAGTATTCACGCTCTGAATGTGGTGTACAATGTTGATGATGATGAATTCTGATGCTATGCAGCTACTTGACATTATTCACGCTCTGAATGTGGTGTATCATTGTAGTTGTAAGACTGAAAGAGGATCTAATTGCTGTTTTTTTTTTTTTTTTTCCCTGTGAAAGCAATATTTCTTGTTATTGATTGTTATGTAGAAGGAACGAAGTAAAAAGACTCGTGGTGGAATTTGAGTTCTGTTTAATAGAGAAGAACATAAACATGACATTGTGAACGAGATTTCAGGGAAAACTGGAAAGCCAACTTCGTATAGATCATGGATAATTTTTCAATTTAGAGTAACCTATCTATCTTGGCTTTAACACCAGAAGCAATTCGATTAAAGATAAATGTGTGCAGACAAAATCAAAATTTATTTCTTGTTGCTGGTTGGTTAGAATATTTTCTTCTGTTGATATTTTGGTGTTATTTTAATGCATTACAGACAGAAAAGACCAAAATGGAGGAAAAGAAAAAACTTGAGGAACAGGATGTGGTCAGATTGGCGAAGGAGAAGGAACAAATTAACAATGAAATTTGGACATTGAAGCAAGAACTGGAAACAGGTAGGAAAGCAAATGAAGAGTCCTGCTTACGAATGGAAACAGAAGCCAAGAAAACTCAACAACAGCTTGAGGAGAGGTTGAAGGAAGTTTTGCACCTCCTAACAGAATCTAGGAGTAGGGTTAAAGAGCTTGAGGCGTATTCTGAGTCAAAAAATCAGCGGTTGAGCAAGAAGGAAAACATATACCAAAATTTTACAGATTTCCAACTTGGTGCACTGCAGGTTTGGTCTTACTTTTTCTTCTACATTTTGATATTTAATTCCAGATGTTTGATTTAAAGTTTGGATAAATTGTTCAGGAATTAAAGTTAGCTTCCCAAACAATCAAGCAAGATACTTTGAGGACACAAAAGAGCTATTCAGACGAATTTCATCGCTTAGGTGGGTGGGTTGTTTAGAAACCATGGCAAATGTGATGGAACTCTTAACCAACTTCTACTATGTTCAGGGACAAAGCTTAAAGCTTTAGCAGATGCCTCGCAAAACTATTATGCAGTACTTGCAGAGAATAGGAAGCTGCATAACGAGGTTCAAGAGTTAAAAGGTGCCAGTGCTTTAACTTACATTGCAAAAAGTTTCCACGGACAATATTTATATTCTCAAACGTGCGTTTTCTTTGATAGGAAATATTAGGGTTTACTGTCGCATACGGCCATTTCTACCTGGTCAGAAGGAGAAGCAGACGATCATAGACTCCTTAAATGAGTATGGGGAATTGGCTATTACCAACCCTTCAAAACAAGGAAAAGACGGTCAGAGGTCGTTCAAGTTTAATAAGATCTATGGTCCGGAAGCAGCTCAAGGTTTCTTTTCATATCTAAGATTTTGTACATGTACTCGAAACAAACAATATAATCAGGGGTAGAATTAGGATTTAGCATTAGGGGCTGCCTCACGATAAGTCTCATGGGTTTGGGGTTCCAGAAACTCCAAATCAAACGATGGGTCTTTCAAGTTTGTGCTACTGATTTTAATAGGGTTCCTACACCCTATTCAACAGTGTCATTTTAGCACTCCACTTAAGCTTTTTACATTCTAAATGTCCTGTAACCTCTCACATGCAGTGGGTAAAATTTCAAAAGTAGAGCATTCAAATCATTGTATCTTATTTAGAGAATCTCATGCACCCGCCCTACACAATTCAATGTTGCTACTTCCATGTACATTATGCACTACACAGGTTCCTATCAAATTTGAGGGTGGCCATGGCACCTGCCCCTGTGCATAATCGATGTGGCAATAGATTAATGTTGTGATGCTCTATTCTATGACATGGCTAATTTTTACTTTAAATGTATGACAGCGGACGTATATTCTGATATCCAACCGCTGATACGCTCTGTTCTTGATGGATACAATGCATGTATATTTGCTTATGGTCAAACTGGTTCAGGGAAAACTTACACAATGGTATGAATTGCTATTTTATTTGCATTACACAAATACTTATTGTTTTGTATAGCTAATGTGTCTAGTGTGTTGATTTTAGAGTGGGCCTGACGGAGCGTCTAAGGAGGAATGGGGCGTCAACTATCGAGCTCTAAATGACCTTTTCAATATTTCTCAAACAAGAAGCCGTATATTTACATACGAAATTGGAGTTCAAATGGTAGAAATCTATAATGAACAAGTGCGCGACTTACTATCCAATGATGGTTCTCAGAAAAAATATCCTTCACTTTGTGTCTTGTCATTTGATTTCACCAATGATCTGCGTAATCTACATATTTCTGCTTTAATCAGCTTTCTGCATTTTATTAATTGGTATGGCCTCCTTGTCTTGGATTCCCCTTCCCCTTTATTAATTCATTTCTCCTCTTTTGGTTGTCTCGTGAAAGAATGTTCCACTTCGAAAAGTCGATTAGTAAAGTTTGGTGAAAATTTATTATTTCAGACCTTATGAATGAATTTCAAACCTACAACAAATTACTGGATTAAAATTGCTTAAGGGTAATATAGAAGTCCTTCAGTGATGAAGAGTAGGTATTGTTTCTACTTAAGATGAAGAATTCCCCAAAATAGACTACTGAATGGTAGGGATGGCAACGGGTGGGGTATGGATCAGGGGACCTTATTCGACCCCCGACCCCCAATTGGGAATTTCTTCCCCATCCCCACCTCCATATCCAAAAGGCATAGTGGACAATCCACCATACCCGCCTCCCATTGGGGATCGGGTATATTCGGGTAAATCCATATCCAAACTAGTTCAAAGAAAAAAGACCTAAACAAAAATAATTTGTGTCATACATAACAAAAACAACCATTTAAAACAAAATAGAATAGAAAGTTACAAAGAAATATAGTCCACCAAGATTATATAAAATTTTAAGAAATATTATCCTGTTATTTATTACAACACTTAAGTATATATAGTTTTAATCCGGAATAATATACATAAATTATACATATATGCACACTTATATATAAACAAAAATATACATATACATTTATATACTATATGCACGCATATATACATACATTCATAAAAAATATATATATATACAATTTGAAATGAGGCGGGTACAAGTATTCAAAGGTGGGTATCACAAAATTATACCTGCCCCATGTTCAACCGGGGATTCATTAAGTTCTACCATACCGGCTCCTATTGGATGAAAAATCGAGTAATATCCGCTTCCAAATAGGCGGGGTGGGGTAGGTATCCATCGGGTTTGGGGGAAATTGCCATCCCTACTGAATGGGATCGTGGATGTATTAAGTTTTGACGGAGTTATACAGTTTTTGATTTTCTCTTGAAGTAGATATTTCGTTTCCCTTGATTTATTTGCACACACTTGGGATTTTGTCGACCTCCCAACCCAATGGGTTAGCTGTCCCTGATGCTACCATGCATTCTGTCAATTCGACCTCTGATGTAGTAGAATTAATGGAAATTGGATTGAAGAATAGAGCTAAAGGCGCTACTGCCTTGAATGAAAGAAGCAGCCGATCACACAGGTATTTTATTTTTTGAGTATTTAGGAATTTAATGGGGACTAGCAACATGCTATCCATTCAATCACATATTTGATTTTGAACTTTTGCACACAGCATTGTCACTATTCATGTCCGTGGGGCAGATGCAAAGAATGGCACTTCTTTGAGAGGTAGTCTTCATTTGGTAGATCTTGCTGGAAGTGAAAGAGTAGATCGTTCTGAGGTAACTGGAGATAGGCTTAAGGAATCTCAACATATAAACAAATCATTGTCTGCTCTCGGAGATGTCATCTTTGCTTTGGCACAAAAGAGTACTCACATTCCCTATAGAAATAGCAAGCTCACTCAAGTCCTTCAAAGCTCTCTAGGTACTTATTTCCTCTACTTCAAAGTCCATGATATTGTTTCACATTGTGTTTCAGACTTCCAGCAGAACTTTTTACATTTCTCCCGGCATTATGACCAATTGATTTTTCGGTTTGTCTTTCTAATGCTCCACCACTCTAAATTTTAGCTTACTAAGTCTAATTCTTTTCTTGTACAATTTTTTTGGGGAAATAAGTAAGAAAATACGTTGGGGTGACTTTGGACCTCTGAATTCTCACCATTTTGGAATGTATGAGTATCATACTTTGAAAGTTGTGTTCCAAACATAATTTTTGTTGGCGTACTAGCATTTTCTGGTTACATAGATTCATCAGTAGACATAGTTGGAATTACGAAAAGTGTTTTGTCTTCAAAATATCTTTTGAACTAAGACTGGGAGAGGGTGATAAGGAGTAAGGACACTTGCAAATGGGAGTCCAAGAAATAAAGAGGAATGCTCCCTTTAGTAGATGGTATAGATTCTTTATTTTAGTAACTGTTTCTATTTATAATTTTGTTGTTTTGATGCTGCAGGTGGTCATGCGAAGACTCTTATGTTTGTGCAACTTAATCCTGAGTTAAGCTCATATTCAGAAACTCTAAGTACCTTGAAGTTTGCTGAGAGGGTCTCCGGGGTTGAGCTTGGTGCAGCAAGGACCAACAAAGAGGGCAGAGATCTTAGGGAATTAATGGAACAGGTGCTCTCTTGTCACTGTATACCATTTTTGTAAACTCTGATTTTTTATGCCGTTTTCGAAGTGGAACTTTTTGTTGAATACTATATACTGATGAAGCAAAGGTAGAACCTGTAAGGGCTTGCCAATTTCCGATTAAATTTGTATTATAGGGCATATATGTAGAATGAAAACAAGATAGTTCTCAGATGAGTCGTTACATTTTTTCTACCTTAACGTATATAAGATAATATGGAACCTTTTCTTGAATATTCACCTACTTTTTTTTTTCCTGATTTATATCTATCAGTATCTCCTTCTGATTCTAAACTATTCTTTTGTGTCTTGCGCTTTTCTTTTTTCCTCGATCATTTGAAATTCACAGAATATTCGGAGACAATAGACGTCAAAATTTGTTTCAAGTAACACACTAACGCAAGATCTTTACCTCTAGCACCAAATAAAGGTTGTATAGCCCATAAATGGTAGTTTAAGGGCTAGAGAAAAACGTAAGTTAGGAGAGCTTGGAGAAAAGAAGCTTAGGCTTAAAAAATCCTCAATTCCAGCAAGTTGAAGTTGTGCTCCTCTTCTTACAATTATGGACATTGAAATTCTTCGTCAGAAATCCGTAGGCAATATGACACATAGCCATTTTTTCATTGCAGTTTCACCAAGTACTTTTGGTTGGTTGTGTGGAATAGGTTGATATACATTCCTGGGTTCCGTCTCCTTACAATATAAGCTTTTGTGGTAGTCTTTTTGGTTTTTTGTGTTTTGTTCATCTTTTCTGAATTTTTGGAAGACTTGCGATATATTTTTTGGATTAATCATCCATCTTGACGAGAAGAGTCTAAAAGTAAAAAATTATGACTCCAAAAAAAATAAAGTCCGCTAAAGACGAAAAAATACGAAACAACTGTCTTTTTGTCTATAGTGTCGTCTTACATGAATTTTTTTCAACTTCAATCCACATTTTATATTTTTTTTATTCCTCTCATCGATACGAATGATAAATCCCATAAATTAAGATGAAAAGCTAAATAAAAAATTACGAAAAGTAAAAACAGTCAGTTAGACAAAAAGACAAAAGAATGGAGCCTAGTAACTTAACATGGTATCATAGCTCAAGTTGGGAGATATCATGGGTTCAGGTCTCTCTGTCTACATTTGGTCCCCGCTTACATACTGCTTCTCCCTTGCATATTTTGTTTCGCCCTATCAATGTATGATTGTTTGCACGTCCACGTGCACAGGGTTCCACGTGAGGAAGGTTGTGGAATAGCTTGACATACAATGTTGGGTCCATTCCTAACGGCTTAAGCTTTTGGAATAATTGATACCTTAATAGCATGCACAATTTTCAAAACATTGTCAGACATAGGGATGCTGGTAACAAATTTATTGGTTTCGTTGGTAATGATTCTCCATTTTGAGACCAATACAGTGCATCACTATTACAACGTTTTACCGAACAGGTGGCATCTCTCAAAGACACGATTTCGAAGAAAGATGAGGAGATTGAGAGACTGCAATTGCTTAAAGATCTCAAAAACGTGTACCCGGGGGTCACTGGTGAGAGGCGTTCTCCAAGCTCTATAAGGTATGGGTCTATATCTGCATACAAAAATTCCATGAAAAAGCCTTAAACTTGTCTGGGGGGTATATGTCTTGGAGACATAGAAAATAAAGCGTCTAAGTTGAAGAACTGATTTGAAGTGCAGCGATAAGTATTCTGAAGCTAGTTCCTGGCTGTCCACCGTGTTTGTCTGGTTGGACTAAATATAAGGTTGTTATAATTCCAAATGATGATTAACCCACCAAACAAGCAATAAGGGGATTAACACCCCAACCCTCAAGCCTTGTGCATCATATGTTTTGTTGGGTTCGTTGTTCAACAGATATGTATTCCCTTCGTCCCTGGCATGAGATTTCTGAAATTTATGTCCCACAAGATCGCTCAGATCAATCCAGCCAATCAAACATGCCCTATACATAATCTGAGGGGATATATAGTGACATGTCTAATGATTGTTTGTGTTGGAACAGACCTTGATGCTCTGTGGAATCGAGTTTCCTGTACAAGCGTGAAGGCAACTGAGAAAACAGACAAGTGAGTGCTGCTTATTTTATTCAATTTATGGGGAAAGTATTTATTGAGTTAGAAGGGGGCCACTTTTGAACACATAGTTTATCGATGTAGTTAAAGGTGGAGAATGGCTGGTTAAGTCCAACTTATAATAGGTGGCAGTTCTCCTCTTTTATCAATTTTTACATGCAACTTGATACCTTTCAGTTATTTATTTGTGCCAATCAGGAAAAATATTGGTACGTTACATTCAACCTCCTCTTTGATGCTCATAGTATTGTTGTTCAAGTACGCATCACCTAGAAAGGTGAAGGTTCGACCGTAGGTGCTAGCTAAAAGTGTTTGGCTTGGCGACATAGCTAGTTGGCTAGCTGGAACTGAAACTCGGTTGCTAGCATGAACATTGGTGCGGGAGACTTTGGAAGTGCTAGTAAGGCTTTGGATTGAGGTACCAGAGTGGATTAGTAGTTCACTTTTTCGGTTCTTGACTCATTTTTGTCTCACTGTGAGGGAGAGAGAGAGAGAACTATTGTGGCAAAGTGAATGGCTCAACTGGATACGAGTCAAATCGACCTTCCCTCTCATCACAGGGTGAGGCAAGGAATACAGTCAGATGTTTGTTCAATATCTCAACTGCTTAAGCCTCTCAAATCAATCGTCATGATTCTTCCAAGTTTCATCAAAAAACGTTCGTTATATTCTCAGTAAGAGCCAGTTGAGGTCTGTCACCTGAAAATAAAGAAGAGAGATGCAGTTTGGAATCACGGCTGGAACGAGATAAGAAAAGCAGAATTGGTGACCATAAATTTACATTCATAGGACGAGTAAGACATACACAATCGAATACAGCATTATACAAAATAACCACTCATGATCAGAATTGCTCTTCTTTTGTTCTGCTTAGCAAACGACGGAATGAGCATTTTTGTTTGTTTGTGTATGGATCATGGATTCACGTCCGGAAATGAAAAGGAAATACGAAATTAAATCGTATCGGTGGAGCTAATGTTATCTGTCTTTCTCCTTTGCTATTATTTGCCCTCCTAAATTTCCTTGAATATCGATAATCCATTCATAGCCTCAACTATACTATTGACCTCTAACATTGTGGCTACAACTATTCCAGGTTGTCACAAAAAAGAAGACAGAAATCTACTATTTCGTCTCAGAAGGCAGCAGTACTAGGAAGTAACTGCAATATTTAGCTTTGCTTTAAATAGTTCTTGTGCAGTTGCACAGATTTTGCAAAGTATATAGTTCAGTATTTATTTTTCCTGTGGGCCTTTCTCTGTAAGTATTTGTTTTTTAATATTTTGGAAAAATTGCAGCTATATTTAGTGTTAGATTGTAAATTCTGAAACAGTAATATACAGACAAGTTCTTGAAGCCAGGGTACTGTAATCATTTGGTTTCTTTCGGAAACGTGGAACGAACCGCAACTAGATTTTCTGGACAATTTTAGCACCTTTGTGAGATGGCTGGGAGAGTTTCCAAGTTTATTTTCCAAAGCTTCGAATTTTTCTTGAAATAATCTGTCACGCCCCGGATATTTAGGCATAAAAGAAACAAGCAAAATTACTATGTTTTAAAATTTTTTTTTTTTTGACAAGACATGTCCCAAACATTTAGCAACTATAAGTCGCAATTAAACCCGTTTATAAATAACACATTATAGTCAAAATGATATCCATCTCTATGCCATGCCAATAAGACCCTGCATTTTTAAAAATAATGGCTATAATAAAGTACAATTAGTACGCTCCACTTGAGCACAAAAGTTCCCAGAACCACTATTTAGATTTATACAATCCCAAAATAAAAATTTTACAAGTTTATGGCCTCGTAGGCTCACAAGTAGGAAAAAAATGAATACAAGTAGGCAATGGATGTCTCCAAAGAAGAGCTAGGACATAACCAAGGATCCTCAGGCCATTAAATGTCCTTCGGAACTTGAAAGTTGGTATCAACAACATGAGCCTAAGCCCGGATAGGAAATATGCTAAACGAATAGATATGAATGTATATAAAGGTCGAAGTAAAGAAAAAATTATATACATTCTTCCTCTTGTATTTGTATTATTGAGACCATATAAAAGTTTTTTTTGCTTTCTTTTCCTTCAGTGTACCCAATGATAATGTTCTTAAATGACCAAGCAAAAGTCACGCGACTAATCATTAATTTACTAGGGTAGGACTTATGACGTAGGAAACTAAATTTTTAATTTTCATTACCTCATGTAACCTGGTTCGACCCTTCCCAATACAATGACGTCTGCTCAACCTACCATCTCAACACAAGCACCCATTGCCATATCATCCAACTCACACCTAGTCATTGTACATATATAAATGAAGAAAGAGAATAGCACATCACAAGCACATTGTCAACACAAGCAATACATCGGTTCTTTTCGAATACCCATTAACATCGGCCTCACCTCAAACTAGGAGGACTATTGGCTACCAACACTTCACATTGTTCGTTTCTCAATATTACTCAAACTTATCATCTTATTACACATGTATCGCCTCTCGATAAATCAACCGACCACAATCAAAAATGATTTTCTTTTCATCTCAATAATCTCAATGCTTGGCTTAAAGCCCAAATCATCTAAATTAGCCACAATAGAATAACTTGAATGTAGTCTTCTCAGTAGTAAATAACAAGCATCCAATTAATACATCATACATCAAGGTATACTTCCCACAAATTCACTAAACACACAAAAAGGTTATACTAGGTTTAGGAAAATACATAGCTTCAAATTTAACAACAACCACTTCAAGAATTTCTATCGAGCTCTACACATGGAATCTAGATTTGAAATTTTAACCCAACAAATAGGACATATAGAGGAACTCTCAATAAAATTTTTAGAAGATTTATGAGCTCCGGAACCATGTAAAGAAAATCCCCAAACAAAACACATGCATAGCAAAAATAGTAAACACATTGTCTAGAGCTTGTTTATAAATTTGATTACTCTATCAAAAACTCAAAATAAAGGCATATGGACACACATACACTTCCATATGTAAACATTTAGCATAAATCCTACCACGAAGAGCAAAACCCCCAAAATGATGGAAACCCGAAGTCGACCAATTTGGACTTTGTTCAGATGGATTTGAAGATCTCGCCAAGTAGAACAACATTCCCTTCTGGCTCTTAGGTTGAATCCCACGTTTTAGACTTCAATTTCGGGTTTGAAACATGAGGGTTTGTGGAGTTGGAGTTGGGGAGAGAGAGAGAGAGATGCCGAAAAAAAAATGGAGAGGACCCGTTGATCTCTCCCCTGGAAAATCTAATATCTAAGTGCAAAATTGCACTAGAACCCCCTCCAAGTAACTTGTAAGATTTCCATCTCCTAGTATGTTATAATTCAATACGCTAAGGCCCTTCAACTACAATATTTAATTAAATAATCACTCCAAAGGTTTTCGACAATTCTCACCCCCATTCCATGGCACACAAATCCGGGCCCAATCAATCAAAGGTACGTCGAATTCCAATGAGTTTGAACATCAGAGTTCATACTTTTGGGTTTAACATTATAACACGTTGCACACAATTTATCAAATTCTTGTTGCCTAGATGGGGAAGTATCAATAAAAAGAACAACATTGTAATCTGTGGTGCTATATGTTTCAAACCATCTTGCACAACTAAGTTAATGACATGGCACACACATCGAACATGCAATAATTCACCAAAATATGAAGGAGTCAAATTTCTTTTAAACAATGGCAGTGCAGCAGTATTAGCACTATGATTGTCAAAAGTAATGCTAAAAACTTTATCAACAACTTCATAATCCCTAAAAACACCCATAATACTTTCAAAAATCTTATCAGCATCATGAGGAAACTCCACTAAACGAAAAGCAATAATTTTTTTTCGCAAAGTCCAAATAGAGTCTATATAATGAGCAGTCACACACATATAACCACGATTATTTATACCAGACCACATATCAGAAGTAAAAGCTATTGCACCAAGTCTAGCAAGTTTACAAATCAAATATTTTCTAACTTCATTATAAGCTTTCTTCGTATCACTACGGGTTGAATTTCTAGAAACTTTAGCAAATGAAGGATTCAGACAATTTTGCACAAAATATTTGTAGACACCCCAATTTTGATGACTTGTGCATCCCCAATGATGAGAAGAACGCGCGAAACATACCTTGGAACGGATGCTTGAGTCGGATGGATCAAAAGAGCCAAAAAATCCAAAAACTACCTGAACCGTACGGCCCTAGCCCATGAACGTACGGTTTGAAAAACCTTTTACACAGTGCGGTGTCACTATGTGCACCGTACGACATAATTTTGGCACCGTACGGTACCTAATGTCCCATCAACAAGATTTCCGCGATTGCTCAGCAGCTCAGAAAACGGATGATGATATTCGTTTGGATGATGATATTCGTTGGAATGATGATATTCGGCAATGATGGTAAACTCACCCTCGTCCATAAAATCCGACGTCGTCCACCGATTTCAAGGGGGATTCGAGAGAGAGGTCGATTAGAAAGAGAGTTCAAGGAAAAACCCGTGAAAATCAACTGAAATTTCTCACTGAATTCTTATTCCAAAACCCCGTTACTTTGTTCATACTCATCCGAAACCCGCAAATACTTCGCTCCACAGATCCAGAAAGTCACAAGTTCCGTTTCGATCCATTTGATTCCGTCTCAAGGTATAAAATCCATGATTGCATCGTTGTAATCTTCTGAGGGGGGTCTCCGTTGAGCTTGAGGGGAGCTCCGTAGCTCTTTCTCGAGCTCAAACGGAAAAGTTTCAATAAAATTCAAACCTCTCGGGTGAGTTTCGCGTGACATCATCCATTGTCGCGGGATGCCGTCTTTAAAACGAGGTACATTCATTCAATAAAACAATTTTCCAAACCTATTTTTACCAACAGATAGCATTAGTTTTGCACCAAAAGCAGAGTTGGTCTTAACTTGACGAAACGAAAACTTTTCGAAAAATGCAGTGCACAGAGGCACCGTACGGCATCCAAAGTACACCGTGCGGTGTGACTTTGGACACCGTACGACATTGTTGGCAACTTATTTTTGATGCTCTGTTTTCTGGGTCGCGAGACTCTGTTTTTTGTTGAAACCAGTGACTAAATTGCAGTTTACCTCCCCCCTTTTACTTCATATTTTGCGCTTATATCCTCTCTTGGTTGATTTCCTTGAGTTTATATATTTGATTACGTGTTGTTTAATTTGTGATTGTTATTTTCTTCTTTTAAAAGCATGTTATTATTTGATATATTGTTTATGTGTTATAAAGTTTTCAATAAAACATTTTCAAAGGATAATCCCACAAATGTTTAGTAAAGACCGGAAAATTCCGGGCACGCGGGGTGCATTTTTCGAACAAAACCTTCCCCGTGGGTAACCTGGCTCCCAAACCCAAATCTCTATTTTTCGTAGATCAAACCCTTTTTCAGCGGCACAAGAGTCATTATTTTCTAAACGGTTTCTCGGGTACCTAACATTTTCCAGAAATTAAACCCCGGGTGGCGACTATAAATTTTTCCTTTTTTTTCGGATCGCCCCTTTTTGCAAACACAACCAAAAACTCTGGGGACGATTTCGCCTGTGCGAAATCAAGCGTCCACAAAATGGCGACTTCGCTGGGGATCGATATTTTTTAAATTAATCTTTATTTTGATATTTTACACTTGTAAAACGACCCTTCGAAAACTTGACACCAAGCACATGCTTCACGCTGTAATGGAAAGGATTGATGTCAGGGTGAAAGCCCGATCAGTCTGGATTGGAGCTTTCCCGGTTGTTTGCTTGAGTAAAATTTCAAGATCTTGATTAATTTAAAAAGCGAGCCAAACTTGAAAAATATTTGTGGGATTTTTTTGAAAAGATTTTATTGTTAAACTTTTGCATTGCACGTGCATGGTTACTAGCCCCGCCGCTGCGTCCCAGTTATCCTACCCAGCTTGCTGGTGTTAGGACATCCCAGGATTCTCGGCAACCTTGGACGATGATGAGTCAGCCTGCCTATGAACACCCCGCGGGAATGTCCACGAAAACGGTTACGGTTTCAGAAAAATGATTTGGTTGATTGACAAGAGTCGCCACCCAGGTTTATGGACCATACCCGAGAAACCATTTGAAAAATGACTCTTTTGCCCTTTGAATGGAAAATATACTACTGGCCTCGCAAAATGAGATTTCTCGGGTTCGGGAGCTAGGTTACGCGAGGGGAAGGAATTTAAAGCACCCCTCACGCCCGCTATGACCACCGGTCTCTACTAAATGCTTAAGGGATTTTGAAAATGTTGTTTGAATGGACTTTGTACACATATTCATGTGAAAGCACAAAAAATGTATCAAAAAGATCAATGAGATATGGGTGGATGCTTGTGCAAAATGTCATGTGTGAATGATTTATATGCATAGAACATTGAAACTTGATCAAATCATGCTTAAACTGCTCCAAGGTGTCCTAGAAGCTGATCACAAACATCAAACATATCACACCTGGATAGCAGACTAGGCACCTGGATTAGGCAGATCCAGGCGCCTAGATTGAATGCAGGCGCCTGGAATGGGCCAATCTAGGCGCCTGGATGGCCTACCAGACAGAAACTTCAGAACTTCATTTTTTCACAGTAAGCACCAAATGCAATGCCTTTAGCTTATCCACACACACTCTAATTGATGTTTGATGACATTGTGAATGAAATGAATCCAAAAAATGAAATCTAAGAAGATGATTCATGCTTGAAATATCATGACTTGAAGTGTTTTATGTATGATATAGGATGGACCAAACTGATTTTCTACATGTACAATGCTTACTCTGTGCCATAAATGAAGTACCAATGCTTGAAATGAAACAATGCATCATGAAAAGAACCAAAAATCATGATAAGAAAGAAGGGATCCAGGCGCCTACATTGAGTGAATGCAGGCGCCGGGACTCAATGCAGGCGCCTGGAAAGAGTTGATCCAGGCGCCTGGATTAGGCACTGATTCATAAAACAGATTCTTTCTTGATGTGATTCAGACCTCTCCCAAGCCCTCCACTGGTATAGAAGACCAGCAAGTACTTGGTTGAGTTTCCCTCAGGGCCTAGATGAACATTTTGGTAGAGGAATCTACCTTTTTTTTTGGCTTGATTAGTGAACTTTTGGAGAAAGTTTAGGTGGTTATTGATGGTTACATAGACTGAGATGGGTTTCTGGAATGAAAACAAACTGAATGCTTCTGCTTTGATTGATTTTGATGGTTAATGGTTGGAGTATGTAGATTTCTAGTGATCAAGGTTGAGTTTTTAGGCTAGAAGTTGGGTTTTTAGGCTAGAAATGAGTAGAACAAAGGGGAATGGATTGGGGATGGATTTTCTGGATGATTTTCAGCAACATAACAGCAGGAGAGTGAGGGGAGAACTGATCCTCTTCAAATGAGAGAGATGAGTGGCTTTATATAGGCAAAGTAAGGTCCAAAAAGGGCCATTAGATGGCTTAGGGGTCAAATAGGGGTCAAGGTTAGAGGTCATGATCTCCCCCCACTACTCTCTAACTGATCTCTGCAAAAATATCCCAAAAATGATCCTCAAGACGCTCCTCTCCACTCAGTTCACCTTGGACAGCAAGTATCTGAAGTGAATCCGGGCACCTGGAATTGGGGAATCCAGGCGCCTGGATTGATTCCGGGCGCCTGGAATAGGGGAATCCAGGCGCCTGGATTGGGAGACTGCACAACAATCCAAACTTCGCAGAGCCATTCCGGGTGCTACCGAACTCCGTTTTGTGCATGGTTTGAAGCGTTGGAAATCTTGTCAAGTCTACCTTCTAACCCAAGTGGTTTGAACCCAAAATGATTTGTACATCAAAATATATGACCATTTTACCCTCAGAAGGTCGGAAAAACAAGTCGTTTTGGTAAAACGTTCATATCTCCCTCATTTCAAAACAGATCGGGACATATTATATATCGATAAAGAGGGTTTTCAATGTACTAGAAGGTGGTGTAGGTTTGGGTTTATTTTGAGGAGGTTCAGGAGGGGTTTTCAAGTTCACAATCAAGCTCCGCGTGCTCTTATCGGTCATTTTCATCATTGGGGATGCTTGATAAGTTTCTAGGGTCAAAATCGGGGTGTCTACACTGCCGTTATTACCCTTACCACGTCAGTATTCTGTGCAAAGGGGAGGCAAATATTGGTTCTAGTCTGGGGAGCCCCCTCAAACCAAAACCGGCCTCTGCGTATAGATAATCCTAGAACTTTCTAACCTAAGACAAGAACCCACAGGGTAGGATTTCGTGATATATCCTGCCATATGTTTATTGTTTTCCCATATCCTGCCGGCATGCTGCCTGTTTACCGCTTTCCACACATACTATGCTACCTGTCTATTGCTTCACATATACTGCCGTCATGTTGCATGCATACACAAGTTAGATTGACCCTAGATTTCACTTCACTCACTTCAAAGATTGTCCCGGTAACCTCTGGTTAGACTGAATACAAAAAAAAGAATCTCATTTTCAAAAAAATAAAAAATAAAAAATAAAAAATAAAAAATAAAAAATAAAAAATAAAAAATAAAAAATAAAAAATAAAAAATAAAAAATAAAAAAGAAAAAGGAAAAAATAAAAATAAAAATAAAAAAACGCATTGCGAATAGGCTCCGCTTTTCTCCAAATAAAACCAGTATTATTCCTGTCAGAATGCAATGGCTGACCAACCATGCAACAAGAGACTTAAGTCTACCTTCTCCACTCACTACAACGCCCCTGTCTGGATCATTGAAGAAGACGAGTCCCTGTAGACACCCCAATTTTAATCCAAGTGTTCCTTCATCATCGTGTCTCATCCGAGACTCGAACGACATAGGTCATGTCACCATCGGGTCGCCTCTTGATTGAGTCACCCCTGTCTGTCGCTCGAAAATCCGGCTAAGCATGGAAAATTAACTTTTTTGGGAAGATCTGATTTGGCCAATAAAAAGTCCCGGTAATTGTTCCTTGGATTTTTCTAATCAAAATGGTATAATCGGAAGTTATTTTTTAGCAAGGCAAAGTCATCTTTCGCCCATTTTCTTCGGAGAAAAATGTGCCCGTTTTCGGTTTTGTACTAAAAGTGGGGGGATGAGATTTTGATTGGATTGGGATATCAAAATTCTGGCAATGCCATTGTTTCCGAAAGGGGGGTACTTCCTTATTTTCATAAATAAATTAAAGTAAAGAAAAATTCTTTACTTAAGTTTGGTTTATGAAAATAAGTCCCCAATGATGAAAGAAATACTTACCAGTACCTTGGAGTGATCAGCCTGAACTTCAGAATCTTTGGACAAAAATAGCTCTAGCCGTGCGGTTCACTGTGCAAACCGTACGGTTCACTCCTCGAAGATCAAGCCGTGCGGTTCATCCATATAAGCCGTGCGGCTAACCCTATCAGCCGTACGGTCATGTCTCAAGAAATATTCGTTTTCTGACACCAGAAGCATCTCATCATTTTTTACAGCAATTCGTACTCATTTTTATTCCTTCTCCGCCTATAAATTCCTCTCCTCTTCTCCCATTTTGAGGACAACAACTCCAGTACCATTCCGGCGACACGCCGACGAATTTCCCGGTCATTTCCCCGTTCCAAATTCCGTCCAAACCTCCCCAGAAATTTCGAGCCTATTCCATCTCTTTTATTCAAAATCCCTTGTGATCCATCAATACATATCAGGTCCGTTTCCAAGGAGTTCAAACCCAGAATTTCTGAAGTTTTCAGAACTGTTCAAAGTTCCCGCGAAGGTACAATCGTGTTTCTAGAACTGAGCCCAAAACCTTGGTTCTTTGAGGGGATCCACCCGGGTCGAGGATGGTTCCAGTAATCATTCCTAGGCTCGGGTGGCCATGTTTTTACTAAAATCAAATCTCTCGAATCCGTATCGGGCGATATTTTCGGTTATCGCAAGGTACGGTTCTTGCGAGGAGATACACTTCATTTACCACTTTCTTTCAGTATAAAAACATTTCAACAGAAGTTATTTTTATCAAAAAAATTTAGTTTTTACAAATAAAACTGAACTCCTGTTGAGAAAACAAAATTTTGGAAAATCTTTCAAAAAGTTAACCGTGCGGTTAACTCAGGTGCACCGTACGGCCAACTAAGGTTAGCCGTGCGGCTAACCTTTGCGCCATAAAAATTTGCTCTGTTTTCCCCCTGATCGTGCTCTGTTTTTCTGACTTTCTGCAACTTACTTATTACATTTTCATCCCTTTACTCTTCTATTATTGTTATTAAGTCCGTTTGCTTAATTTTATTTCTGTTATGGTTTTATTATTATTTCTCATTATTTATCTGTTTATTTGCCAAAGTTTTCAATAAAACGTTTTCCAAAATCCCACAAAAATTTAGTAGAGACCGGGAATTTCCCGGCCGCGCGGGGTGCTTTTCAACAAAACCTTCCCCGTTCGTAACCTGGCTTCCGAATCTAAGAATCTTTTCGCAGATCAAACCTTTTCCAAAACGGCACAAGAGTCATCAATTACTTTCAACGGTTTCTCGGGTCCCAAAATCGCTTTCTAAGTAAATCCCGGGTGGCGACTCATTTTCCATCAACTTTCTATTTTTAAACCAAAGAGCCGCGTGGATCCGACCGTCCACAGTCCCCCAAGCCGGAAGAGAAAGTCCCCGAAGGTGAAAAGCTCTACAAGTGGGTTGACCAAGTCACCGAGCCTGATCAATGGAACAGCACTGAAAGCCATCCGGGCTGGAAGTTTCAGATCACGCCGGACGACGGCTTGAACATGCTCCCAGATCAAATCACTGTCATGTATGAAGAGAATGATGAAGACTTTTGCCCCATGCCACCAGTCAAGTACTTCGATGAATGGGGCAATCCGGTGTACTACTTTGCTGACTCAGTCACTGGCCACAAATACTGGGACGAGTGTAACTGTGATGGCTGCTACGAGGACTACCTTCTTGACAATGAGGGCATATCCCCCCATCAGCCCCAGGAACAGCTTGCTAAGAAGGAACAGCAAGAGGAAGAGGCCAAGGCCCGTAAGGGAAAGCAGAAGGTCGGTGAAGCCAGTTCACCATCCACCCCAGTCACCCCAGTTCATCCCATCCCATGAAACCCCTGCAAGTTGAAGCATGCGCCACAACCAGATTTGATCGAGCCATTAGGGGCCCTTTGGGAATAAAGTCAATGTCAGTTGCCTAGTCTGAATGCCGAGTCTGTTGCAGTTGCAGTTGAGTCTGTTGTTGTTGCATGTCGAGTCTGTTGTTGTTTTCTGTATGGGTTATTTGCCGAGTCTGTAATGACCCGTACTTTGCTTATCGAGTCTGTTTTCCGCCAGTCGGAACTCCTTTTGTATCACTCCACACTTAAGTGATCAATGAAAAAGACATCTTTTTATAAAAATTTGGAGCCAATTTCCAGTCTCGAACTACGTCATGGCCTGATTCCTCTCCACGGGGATACGTAGGCAACCTCGGTCCGGTCGTTGTATTCAGCAAAATTAGAGAAAAGTGGGACAATCTTGCATCATGCATCATTCATCCATGTAAATAGACTACATGTATAGCATGATTTATTTTGTTCATACCATCAGTACATAACCATTGGCAAAAACAAGAACACTCCTGCACCTGGTTGGGCTCGAACTCCCCAACAGCGATTAATTCGAACTGAGTCAAGAGTAGAACACTCAGCTAGCCTTCCAGTCATAACCAAGAACACAGAGCAGACAGAGAAGACCGAAGTTCAGATTCTCAAAGAAGCCTTGGAAGATCAGCGAGCCGCCAATAGCAAGCAAATGGCCCAGATGATGATCTTAATTCAGGACATTACTTCCCGACTGCCTTCTGGAGAATCATCCAATAATCACCCGGAAATGGAAGCCATGATGGCCAAGCTTGAAGAATCAGTTCAGAAGCAAGAAAAGATCGCCACTATAGGCATTGACATGGAGAAACTATGCCTGTTCCCTGATGCCAAGTTGCCTGACAAGTTCAAGCCAATTGACTGGGACAAGTTTGATGGAAGCGGTGACCCGAAGGCACACTTGCAAACGTACGTGGGTACCTTATCCATGTATGACGTAGAGAAAAACGCCATGGCACAGATGTTCTAGCAAACCCTGACGGGATCTGCGCTCCGTTGGTTTCTGAACTTGGACAATTCAAAGAAGAAGACCTGGGAAGATATTGGGGCAGCCTTCGTGGCTCAGTACAGCTACAACATCCAGCTGGAAATGACCATTCGCGAGCTAGAATCCACAAAGATGGGGAAGAATGAATCTTTCGCCAACTTTGTCAAGCGCTGGAGAGGGAAGGCTTCACAAATGATGGACAGACCCTCAGAGAAAGAGCAGATGAGGATTATCACTCGGAATTTGGAACCAGATTTTGCTAAACACCTGTGGTCTTTCAGACTTCCGCCGACTTCAAAACCTTTTATGAAGCAGGCATTGTAGTTGAAGACGCAATCCGCACTGGCATATTTGACAAGGGAGAATCTGTTTCTCGACCTAAGCGAGTCTACTCTGGCAACAACGATATCCTTTTCGAACCAAATACCTACAATCCAGCCCAAGCTAGTTCCTCCAATCCCAAACCAGTCAAAATTGAATCAGTTAACCAAATAGCCACCCAGTCACCACATATCCAAAACACCTCCCAGCCAAGAAGAGAATTCTACCAATTCCCTTTCCCTCTTACCACTGTCTACAAAAAGCTCCTTGAGAAAAATGCCATCAAGCCTCTTGATCCACCCAAAGAGCTTCCTGCAAATCACAACCCAAATGTCTACTGTGCCTACCACCAGATGGCCGGTCATCATACCAACAATTGTATCCGCCTCAAACACATAATCCAAGACTTTGTGGATGACGGAACCATCCCGATTCCCAAACAAAAACCCAATACCATTTCCAACCCCTTGCCTAACCACAAGCAAAACATCCAGACTAACCAAATATCCTTCAGCTCCACTTCAAAATGCCAAGACCCTACTCAATTCAATCCAAGCCTATACATCGTACCAATCTCTGAACCTAAACCTTTCGTACCAGTGCCAGAAGACCCAGAAGTCTATGCCATCAGAACTGTTGATCGGAAACCCAAACTCAAATGGGGTGACCTTGATGAAGAAGGAGAATGGGCCATGAAAGATCAGGAATAGGAAGATTCCCAACAAGGATTGTTCGGTTCTTTGCTAATCTCTTGGGACCCAAGCCAATACATCATCCTAGAACTTCATGACAAGCCAGTTGTTTGCATACCAGAAGGTCTTAGTATCAGCCAAGTTGAAAGGACGGCGATCTGTGCTGACCCTCTCGACACAGTTTCACTTCCAGCTTTATTTCAACACGACTCTTCAGACAACCACTCGCTGTTTCAACTTCCCGAAGAAGGGAATCAGCAAGCCATCGAAACTGTCTTCAATGATCATATATGATTGGTTCCCTCAGGCATACATTATCGGGAAATCTCTCCCGCGGCCATCCTCGCCATTCCCGCACACTTCCAACATATCGGTTCTGGTCACCGATCCTTAGACAACCACATGGAATGAAGATGAAGTTATCGACATTTGAGTCGGTAGTGACGAAGTGTGGACAGTCAATAAATCCATGCTAGACCAGTCTTCCTGGCAGGATTTGGAGGTAGCAAATCTGAAGACGAAATTAGAGGCAGTTGATATCAGCAGTCAGGAAACTCCAGACAGTTTGATGAACTTGTGGTCCGAAGACCAAAAATAGAGGAGGGAAGCTATCAAAGCTGGCAAACGCAAAGTCAGTAAAGGATTTGCAGATTTCTAGGGTGAAAACCAGCAACTTTGGGAAAATACAGTCAATCGAGTAACAAGAAGCGGCAGAATCTACCAGTCGGCCAACCTCCAAAGGAATATCTCGCACCGATCTCCGCCAGAAGAAATTATCTGGGACGATCCATTCAGGAAAATTCATCTCCAATCGAGCCAGAAGTTATTACTCAACCACCTCAAAGGAACCGAGCCACAACAGAAGACCTGGTTCAGAAACAACTTGAAAGAACTCCAGCGTCAGTCTCAATTTGGGGCTTGCTCTCTTCCTCCCGGGAACATAGTCAAAAGCTGATCAAAACTCTGTCCAACATAGAAGTACCACCTGATACTCCCTCGAAAACCATGGTGGCATTACTCACTCCAGCCCGTGCAAAACACGTTGTTGTCTTTATCGAGAAAGATTTACCCCCAGAAGGAGCTGGTCACAACAAACCTTTGCACATCACTCTCAAGTGCATGGGAAAATGGGTCCTAGTCGTTCTGCTTGACAACGGATCCGCTCTGAATGTGTGTCCTCTGTGGACAACTTACTGCTTGGGCTTCAAGAACAAAAACTTTCAGCCGTCTAACCTTGGAGTGCGCGCATATGACAACACGCGCAGGGATGTAATAGGAATAATCCAAGTGGAAGTGGTGATTGAAGACTTCAAAACGGATATCGAGTTCCATGTACTCGACATTTCCTCATCCTTTAATCTGCTACTGGGCAGACCTTGGCTCCATCGATCAGATATCATGGCAGTCCCTTCTTCCCTACACTAGAAAGTCCAACTCGGTCTGGCTACAGGGACTTTAACCATTCATGGAGATTCCGGGATCCGTCCCCATGTCCCCGACAATGCACCACTACTTGAAATCGCTCATGGAGAAAAAGATGTCACCCTTGGTGGTTTCTCTTTCGACACTTCAGGATCAGTCCTTACTGTCAAGATGGATGAGGATTTCAGATGGATGAGGATTTCTCAGTCAGCTCAACTGCTTTGGAAATAATGAGAAAGATGGAATACCTACCCGGCCTGGGGTTAGGTCTGAACAATCAAGGGATGGCTGAATTCCCCGAGTTTTCGACAAATAACCGCCGCTTCGGTCTCGGTTATAAGCCGGCTGACGGCGAACCAAGAAGAGGAAAGAAGATGCAAACTAGTGCCAAGAAGAAGCCCATTCAGTTTGTGAAAGCTCCTGAAGCTGCCTATCAAGGGGAACCAGAACCGTTCTAGGACATAGAAACAAAGACTAAGTTGCCAGGCTTCGAAATCTTTGCAAACGACACCTGGGACAGTGACGATGAAGCTGAAAAAAGGGAAGAGCTGGTTAAGGCACTCCGAGTTGCCTGGATCGAAACTCTTGACTCAGGGAATCTCCAATCACTGTTTGGGGAAGAGAGCTTGATAGGTGCGGAAGAGGAAGGCGAGCCTGCTGCGATGCTATTTGATTTGAAGCCTGATTTAGAGCTTGCTAAGGAGATAGAGTTGATGATGCTGAGCCAGGATGCCCTTGGAGATGTCACCGCACTCATTGTGGATGCTAATGGAGTTTATAAAAATTGCACTTTTGTACCTAGGATCACTTACATTAGCACTGAATTTGAGTCAGAGTCAGAGTCTAGCACTGAGTCTGAATCTGACCCCGAACATGTGTCTGTCATTCCCTCGCGTCACCACTTTTCTTTTGAATTCGAGTCCACTCTCATGTATCACGCCCCTGGGCCCCCCGCATTTGCTATCAACGAAGTAGACTTTTCTTATCTTTCTGTATCCGAATTAAATTGTGTTGACCTCGACGATGAAGGGATTGAGTTCGAGGAAGAAATTCTTGAAGAACTTCAATCTCTAATCAGAAGGGAAGACGAAAGGCATGCTCAGCCTATAAAAGAAGAAATCATTTCTATAAATTTGAAAGATGAGAGTAATCCGCGCATGGTTCAAATTGGTTTCGGATTATCCCCAGAAGAATTCAAAGCCCACTCGAATCTCCTGAAAGAATTCGAGGACGTTTTCGCATGGTCACACACAGATATGCCTGGTATCGACCCCGAGATTGTGGAGCATCGAATCCCCCTTTACCCAGATGCAAAGCCTGTCAAGCAGAAGTTGAGGAAGATGAGGCCCGACTGGGTGTTGGAAATCAAGAAAGAAATTCAGAGGCAGATAGACGTTGGGTTCCTGATGGTAACAGAATACCCTCAATGGGTTGCAAACATCGTTCCTGTCCCCAAGAAGAACGGAAAGATTCGAGTCTGTGTAGACTTCAGGGATCTAAACAAAGCCAGCCCTAAAGACGATTTCCCATTGCCACACATAGATGTACTTGTGGACAACACTGCAGGACATGCACTTCTCTCTTTCATGGATGGTTTCTCAGGATACAATCAGATTCTCATGGCTCCCGAAGACCGCGAGAAAACTACTTTCACCACTGAGTGGGGGACTTACTGTTATAGGGTCATGCCCTTTGGACTAAAAAATGCTGGGTCAACCTATCAGAGGGCGGCCACGACATTACTACATGACATGATTCACAAAGAAGTTGAAGTTCACGTGGATGACATGATTGTCAAAGCCAAGGAAAGGGAAGGACATCTACCCGCACTTAGGAAATTCTTCGAAAGGATTCGCAAGTACCGGTTGCGTCTCAATCCTGAGAAATGTACGTTTGGTGTCACAGCTGGAAAGATGTTGGAATTCATGATCACTACACGAGGAATAGAGATAGATCCTTCCAAAATCAAGGCTATTCTCGAAATGGAACCGCCACGGACGGAAAAGGAAGTACGAAGCTTTCTCGAAAAAATTCAATTTATCAGTAGATTCATCGCCAAGTTGACTTCGACTTGCGAGCCGATGTTTCGACTACTCAAGAAAGGTGTGCCATTCAAATGGGACGACGGATGCCAAAAAGCTTTCGAAGCCATCAAGAAGTATCTTCAGAGCCCTCCAGTACTGATGCCACCAACGCCAGGGCAACCCCTCATCATGTACTTATCTGTTACCTCGTCGGCAATGGGATGCATGCTCGCGCAAGAAGGCGAAGGCAGTAGTGAGAAAGCAGTCTACTACATTAGCAAGACAATGGCAGGATGTGAGGAACGGTACACCTCCTTGGAAAAGGTCTGCTGGGCTTTGATATGGGCTTCCAAAAAACTGAGGCACTACATGTTGGCCTACTCAATAAGGCTGGTCTCCCGGATGGACCCTCTCAAATATCTGTTTGAGAAACCAGCACTCACGGATAAGCTAGCACGTTGGTTGCTTCTGTTGGCTGAATTTGACATCAAGTACGTAACTCGCAAATCTGTGAAGGGAAGAGCTGTCGCTGAATTTCTGGCCGATCATCCAGTGGAAGGCCCAGAAGATGTGGGATTCGAGTTTCCTGACGAAAATGTCATGACCACGGCCAATGATGTGTGGTTGCTTTACTTTGACGGGGCTGCTAACTAGAAAGGATTCGGGATTGGAATTTTACTTATCTCACCAAAAGGGTCACACATCCCTCTCGCTTTCAAGCTAAACTTTGAGGTCACCAACAACCAGTCCGAATACGAAGCGTGTATCGTAGGGATGGAGGTTGCCCTCGAAATTGGTGCCAAAAGGTTGGAAGTAATCGGAGATTCCAACTTAGTAGTTTCGCAAGCAAATGGCGACTGGAAATTCAAAGAAGACAAATTGAAGCCTTACCATAAGGACCTTGACGACCTGATCCATCGATTCCAGGTTGTCACTTTCACTCATGTGCCTAGATTAAACAACCGGTTTGCCGATGCCTTGGCAACATTGGCTTCAATGGTGGAGATACCCAACGGAGTCAAGCTTCGGCCGATCATGATCGAACAAAGGGACAAGCCCGATGACGGTCTTCATTGGTACCACGACATCTGGAACTTCATAAAGAAGGACGAATATCCGGCCGGAACTGACAAGAAAGACCAGATCGCTCTTCGGAAGCTAGCTTCACACTACATTATCTGCGGGGGCAAGCTGTACCAAAGGTCCCACTGTGGAATGCACAAGCTATGCGTAAACGGCAAAGAAGCAACCAGAATCATGGAAGAAGTGCACAACGGAGTCTGTGGCCCTCACATGAATGGTACAATGCTCGCCAAGAAGATCCTGCAACAAGGGTATTACTGGTCCACCATGGAAACCGAATGCATTGAGTATGCAAGACGATGTCACAAGTGTCAAATTCATGCCAATCTCATGCACATACCGTCGTCAGAACTGCACTCTATGACTTCACCCTGGCCTTTCTCCACCTGGGGCATCGACGTCATCGGCAAAATCACCCCGGCCGCTTCCAATGGAAACAAGTTCATCCTGGTTGCTATCGATTACTTCACGAAGTGGGTTGAGGCTGCCTCCTACATTACCCTCACAGTGGTTCAGGTCGCTCATTTTATCAAGCAAAACATCATTTACCGGTACGGAGTACCTCATGCATTCGTGTCCGCTAACGGTGTTCACTTCAAAGGCAGAGCTGCGGAAGTTCTCGAAGATTTTGGGATCCAGGTCCACAAGTCAACTGTTTACCGGCCACAAACCAATGGAGCTGTAGAAGCTGCCAACAAGACCATCAAGTCAATATTGGAAAGAACCATTCAGTCTACAAGAAACTGGCACGAACAACTGCAGTTAGCACTTTGGGGATACCGGACATCCATCCGTACTCCAACAGGGGCAACACCCTACTCTTTGGTTTACGGCATGGAAGCTGTTCTCCCCATTGAACTTGAGGTACCATCACTAAGAGTCATGATAGAAGCTGACATCGAGGAAGCTGAATGGCAGAGCGCGAGATTCGAAGAACTCATGCTATTTGACGAGAGAAGGCTCAAGGCCTTGTATCATGTTCAAGGGTATCAACGCTGAATTGCGCGCGCTTTTAACAAGAAAGTCAAGTCCAGGAATTTGCAAGAAGGAGATATGGTTCTGAAGGAGATCTGGGCTCCAGTTTTTTATCCACGTGGGAAGTTTCGGCCTAAGTGGGCAGGGCCATACATCATCAAGAAAATCTTGTCGAGAGATGCAACTCAGCTCATCGATCTCGACGGCAACGAGTTCTCTACATTGGTCAACATGGATCAGCTCAAGCGAAATCAATTAGAGAAGCTCGCTGGACTGAAAACCGCAAGGGCGGGCAGTGACAGGCAAAAATTAGAGCAAGTCTGCTAAGTCGAAAACCCACATCGTGCGGCTTAGGCAAAATTCAAGACAAATCAATTAGAAAGAGCTCGCTAGATCGGAAACCCGAAAGGGCGGTACTAGGAAAAAATCAGAGCATAAAAGGAGAGTGAAAATACTCGAGTGAACCCTAGCCAAAAATGGTATTCATGAACTACGTCATGACCTGATTCCTTTTTAAGGATACGTAGGCATCCTCACATCGAGGACCGGTCGCAATCTTTTGTAACATCTCTTGAGTTGATCCATAGTCGTCACTCGCGCTTACGATCACAATCAATGAGAATCAAAGCGGAAAACTTTCACAAATCATTTTTATTTAAACTGATTTCTTCAATTACATGGCTGAGCATGATTATTCCACACAATAAAAGCAAAGCATCGACCCACATGAAACATGTCATGGGTCAGCAATTTATTTCGGGTACATTAAGACTAAAGCAGATGTCAATTTTGATTCCCATTTTCTCTTGCTTCAATCTCTTGTACCAACCATCTCTTGTAACGCCCCGAAAGCACAAAGCTGGGATACTGATCTCTGGGAATAGTCATACGTTCCCTCCAAGTACGCTGATAAGCCCGGATAGTCGCATGGTTGAAATTCGGCATGACGAAGTTTTCAGGATCAACAAGCAGTATTGTTTGGCCAACACCAAGCTGACGAAGGATGCGGTAAGGAATGTAAAAGGTCCAGCAAGTCAAACCCGCCAGAACAATCCTATGGCGTCCCATGTTGCTCACCGTCATGGTCGGACGATCCATCCAATTCAAGCGCCAAGAAATTGTGTCCTCTTTAAGCTGGGAAAGCACCTGAACCCAACCGGAAACACTCCTGTGAAATTCCTGGTACTCCCTCTGAACTAAGCCTCGAGTCTCATGGATCCTGTTCCACGGCACTGCCTCCAGAAGAGCAGCCTTATCACAAAGCCAAGTCTGCATAAGAGAGAAAACAAGTAAGGAGCCATAGAAAGCCTAAACCCGAGCGTTGAGGTAAAAAGAGATCGAGAGATGAACCAGAAAAAGGAGAGCTGAGTGAGAAACCTACATGTAGGAGCAAGGCACTGCCTTCAAAAACACTGGTCCGCCCAGCGCGAATTCCATCCAAACCCATCAAAGTTTCGGCCAGAACCATTGGAGCTACATCTTTGCGCTCCTCAATCTGCTTAGCCACTCCTACCAGTACCGCACTTGCCTGATTGTCTGAACGAACAAACAGAAACGCAGCAAGAATGACGAGGCACAATGTAAAGCCTTCAGGTCGAAACTGGCTGATCAGGCGCGAAATGTTGAGCATGCCTCCCTGGATCATAGACCTTGCCGCATTTTTACTCAAGCCCAGCTTGGAGGACATCACATCAGCATAATTCACTCCCTGAAGAGGAATAACGGGAATCTCCAGACCAAAACCCCCAAGGTACGCATGGAACTCTTCCATCATGGGGCACAAATCTTGAAGGCCAAAGCGAAACACATGCACTTCAGGATCCCAGAAACGGACGGCAGCATGGAGCAACTCAGGTCGTATGGTTACATCTCGAATGTAATGCATTGATGCCAACCTATGATCCCGGAAGTTCAGCCAACCCAAGCCGTCAAGCTCGTCAAGCCAAGGACGAACCAAAGCCGAGATACTAACAGCCATTTGAAGGACGTGGAGGGGAATGCAATTTCTAGGATGAATATGCTATGGAAACAATTCTACTTATAAGCATTCAAGGGAGAAAGATTCAAAAATCTCAGAAGACGTGCGCCTCGAGAAGCGCGCAGCATTGAAAAGCGCAAGGATAATGCAAAAATTTGTAAACCTTTCCCAGAATAGGATTGATTCAGCATTTCAAGGCATATGGACGCATAAACATGCAGCGGAAAGCCAAAACAAGAAATCAGAATTGCAGAAAATAGCATCAAAAGTGGGGCACCCAAACTTTGGCGCCGTACGGCTTCATAACGGCACCGTGCGGCACAAAATTGTGTGTCGTACGGCATACTTGGCTGTTTTTGGACCAAAATTCCAACTTTGGCCCTCCGGGACCCATTCCAAGCTTCGTTTTGCCACTTTTCTTGTGCATACTACCCAAAGTGAGTATCAAGAGCCTAATGGAAGGATTGTTCTACATTTTCAAGGATATCTCAATGAATGGATACACCGAAAACCCCAGGTACGGAGTTTCGGGTGAAATTTTGCAACTTTTTTTTGCAACTTCTCGAGATATTCAAGCAAGCATTGTGGCACACGTTCGGGATTTATTGGATCGATCAAAGTCAAGACATCAAGCTTCGGGGCATTTTTCACTCAAAAGCACCTCTCTCTCTCATCATTTTCCAGTTCTTCCCACAAAAAGCCAAAAGTGTCCAGCCTTTCTCAGTTTCAAATTCATGTATATTTCATTTTCCCCACAGTGTCTCGTGTCATGCATTCTCAGTGCTAGGTTTGGTTTTTAAGATTCAAGTCTTTGTTAATGTGAGTCATTCTACATAAACAGAAATGCGAGTTTTATGAAAACCAAATCGATATCCATGTCAATGAATAAAATGTACATCTATCCAAGGGCAACATAGGCCCTACATCATCAATACTACTACTACGGCACGTAGGCCGTATCCATGAAAACAAAAAAAAAAAGAACGGGCAAACAGGCGCCCAAATCAAAAGCAGGCACGCAGGCCTGTCCTACCTACTCAAGCACGAGACCTCTTCTGCACTCGTAGTGTAAACTCCTCAGACTCAGCGGGACCTGTGTCCTCCTCCTCACTGCTCTCTACCTCCCTGGGGGCCCACCGTGATGGCGGAGCCGAACTCGTTGGTGCACTCCCTCCTGGCCTATCAACAGAAGGCTGTTGACCTCGAAGTACTCTGTCGGAGGGAGGAGTCGTGGGACCACCACCAGCTCTCTTCATCAACGGCCTCCTACGCCCAGTCCTCGGAGGCGGAGACATACTCTGCACAAAGCAAAAGAATTTCATCAGTATACAGGGTTGAAATACAACGATCTGGAAGCACACAGTTCAAAGCAGGGAAATTACCTGAGAGCTCCCTCTGCCAGGAGAAGGGCTACGACCAGCTCTACGCCCTCCTCCCCTGCTGGGTCCTCTGCTAGCACCTCTCGCAGCTCTGCCTGCACCTGTACTACCAGCTCCGGCTGCACCACCTCTCTCAGGCCCCCGGGCACCACCACCTCTCTCAGCACCTCGGCCTCTATCGGCACCTCTGCCTCTGTCAGCACTGCCACCACGAGCTCTACCTCCAGCTCCCCGAGCTCCTCCACCGTGGCCTGAGGCACCTCTACCAGGTCCACCCTCTCTGAAAACCACTCCTGGCTCAGCTCGGGGACACACCTCCGGGACGTCACCTATCATCAGTCGGCGTACCAAAGCCTCCAAATCCAAGTTCAGCTGATAGGACTCTGATGCCCAGCTGGCAGAAATCTGCAAAACAATCAGAACATTACACAGGTATACTCAATAATGTTTAAGGAAATACAACTGGAAAATGTGTTTTCTTTCTTTTTTCAGGTTACCTGAACAGAAGTAAGGTCCAGTGGAGGCGCAACACGAGGGATCTCCATCACCCCTATCATCCCTCTAGGCATCTGCACCTCTATCTCTCTCCTCAACACCGGAAAAGCTGTCTCTATGGCTGCTATACGGGTCTCCATATCTAAGAAACTGGCCAGGTGGCCAACCAGAAAGCTCCCATAGTCTGGAGAACTGCTGAAAGGAAGCACAGTGTCCAATACAGTGTATCTCTCTATCTCAGCTCGTGTGTACTTGTCAGTCCGCTGTACGCCAGGGGGTATACGCCCTGGTATCCTGAAGTGTGCCAACCTGAGAGACTGACGAGGCACCCTCTCTCCCAAGTACCACTGCCAACCGTACGGGGACTCCAACAGAATCCGCCCCCGTGTCAACTCTCTGCTCCTCTCCAGGTACTGGTCAGTCACCGCATCCCAAGCATGCCATCTCACCTGCAAGGAAATTCAAAATCTTCAGGAAAAGTTGAAAGCAGAACAGAAAGCTCGAATTTGACACAGAATTAAAAAACATACCGTGCTACCGTCAGCCTGGTCCAAGAAGCGACGGAAGTCATTCAATCTCCCTGCATGTACACTGCCGCCTCGGTGCTCCCGGTCCCACTTCGCTGCTCTGGGGATCACTTCCTCATTCTCATGACTGTTTGCCGGTGGATACATCCCCAGCACCTCATAAGCCCACACCGGCATGGTTGAAGGGTATTATCAGCAAGTTGCAATTTACATGACAAATATCTCAAGAACTTGAAAGCAAGAAGAAAGCGTGTAAAGTTTTACCTTGAGCACCCTCTAGAAGCCGCCAAGGCTCGTCCCAACTCCGTGGCTGACGGCACCCCGGAAACAGTAGAGGGTACAAAGAGCAGCACCTCCTAAGTCCAAGCTCGCCACTCTACCCAAGTCTGCCAGTGTTGGGAGCCAACCCAGGTGAACCTCACTCCGCCTATTCGGAAACAGGGACACACCAAACAAGTATAGCAAGTAAGCTCTAGCCATCTGAGCTACCTCCGTCGGCGACTCTGGCTCGTGGTCCCACAAGGCCAGCAGGTGGTCACACCTCACCATAGGCTCTCCATCGCCTATCTCTCTCCCCAAGAAATGTCTGATAGCTGCGCTATCTCTGTATAGCCCCGAGTCAAACGAGACTGGCTCACCACCTACTCTTAAACCCGTAATCGCCGAGAAGTCCAAAGGCGTCATGGTCATCTCAGTGAACCTCAAGTGAAAAGTATTGGTGGGATCCCACCAATGCTCAATCAGAGCTCTCAGCAACCTACGGTCCGCCCGCGTCGGCACCAGAAGCCGAATAAAATCCATAACACTTGTGCCCTCAATCACCTCTCTCACTGCCCCGGGCAAGCTCCTGAAGCGCTCCAAGGAGTCTGACGAACCTCCGTACACCGACAAAGAGGTGTTTCTCTGTTTCAGAAAGCATATACAAGTTCTTCAAACAACAGCAATAGAGAGCATGCAGATACAGGAATTCAAGACAAGCACAACAATTGAAAGCAGCAATTAAAAGTACATACCAGTGGACGTGCTGAAATATGGGTCTCCGGGTCCCTCAACAAGGTAAACTCACCGTAGAACAGGTGTACCGGCGAGTACACGTCACACCCCAGTGGTATGAAGAAGTGCACTCGTGGCACGTAAGCCTCAGGGTCGAACGGAGGCCTCACCCTCTGTGCCCTCTCTACCTCTGCCACCAGAGACAAAGCACACCCTCTCCTGCAGCCTCGGCCTCTCTCTGTCTCTCCTCAAAAAGTATGTCCTGAACGTGCTCAGGCACCTTCTCCTCTGCAAGAGCCGCAGCAAAAGTCGGATCCTCCTGAAGGGTTCGCGCCAAGTCCTCGTCTCTCACCCTCTCCAGCGTATCAGCCATAGTATAACCTGGAGCCCAGGAAGAACCAACCACTGCAGGAACAACTGGTGGGTCCGAACCACCAACCTCCATCTCCTCACCCCCACTGCTCGAGTCTCGAGCCTCCTCCACCATAACCTTTTCCTTCCCCAGATCCCTCCTGATCACTGGGATAACCACGAATGTCTGCTCTCCTCCAATGGGCACCTGAGTAACCAAGGAAGCACTCAAAAGGTCACTGGGTACCAAACTCTCCTAAGAACCCATGTCTGCACCCCCTCCAGCAGGTCTTTGCTCAACCATGACATGCACACCCCCAATGTCCATCTCCACCTCAGAAGCCTGTGCATCCGTGCCCGACACGTCAACCTCCATGGGCACAGAGCCTCCCTCACCACCCTGCATGGCAGTACTGTCGCCTCCTGTAGGCCGATCAACAGCAGCGTCACTCCCCGGCAACCCATCGGCAACCACGGTACCCGCTCCACCAACGGCCGAACCAGAGGGCTCACCCATGTGGACCTCACCGCCCGTCTCTACCGAACCACCTACAGAAGCCACCGCAAATGGCATTGCACTACCCATAGCCGCCATACAGGGTCCATCCCCTTCAGCTTGCACCGTGTGGTGCTCACTACCACTATAGCTTGCTCCCGCCGGACCAATTGGGGGTGAGGGAACATCGCCGACATCACCCACAATCGATTGGGGTTCCGGACCCTCCTCAATGCACACCGGCGACGACGGTCCAGCGCCGGACGGTGACAATCGGTCGTCACTGCTAGAAGAACTCGCCATAGATTTGGATCGGGAGTTTCAATCGGAAGAATTTCGGAGAGGAAGAAGAAGGGTTCAAACAATGAGAGAACTCAGTTTTTTTTCACTCAGAAATAACTGATTGAAAAGTTTTTGAACGAAGTACGTAGAAGACGGAAGGATTTGGCGGTTTTGAACCAATCTCGGCAAAGATGCCACTTGCACCGTGCGGTGTGCTCATGTGAACCGTGCGGTGTACATACCTACACCGTATGGAAGGGTTCCCCTTTTTATTACAAAATTACCCTTTTTCCCTTTCACCTTCTCATATTTTTTGAAAAATCCACCAATTCTGACATTTACCAAGTCAAAGTTCTTCCACGGTATTTTCAAAACCCTCTACAGTGCTTCAAATTTTTAAGTCCTCTACGGCAATTACTGTTTCAAATTTTTAAGTCCTCTATGGCAATTGTTTTTCACAAAATTTTTAGGTCCTCTACGGCAATTGTTTTTCACAAATTTTTAAGTCCTCTACGGCGTTTATTTTTCCAAAATTTCTAAATCCATATTTTCACGGCCTCAAAGAGCCTCCCAAATTATTTTTCACGGCCTCCAAGAGCCTCCCAAATTATTTTTCACGGCCTCCAAGAGCCTCCCAAATTATTTTTCACGGCTTCCAAAGCCTCCCAATTGTTTTTCGCACGAACATCATTCATTTTTCCCTCGTTGAAAAATGAGGCGCCAACTTTTTCATAACGGCCCCGACGAACTACGATTGGTCTGATCCTCACAAACGAGGTACGTAGGAAGCTCTGGGCTCGACCAAATTTACTATTTTTCTTACTTGTTTTCCGCACAGTTGTTCAAATTGGGATGTCCGAATCTTCAACGCGACTTGCACCAACATGATGGTGACCAAGCCGTGTCGAAGAGGGGCAACTGTAGACACCCCAATTTTGATGACTTATGCATCCCAAATGATGAGAAGAACGCGCGAAACATACCTTGGAACGGATGCTTGAGTCGGATGGATCAAAAGAGCCAAAAAAACCCAAAAACTACCTGAACTGTACGGCCCCAGCCCATGAACGTACGGTTTGAAAAACCTTTCACACCGTGCGGTGTCACTATGTGCACTGTACGGCATAATTTTGACACCGTACGGTACCCAATGTCCCATCAACAAGATTCCCGCGATTGTTCAACAGCTCAGAAAACGGATGATGATATTCGTTTGGATGTTGATATTCGTTTGGATGATGATATTCGTTGGAATGATGATATTCGGCAATGATGGTAAACTCACCCTCGTCTATAAAATCCGACGTCGTCCACCGATTTCAAGGGGGATTTGAGAGAGGTCGATCAAAAAGAGAGTTGAAGGAAAAACCCGTGAAAACCAACTGAAATTTCTCACCGAATTCTTATTCCAAAACCCCGTTACTCTGTTCATACTCACCCGAAACCCGCAAATACTTCGCTCCACAGATCCAGAAAGTCACAAGTTCCGTTTCGATCCATTTGATTCCGTCTCAAGGTATAAAATCTGTGATTGCGTTGTTGTAATCTTCTGAGGGCAGTCTCCGTTGAGCTTGAGGGGAGCCCCGTAGCTCTTTCTCGAGCTCAAACGGAAAAGTTTCAATAAAATTCAAACCTCTTGGGTGAGTTTCGTGTGACATCGTCCATTGTTGCGGGATGCCGTCTCTAAAACGAGGTACATTCATTCAATAAAACAATTTTCCAAACCTATTTTTACCAACAGATAGCATTAGTTTTGCACCAAAAGCAGAGTTGGTCTTAACTGGACAAAACGAAAACTTTTCAAAAAATGCAGTGCACGGAGGCACCGTACGGCATCCAAAGTACACCGTGCGGTGTGACTTTGGACACCGTACGGCATTGTTGGCAACTTGTAGACACCCCAATTTTAATCCAAGTGTTCCTTCATCATCGTCTCTCATCCGAGGCTCGAATGACATAGGTCATGTCACCATCGGGTCGCCTCTTGATCGAGTCACCCCTGTCTGGTCGCTCGAAAATCTGGCTACGTATGGAAAATTAACCTTTTTTGGGAAGATCTGATTTGGCCAATAAAAAGTCCCGGTAATTGTTCCTTGGATTTTTCTAATCAAAATGGTATAATCGGAAGTTATTTTTGAGTAAGGCAAAGTCATCTTTCGCCCATTTTCTTCGGAGAAAAATGTGCCCGTTTTCGGTTTTGTACTAAAAGTGGGGGCATGAGATTTTGATTGGATTGGGATATCAAAATTCTAGAAATGCCATTGTTTCCGAAAGGGGGGTACTTCCTTATTTTCATAAATAAATTAAAGTAAAGAAAACTATCTTTACTTAAGTTTGGTTTATGAAAATAAGTACCCTTGTGCATCCCCAATGATGAAAGAGATACCCAGCAGTACCTTAGAACAGCCATCCTGAACTTCAGAATCTTTGGACAAGAATAGCCCTAGCCGTACGGTTCACTGTGCAAACCGTACGGTTCACCCTTCAAAGATCAAGCCGTGCGGTTCACCCATACAGGCCGTGCGGCTAACCTTCTTAACCGTACGGTTATGTGTCAGGTAATATTCGAATTTCTGACAGCAGAAGCATCTCATCATTTTGGGAAGATTTTATGCCGATTTTATTCTGTTTTTCCGTCTATAAAAAGCTTCATTCTCTCCCATTTTTACAGACAACAACTCCCGGTACCACCCCGATGCGCCGTCAAAATCCCCGGTCGTTTCCCGTCCAAAATCCCGTCTGAAACTCGTGTCAAAATCATAATCCAATCTTCCCTTCTCTGTTTCTATCCCCAGCAACCCACAATCCATACCAAAATTCCCCATTCAAAGTTCAAGTCCAAGAAATTCCTGAAGTTCTCAAAGCTGTTCAACATTTCTACAAAGGTACAACCGTATTTCGCAAAGCTGGGTTCCAAACCTAGGCTTTTGAGGGGATACTCCCAAGTTGAGAGTGACTTTAATAGTCATCTCTAAGCTTGGGTGGTTGAACTTTTCATAAAAATCAGATTTTTCAAGCAAAAACAAGTCACTGTTCGAAAACCAAAATGTTGAAAATTTTTCTTAAAAAGTGAACCGTACGGCTCACTTAGGTGCACCGTACGGCCAACTTAGGTAAGCCGTACGGCTAACCTAAGCAGAGAAATTTTTTCCCTGTTTTCCCCTATTCGTGCTCTGTTTTTCTGGTTTCCTGTATCTTCTTTACTGCATTTTCACCCCTTCACTTCTCTATTATTGCTATTAAGTCCTTTGCTTAATTTTATTTTCATTATGGTTCTATTTAATTTCTTTATTTGCTTGTTTATTTGTCAAAGTTTTCAATAAAATATTTTCTAAAATCCCACAAAAATTTAGTAGAGACCGGGAATTTCCCGGGCGAGCGGGGTGCTTTTCAATAAAACCTTCCTCGTTCGTAACCTGGCTTCCGAATCCAAGAATCTTTTCGCAGATCAAATCCTTTTTCAGAGCGGCACAAGAGTCATCAATTATTTTTCAACGGTTTCTCGGGTACCAAAATTATTTTCTAGATGAATCCCGGGTGGCGACTCACATTTTTTTCTTTTCAATTTCAAAACGCCAAATGGGCATCCGAGCCGCGTGGATCCCACCGTCCACACAACTTATTTTTGATGCTCTGTTTTCTGGGTCGCGAGACTCTGTTTTTGGTTGAAACCAGTGACTAAATTGCAGTTTACCCCCCCTTTTACTTCATATTTTGCGCTTATATCCTCTCTTGGTTGATTTCCTTGCGTTTATATATTTGATTACGTGTTGTTTAATTTGTGATTGTTATTTACTTCTTTTAAAAGCATGTTATTATTTGATATATTGTTTATGTGTTATAAAGTTTTCAATAAAACATTTTCAAAGGATAATCCCACAAATGTTTAGTAAAGACCGGAAAATTCCGGGCACGCGGGGTGCATTTTTCTAACAAAACCTTCCCTGTGGGTAACCTGGTTCCCGAACCCAAATCTCTATTTTTCGTAGATCAAACCATTTTTCAGCGGCATAAAAGTCATTATTTTCTAAACGGTTTCTCGGGTACCTAACATTTTCTAGAAATTAAACCCCGGGAGGCGACTCTAAATTTTTCCTTTTTTTTTCGGATCGCCCCTTTTTGCAAACACAACCAAAAACTCTGTGGGCGATTTCGCCTGTGCGAAATTGAGCGTCCACAATATTCAAATCTAATATCATCACCAAAAGTAAATGGTTGTTCTGCTGCAACTACATAACGGGCCAGTCCATCTCTCATTTTTTCTTTCGAATAAACAAAATTTGCCAAAGTACTCTCAGATTCACCACTAACTTGCACAATTTTATATGGATGTTTATTTTTAATATGTCTACCATGCTGCCTTACGATCACTCACGCAGCTATAAGTTACGCCACAATAATTGCATACAGCCCTAGTTCCTATGTCATTACCATTTTCATCTTTGAAGTGTTCATATATATGTTTCCATACCCATGAAGTGTATTTCCTTTTTGAACCACTACGGGTTGAATTTGTAGGAGTTGAATCTGTTGGAGTAGAACCTGAAGGCCCTATTCCAATGTGAACAATGTTTGAAGCAGCTTCACATACAGACTCTAAACCCTGTTCCTATGGTGCAACAGGGTTTCCACCATGTTCATCATCAGAACAATAAGAGTGGGGGTTACGATCCCCCACTCCAAAATTGAAATTATCAGCATCCATCTACACAAAAAAAGCATAAATCAGTGGTGAATCTGACATAAATTGACCAAAATACAGAAACCCAAAATACAGAAATCAAATCCCATGTTTAAAATCATACCAGTTACCTGTGATCTTCCAAGGATGAAACCCAAAATACAGAAATCAAACCCCAGGATGAAACCCTAGGATCAAACCCTAGGTGGTGAATCAACACAGATCGGTGAGACTCGTGAGACGGAGTGAGAGATTAGGGTTGAGACTGAGATTAGGGTTAAGTCTGTTGATAGTTGACACAGATTGGTTAGGTGTGTGGTGTTGTGGTGGTGGTGGTGGTGACTGTGGTGTGGTAGACAGTGGACTGTGGTCCGGTGGATGGTGGTGACTGGTGTGAATCACCACAGATCGGTGAGAGAGAGAGAGAGAGTGAGAGATTAGGGTCGGTTGACACAGATTTGGACTGTAGTGTTCAAGGTGTTGTGGTTGTGGTGTTGTGCTGGTGGTGCCGTGGTGGTGGTGGCCGTGGTGTTGTGGACTGCTGGTGGATGGTGGTGAATCAACACCGATCAGTGAGAGAGAGTGTCTGTGAGAGATTAGGGTTGGGTCGGTTAGGTGTGTGGACGGTGGTGTTCAAGTTGTGGTTGTGGTGTTGTCGTGGTGGTGGTGTTGTGGCGGTGGACTGGTGTCTGGTGACTAAGATCGATGAGAGAGAGAGAGAGAGAGAGAATCAGAGATGAGAGAATGAGTTATCAGATTAGGGTTAGTAGCAGTGGGCAGCCCTTGGTTTATAGCGGTATATTTATACTTCAGACCTAGGGCTACCGGTATAGAAGATCTAGTGCACAAAAAATGGCTTTTGGGGCCCACTTTTTGGTCCCACATGAATAATCCGAACCGTTAAATGATTTCACAATAATATTTTTACGACCTTGCAAAAAATCAGGTCAATTGGATATGCGTAACTGGTCGATCCAAAACTCCAAGTTTTGAAATCAATTGGACATGCGTAACTTGGATTGACAAGTTACGCATATCCAATTGACCTGATTTTTTGGAAAGCCATACAAAACATTATTTTGAAATCATTTAATGGTTCAGATTATTCACGTGGGACCAAAAAGTGGGCCCCAAAAGCCATTGTACAAAATGAACGATGAGGATCGTCGTAATTGTGTTACGATGAAGGGTCTTTCAAAATCTGATAGTCGAAAAAATTGGCGAGAGTCATTAAAACATTAACACAAACAAAGTGAACAATGTGGATCGTCATAATTGTGTTGCGATTGTGTGTCTATCGTACGTTATACTATAACATAATAGCTTGGTTCAGAACCAAATAAGTTCGATGTATAGAATTGCAAGGTACGTGCAGACTCGTTTTTCCAAATGTTCGATCCAAACCGTTACGATTTAATATCTCATCAATTCTATCATTCTCACGCAAATCGATGATCATCCGATATCAGCAACCACAAGATCAGAACACATTCAGTGCTTTAATGGAATTTTCGTACTATAATGCACCACTTCAAGGCCACCTAATCAATTTTTTCAAAATCGGAACCGTTATATGTGTTTAAAACGTGTTTTTAAGGTCCTATGCAAGGATTTGGCAAAAAAATCTACCCGGAAGGGCTTGATCGGACCAGGTTTTCGTAAAGTAGTTTTACGAAAACCTACTCTGATCACAAGCCCTTCCGGGTAGTATTTTTTGCGTAGGACCTTCAAAACACATTTTAAACACATCTAAAGGTTTTGCTCGTCGAAATTTTGTTCGAAAAGTGAAGGTCCATTATTATGAGTCTGTGAGAGGGTGGCTGCATTTATAATTTCTATCATCTCGGTTTTCGGGACGTATAAAGTAAAAACTAGAAAATAATTGAATTTAATTTCTATAATTTATATAATTTAATTTCTATAATTTCTATAATCTAATTTAATAAAAAAAATTAATTCCTATGTGTTATAGTGTGCTTTTACTATAATTTAATAAAAAAAAGATTTAATTTATATCATTTCTTTAGTTTCTATGTGTTATAGTGTGCTTTTATGGTTTTACCTTGAACTACATCAATAGACTAAAATAATTAAATAAAAATAAAATCCTGCTTATACAGCTACAAAAATAAAAATAATCAAATATGGTATTGTAGTTTCGTAATTGAACAAAAATAAACTTTTAAAAAAAAATATACAACTACAAAAAATGAATCAAACACATTAAAGTACTGTTCATATTTATATTTTTTCATTTTTTGTAACTAATCATGTTATCAACTTTACTCTCGTAAAATTAGTATTTTAAATTTTTAATAACGAAAATTATTGATTACAAAATCTTGTTATCAAAGTTTGTTGAGTAGAAATAAATTATTTTGGTTTATTTATTGCCAACATATATTTATTTGGAAACTCGGTTTCAAAAGTTAGAAGTAAATCATAACTATAATAATATGAATCTTGGACTCTACAACTACTAAAGCATAACGATAATAAATCAAACCATCATTGACCAATAAACATTTATGGTGTAACCACCAGCACTAGGCTTTCCATTAGGCAAAATTCAGAATATTTTATATATAATATGCACAACTTCGGGAAAAATTTTTTTTGGTTGCCCCGGCCGGGGATATTTTTTTTTAATTTAATGACCTCTTTTTTCCCATGCCTCGTGCCGTGCCATGCCTTGCTGGAGCCTGGAACCGACGAACCGTGATGTGTCGTGCTCGTGCACGTGCCCGTGTTGTGCGGTGCCGTGCTAGAACCGTGTCGTGACTCATGCCCCGCACACTTCGCGTCGTGCTCGTGCCGTGCCCTTCGAAGACTGTGTCGTATCATGCCGTGCCAGGACAACTTCTGTGTCGTGCCTCTTTAATTCCGTACCCGTGTCGTGCCACGTGCCCACACTTAGACCATACCGTTCCATGCCTTGCCAGGATTATGCCGTCCCTGTGGCGTGCCATGCCCGTGCCGACCCGACCCACTTGACACCCCTACGGTCCATTGCATCTACCTAATTGCCTCCAAGTTAAATAATCTACTACTAATTTAAAAAATGTGAGGCACCAAAAAAAGTTTTCCAAACTTTCTCGTTCCCCAAAACAACAAATAACTAACCCAACCCTATTCCAAGAAAAAAAATGCTACTTGCTTCCTTTTCAGATCGCAGTATGACCCCCGCACCAAAAAACCACCACCGACACCCACATCAGAAAATGAACCAACAGCAACACCATCGTCCCACTATTTCTAAACAAACCGTTACTATTCCGGGTTTTTGGCCGATATATACCAAAATATGAAACAATTCATCAAAATATACCATTTCTCAAACTATTTTTAAAAATATGCCATGCCGCATGTGGCAAATGCGGCATTCTATGTGGCACTCGAACCCGTATCCAACGTGGCCGAGCTGACCACCTAAGCAAACGCCGCAGATTCGATATGCAGCATTTAACCGAATGCCGCATGTTCCACATGCGGCATTATACCGTAGCAAGATTGCCTATTCCAAAATAGAATCTAATCATCATCAACCAATGTCTAGCTTTGGCCCATGAGCAAATCAATATGGTTATGTGTTGCAAATCTCTATTGCATTGGGACCAATCTGGGCACCCATTCTTGACTTTGAACTTCCATTTGAATTAATTTAATTAGCCATTCGTTCACTAATTTTACGTGTACTTAGAAATGGTATATTAAGTTATACTGATTAGTTATTTTTACTCATGCACTCGTGTGACGAAATTGTAGGAATTTTCTTGTTGTCCTTCAAGGAAAAGTCAGAGGAGTACGACATGATTCAACAATTTCAAATTGGAGGTGGAGACTAAGACATGATTCAACAATTTCAAATTTACCAAAATTACTTTTGGCAGCTTCTATAGCTTATTTATAAGGTTTGCAAGGATTTTGAAGACTACACATATAGGAGAGCCGCCTCAGAACATATTTAAGTGTGACAAGATTTTCTTGGGTGTTTTTCCTTTGAGTATTTGGAGATGGAAATCGAACTGCTCCCTAAAAAAATCAGAACAAAAAATATGGTCGTGAAGGGTTATTCAGGTCAACATATATTGTGCTCCGTGGATCCAAAATTGGTACCGTTTGCGGCATTGTGTACCCCATATGACAGGCTAGACATCTTGTTGGGCGACTCGGATTTTTGAATCACGGATCGGAAGTTGTGCTCCCGTCAAAAAACTTCGTCACCATCCGAACTAGAGCCTTCTGTTAATAAATTATTGTTAACAAAAAATGATGGTAAGGAAATTTAATGAAATTGCGTGTTGATGTATTGACAGGTGCATAAATGTGCCCATTTAGGCTCCCTAATTTATTCTTGTTACATCCGTTTAGTGTATATTTAGAGTTTGATACTTGTTTTCCTCGTTTCAGGACTTGCAAAGTCATTAGCTGTTACTTGGAGACAAAAGCGCACAATCGGTATTAAAATCCAAATTTGGGATCGCTTCCCGGTGTTTGAACGAATGGCTAATTAAATTAATTCAAATGGAAGTTCAAAGTCAAGAATGGGTGCCCCAGATTGGTCCCAATGCAATAGAGATTTGCAACACATAACCATATTGATTTGCTCATGGGCCAAAGCTAGACATTGGTTGATGATGATTAGATTCTGTTTTGGAATAGGCAATCTTGCTACGGTATAATGCCGCATGCGGAACATGTGGCATTCAGTTAAATGCCGCATATCGAATCTGTGGCGTTTGCTTAGGTGGACAACTCGGCCACGTTGGATACGGGTTCGAGTGCCACGTAGAATGCCGCATTTCCCACATGCGGCATGACATATTTTTAAAAATAGTTTGAGAAATGGTATATTTTGATGAATTGTTTCATATTTTGGTATATATAGGCCAAAAACCCATACTATTCCGGCCCAACGTCTCCAGAACACTTCTACTGTCAAACTGTATTGCGCCAGACAGAATTCTTTGGTGTACCGTTGCCCACCGGTGAGAATCTCCTCCTCCTGCCCCTTCCAGCTTCCACACGGTAAGAGATTCCCTATTTTCTTAAATGTACAAACGGTATGCTGCGTTCCGAAATGCCATGGATTTTGCCAACAAATATTTAATGCACTTATGGTGTTTGATGAATTGCTCCAATTGGAACCAACCAACCTAAATCCCGCCAAAAGGTAAAAACTCTGGAGAGATTTACAGTTTTTCTCGAATTTGAATTGGAATCAGGGTCGAGATTTGAATTGCGAGTGGACATCGCCCTTAAATGAGTTCTACGCCTTGACAACGGCTGCTATTTTACTACATTCTCTATTTTTGGGGCCGGATTACGAACTTAGAATTGCTTCTGAAAATCTTTACTTGCCTCATTAGAGCAAATAGTTATATGCCTGGTTTGATGTAGCAGATTTCAATACCGCAAACTCATTCCACTGAGAGTTGTAAACTACTCCTAAAAGGCTACCTGCAAATTTATAATTAAGGGCCGCAATTTGAATTTTAGACCCACAACCAAGAGAAGTATTTGAGATCAGGGGTGGGACCATTTAATTTTATAATCCAGTAGTTGAACCTGAACCTGTTACTATTTAGTCCCTTTCACCCACCAACAAAAAGATAAAGGAGGTCAACTTCTTGTTGTTGTTCTTCCAGTAGAAAGGGTGTCTTACCAAGCCACGTGAAATCAACTTAATGCACTGGTTGTGTTTTAAAAGACTCACAATAAGTGGTTCATCTTAGTAATAAGCCCGATGGCTCAATGCATTGATATGGAGTAAGCATCAGTGCATCACACAAAAGTTAACCGAAAAAATGGTAGGCAGTAACTTGACCTCCAATTGTAGAGGGGGAAAACGGAAAAGGTAATGACAGGAAAGCATATTGAAATGGAGAAGTCTACAATTTTCTTCTTTTTTTTGGGTTCAAGAAATAACGGGGAAAAAACATGGCAGGTGTCACAAGAATTGTATGAGCATTAATTGTATTTACAAATCTTAAACTATTAAGTATCACAAGTAAATATCACTGGTTTACGGGCATGAGTTTTAGTCATTGTGACATACTATAACCTTCTTTGGATCTTACTTTTGTTCCAAATAATTTTCCGATGACCGGTTTGAAAGTTAGCCTAAACAAATCCACAGCAAACTGGAACCTTCATTCATCTTCACAAATAAAAATAGAAGCTGTAGACGTTACATTTCAGTAGTCAGCATTCTTTCGTTTGTGACTTGGCTTTTGATCTTACTATCCCATTCTTTTGATGAATCCATGTTTCTACCTGTATGTTTTATGTGATTTTTTACATTGTCATCTTCTATTTAAATTTGTCTCCCACTTAACACAGGTACAATTCCAGTTTAATGTCGCCCAAGAAGATAGCAGCAAAAGAGAACATCAATTTTGAGGACAACCTTGTCATTTTAAAAAAAATGAGCAGAAGAGAAGGTCTGCATTGGTTAATCATTACCAAGTGTTTCTTACATTAAGTTATGTGCATCAAGTCTTAATGGACTCCATTTTTACAGATATTAATTCCCAATGGCGAGCCCGTGAAAGTAATAGATATGCTAGATTTACCCCTGAACAAAATGTGTTAATTGCAATGCTGGATGCCTATTTTCTGATGGTGCAATAGAATAGCCTTTTTCAAGTTGGTCTTTGCACGACAATAGACCATCAGTGGTAACTGGTAAGTAAATAAACAACTAACTTTGTTATCGTTTAGGTGTAATAAATTGATGTCAGTCTTTAATTTCTATTGTATATGTCATCAATAGGCCAACCATCATTCCAACCTCATCTCTCACAATTACATAAGCTGCGAGCAGTACCACCTTGTACTTTTTGCCATGCTAAAAAGTCTCAGTATGAATCTCGAAGCTTTTGTTGCTACAATGGACAAGTAGTTCCTCGCAAATGAAGATGTTCCAGAAGCACTTCACACTTTGTTCACTCATGATGAAGGCATCTCCACGCTATCTACTATGTGATAACATTTTCTCTTCTTCTTTTTCCTTCACAATCGGCATATTTGGGAGAAATTAGACACCCTTTTTCAGAATTGGTACTGTTGGATGTCTATATCCCAAATAATCACAATGATGTGGGGTTGTGAGAAAGTAAAGGCTTTACCATAACATATGCACACCCGCCCTGCCTCTCATCTCTTCAGACCCTATAGTTATTGGAGTCTCTGGAAATTAAATTTCTTCCTGAAGGCCATTGGTAAAAGTGGTGGTGTTTGTCATTGTGCAATAGCTTTCAATATCTTTTTTTTTTAGTGGAACACATTCTGCTACAGTTTCCCCCTGAGCCTTGGCTCGAGGGCCCGTCGATAGATAAATCATCAATTTCATGGATCCTATTCTACTTGTTGAACGCCTCCACGGTATGTTTATGCACAATATCGTTTTACACAGCATGAGCCTCTTTCCTTTTCTTCATTTATTGTTTATTAATCAATATCTTTTAGCCAAAATGTGTTTATTTAATTATCTTTGGCTGCAGATGAAGAATCCATGACAGGAAAAACACAGAAGGAACAAGGGCAGGGTAATTCAACTGAAGAGTTCAAACAAACCGATGCGCGGCAATCAAGAGAGGTATTGGGACAACCAATAAGAACAAAGATAGAAGAAGATAAAGTAATGATGGTGTTTTCAGGTTGGCTTTCCATTGCCAAGGTAAAAACTTGAGGATCAACATTCAAGTGACTAACCCAACAATAAAATTCTCAGTAATCAGTTCTTTACTTTGGTATGAGTCAGTCATTCTTCATGGAAATGTGGGCCTGATTTGAAAAACAGGTTGCATATCAACCAGAAAAAGCTTCATCATGCTGAGAAGATGATAAGAGGTGCTTTCATTTTGAGCTCTATAAACGGCTAGGGTATCCCAAAACTTACAGGTACGACCCTAAAATAACGTATCTCTTTGAATTCATTTTTGTTTTCTGTTACCTGTTTCTGTTATCCTGGATCTTGGAGAAAACTTATTTGGCCAAAAGCTTTTTAAACCTAATTTCGACAGCAAAAAAAATTCGAGCAAAGACAAAAGAAGCTTCTAGGTTCTTGGAAAGATATTTCTATTCAAAATTGCTTGCGAGATATAAACGTGAGTGTTTCAGTTTTCAAAAGTACTTTTTGTAAGCGATAGTTTTGTTTCTGAATTTTGGGCTGGAATTTGCCAAATCCACGAGTTTCAGAGATAATATATTGAAGGGTTCCAACTGCTCAAATTGGGTTCTAGATTGCTCTGGGTGGATTTTGGTGCTCCAATTCCTTTAACATTATATGTACTTACAGTCTGTCTGCAACATGGAGCTACACTGTTCACTGCCAGTAGTTATTTGCTTTTGAAAGAGTACTTGTATTGGTGACAAAGCAAGGACTTTTTCTAGGGCATAAGAGGTGTCCAGATTGAGTTACTATAATACATGTTAATTGTAGCATTTAGAAGTCCCTACCCTCCATTGGGTTTTGAACATTTGGTACTGAATTTTAGCAGTGTATTTGAACTGCTTTCCCAGCATTGTTATTAGCTCCAGGTCAGCATGTCAAAAGTCTGACCACTTAATGTGGTGAATTGCTTAAAAACGACCATAGGTTTAATTTTTCAGTTGGCGAGTTCTGAGGACAAGAGGGGTTTAGATTTTTCCTATCTAGAACTGTTCGCTCATGAAGTTTAGACCCAAGGTTCACACTCCAAAGGCTTTGTAAGGAAGATGACTTGAAAACATAGTTATCAAAATGACTAAGTCACATAGGTATGATGAATTGTGGGAAATGATAGGTTGTTCTTCTGTGGCATGCTTATTAATTGTCCGAATTTTATTGGATTTAGTACATTGTTTTTAATAAAGCAACTTGACGTGGGAGTCTGTTGTGTTGTGACAGGATTTTCAATATAGCAAGGACTTCATGTTCATCGACATGGTCACGGATCCTGGAACCGGGAAGATACAATCTGACAGTTTTTCTTTTCTCTTCATCAATATTGGAATAATTTGTTTGGACCTGCAAAAAGAATAGTAAATTCTATTTGTGTGGAAAGTGTATGCTTGAGCTTTGTATGATCTTACAGTTTTGAGATATTCCACTGAAATTTATGGTGTTAATCTGAAGAAGAATGGTAGTGGCTTACTATTTCTCCTCTCATGTTAGTCATTCCTTTTTTTATTGTTATAGTCAGGCTGTTAGTGTTTGATACCTTTAGGTAATGAAAGCACTATATAGCAAATAGTCGTATATTGAATTTGAAATGTACATCGTGGAATTGGGGCAGACAGTGAAATATGTTCCGACATTATAGAAAAAAGAGCGTGCTTTGATTAGAAGAAAGGGTGGTTTTAAAACCAAGAAAATGGATTAAAATCGGGAAAAAAAAACCCACGTGCGACGAACGTGCAAACCAACTAATTCAATAAAATGGGCAAGCTGTGTCGTGGAAATTGAAAAATGAAACCCGTAAAATTAGCAATCAAACACATTTAAACTGATATCTATAAAGTGATTAATCGACATGTAAGACTAAATTTTATATTTTAGTATTTATAGCCCACATGATTTATACACATATGAATTATGTGTTTAATGAGATTCTTCATATCTTTATACCTAAGATTTTATTCTATTATTCAAGTGGCTGGTTCCCCTCACACTTAAAAAAAACACCTCACTCTTCTGGGCCCTATTATAATGTTCCGAACCGTTGATCTTATTTAAATGAGTAAAATAAAAGGTAATGCAAAATTTTAGCTCAATCGGATATCGGTAAGTCTTTGATCCCAACAGTTTTAAAAACACTAGTTCCTGTCACAGTTTTTGCAAGTTGTTTGGATCAAGCACTTACTGATATCCGATTGAGCTGAATTTTTGCAAGGCCTCCTATTTTACTCATTTAAACAAGATCAACGGTTAAGAACATCGCAGTGGGGCCCGAAACAAAATCGAGTGTTTTTTTATGTGTTTTTTTAAGTGTGAGGGAAACCGACCCCATTATTCAAATAGAGAAGTTGTTTCCTATATGGGCTTAACTTTGATGGGAAGTAAGTACAATGTTTACTAAGGAAACCGGTCTTCTCTCTGCCTATAAAAAAGCAGTCAAGGTTCCATCAACTTATGTTACAAAACTACTAGAAAGAGAGGCAAGAGAGAGAAACCCATTTTCCACCTAGAGCACGATGCTCTTTGTAAAATTATGGCTCCTTCAATAAATTACTGGATTGCTCAAGTTCTGCATTAATGAGATCCGGGTACGCTATTCATATTATTGAATTTTCGCTTAATGAATATATTGTAATTATCATGTTTGTTCTAAATCTTGGCATTATGTAGGTTGTTAATTATGTAACTTCCATTAAGATATAATTTACTTGTGGTATGAGAGCTTTAGGTTATGAACATCGTGATTTTCCTTTATGAATATTTGGTACTGACTGAACGTAATCATTTTTTCCAGCCACTGTTATGCATGAGTTTAATTGCAAGCATACGGATCCCACGGTGTACATTGGTTTATAGGTTTAGTTCTATTTTCGATATGATTAACAATTTAATAATGGATTCGGTCGAGGTATGACTTTCGACTTATCAAGTGAATTCTTTTGTTTCATATTGGCACGTGATTTGTCTCGGGGGATCGAATTTTAATGTTATTAGTGGCTGGTGGTTTAAAACCATATATCAAGATCAGTGATTGCTTTCTTTTAACATGCATGTTACTGTTCGAGGATTGTTGCAATTGTTCCATTGCATACCGACTCTCGGAGTTTATATTTGAACTTAATTATTCTAATGTTGGGCATAACGTATCAAATAATTTTATGCACAAGGAATTACATATTTGGTTGACGTGCCTCAAATATAGTACTTGTATATGAAAGATTGTGAGTAATTTTCCTTTTATTCACCTAATGGTTATGGGAAAAATTATTATTTGACTAGTAATCTACATTATGATTGACTTGATTGTCACCAAAGTGACCCAATCATAATTTTTAGTAGATATCAAGTCATATTATAGAAGTTATTTTTTTAATAATTTATTATTCACCTTATGTCCATAAAGGAAGTTGGTAATTTGAATCTATATTAGGTGAGATTTGGCCATTACCAAAGTGACCCAAATCATAATGGTTCATAGATATTAAATCGTCTTATGGAATTGTGAATAATATTATATTCACTTAATGTCATTGAAAGTTATTTTTTTTACTTAACTCTATATAATTGTACGGTTTGATAGCAAAGCAATCCAACCGGCATGTTTGATAGATGTTAATCAAATTATGAAAATTTAATACCTATTATGTTCAGGTATTAAAATAGTGATATTTTTATCACCCAATGTTCATGCAAAAGTCATTATCTTGATTGAAATCTATATTAAGACACGGTTTGGTAGTTGCCAAAGTGACCCAACTGGAATGTTTCTGTAACGCCCCCAAAATTTGGGCATGTTAATTATTATTACAAACCTTAATAAAGTTTAATCTCAAACTTTAATACAGATAATAATGTCTCCAATAATAATATAAATAACAACCGGGGTGGTTCTAGGTCTTCGTCTATCCCTGCGCCGGGTCATTCCCCACTCCGGCAGCACTTCCTGTTCCATAGGGCTGGTCTCAACGGTATCGGTCCTGTTCATCTAGATAGTCTGACATAATACGTCCGAGTCACACAGGCAGCATCATGGTATTATGCCAGGGTTACATGAGTGCAACACCGTGAGCAAAGCCCAGTAGTTCACTATGCTAAACTTCTAAGTAGCAATTCTAGAACAATACGTTCAAAAACAGAGTACGATACTTGTGAATAGTGAAAATCATGCAGTATATCATGCAAGTCTGTACGAATCAGAGTAATATGCGCAGAAAACAGTACTTCCTTTCTGTGTCTCGATATAGTGTCACGTGTTCGTTTCTCGAAAACAGTGTCTCAATTAATATCTCAAACATATCCCATTATCAACAATATTCCCAAAATCGTTTTCTCATATCAATGCCCTTCTTGGCATTCTTCTTCAAATTTCATATATCTCCCACCACTCGAAAGTTATTGGTCCGCTTAAGCCTCCTCTCAGCTGACGGTACCAACCTTTCCGCTCGAGGTCCCGGTTATCGTGTATCACCGAACTTAACAGCCTGTTTGCACGGTCCGTCCACCCCGTGACTCACACGACACAGTCCCGACCGCTTTGCATCACCGAACTTAACAACCTGTTTGCAAAATCCGTTCACCGTGTGTTGTGCACGCTTAGCCCAAACATCCAAGTTCTCTCCGCGAACCGGATGTGGCGCTCTCGCTGCACTACCGCATCAAAACTGTTCCTCCAAGTTCTCTCCGCGAACTTGAGGTGGCATCCAAATCTCATCTTATCTCATTTCATTTCATTTCATTTCATTTCTCATCTTATCTCCTTTCATTTCATTTCACGAAAAATTTCATTTCCCATTTCAAAACTCATTTTTAATCTCATCTCTATTTTCTCGTCAACAATTATTCACTTAATGAAACCCGTGTCGTAACGTTTCGTGTACGTTTTTAATCTCGTTTCTCCTTTTTCTCTTGTAAAACTATTTTATTTCTTTTCAAAGAAATAATTTAGTCAACTAATTCCTCTTCAAAAGTAAATACTCCAAATTTCTTTTCCAGAAATTTCTTGCCAAAAATTTATCTCCAATAATTATGAACTTTCTAAAATATTTAATCTTTCTAAATATGCTCTTTATATTTCTAGAAAACTTTCTTTCTAATAAACTCAAATAAAACATTTTAAAATCACAATTTTCTTTCTAGAATATTTTTAATCAACTCCACTTGTTTCTTTTCTTTTCATCGTAGCCATAAAATATACTCACAAATAATTTAGTAAAAACATTTCTATGAAACATTTATAAAAATTCTCTCTTCATAATTATTTAGTAAAAACTCCACACTTTCTTATAAAATTTTTCATAAAACACTAGATATTTCTTTTTAGTAAGAACAATTTCCTCACTAAATATAACAACAACCATTTATTAAATCAACAAGTTCCTTCATGAAATATTATCATAAAAATGCTAGAACCATGTCTAGAAAAATACATATCTTCTAATCATCTTCTAATCACTTCTAATCATCTTCTAATCAACTTCTAATTAACTTCTAATCACTTTATTCTTACTAATCTCACTTCTAATTTCATGGAGAATCACATTAATTAGAACCTCATTAACATTCTTGTTAATCTATCTACATGAAATCCTCTCACTTAAACACTAAATAATATGCTTAGTAACTTAATACATGCACTAATTAACCCTATCAAGCTCTAAAATCATGCTTAGAAAATTAATTAGAATAACATAATAGAGCTAGAAATAACTAATTAGAAGGTTAGTTTAGTAAACTACCTTGATTTCCGGGTGTAAACCGGAAGCCGAAAAGCAATTCCTTTGGTGTAGAACCTCTTAATCTCCCTCACTAACTTACTAATTAACTTAGTAAGTAGCTAATTAGTACCCTAATAAGTTGACTAAAAGGTGGTGGAAGTGGTTTAGGAGTAGGTGATTTGTTGGGAAATATGAAGACAAACAAGTAGTGTGGGGTATATGTGGTCCAAATGAACAAAGGGTGTTCTATTTATAGCAAAGTGAGCTCCCTCCCTCCCTCCTAAAACACACGGCACACACACACACTCTATGTTGGCTGAAAGTTTCACATGGGAGGAGTAAATGTGGTGTTTTGATGGCACATGGTCAAGTACACCACTTGTTGTCTAGGTCCTAGGCTAGGTCTAGGGTATTCTACACTAGCAAGATGAACAAAAATGGGCATATACAAGGTAACCAACGTGGGAATCAATAGTGGGGGAAAAATACGCCTCTCGTTTTGTAGATTTTTGCATGGTCACCTTTGTTACGGAGTGTTTTTAGGAGCAAATATGTACCATAAGCATGTGCTTGGAGTTATAGCTATGGGGGTAGCCTTAAATGGCTAGAACTAGGGAGAATATTCCCTCCTTAAAACATGGAAGCATGTTTCATGGAACTTGGAGTGCAAGGATAGGCATAAATAGGTCTAGGTTGTGTAGATTGTACACAAATGCATGTATTGTGTGGGTATGTATAGGTTTCTCCAAAAATAACAAGGCTTGTTCTAACTAGTTTTGGGTACAAAACCTTAGATTAGGAATCTTCATCTACCCCTCCACTTGCTTGCACAAGTGAACTAAGCATTAACTCATGCATGTGCATGTGTACTAACATGCATGCACACACACACACACACACACCTCACTCTCTCTCTCTCTACCGATCTCTCTCTCTCTCTCTCGGCATCTCTCTCTCTCTCTCTCTCTCTCTCTCTCTCTCTCTCTCCCCATGGCTCTCTCTCTCTCTCTCTCTAACTCTCTCTCTCTCTCTCTCTCTCTCTCTAACTCTCTCTCTCTCTCTCTCTCTCTCTAACTTGGTCAACAAACCAAGTTCCAATGTGAGGAGGTGACCTCTCCATGACGTACCGATTGTGGTTGGATGGAGTAATGGTGGTGGTTGGGTAGGTTTCGAGTATTAAACACGGTCCCCGGTGCTACGGTAGTGTAACGGATGTGTTACTCAGTCTCGTACGCGTATATGCATGGCTAGAATTCTATTTATTTGAATTATAAGAGGATTTAAATAATATTTTAATAAAAAAAATATTCCAATAATCCGAAATTAAAAATAAATAATTTAATTATTTAACAAAATTTTCATTTACGAAAATTCGGGTCGTTACAGTTTCGTAGATTTCAATTTAAATTACTGAATTTGACACTTATTTATTTGGTATTTATATTACGCTACGGTTTGTTAGTCACCAAAGTGGCCTAACCGGAATGACTCATAAATATCAAATTATACGAAACTTATCCCCATCTTAAGTGTTAAAAATAATGACTTTGCAAATCGCAATTCTTTAGTCGCATAGATATTAGGTAGGCCCAAACGTGCACCACTTCTAAGTGATTAGTGAATTGGAATAGGATAATTTATTAGTATTCGCAGTTGAGAGTGGAATGGATACCCAAAGGTAACAGTCCTACTTAATTGCGAATCCTTATTGATTAGTCGTATTGGTGATAGGGAATCACCATGACTGTTAATAGTGTAACATTAAATGAACCCAAAGGCAGATCACCGTTGCACTGTTTATTATTGTTTGGACAAAATTTATTTTGTCAACTTATTGGTAATTCAAGGCACTATTGTCGTGAGCATAATTATATGTGCATTGTCAATTATTATTGATGTACATTCACATGCTTGGTTTGTTTAGTTTAATCTAAGTGATTGAGATTCTCATATTGAAAAGACAAGGTTATTTTCATATAGAATACTAGATCTTGATAAAGGTTGTTCTTTGAGAAATTATTTGTTTTCTTCTAAAGTTCAAAGTGTGTGAAATAAATTTAATTTACTTTCGTAAAGTTTAATTTAATTTAATTTATTTTCATATAGAATACTAGATCTTGATAAAGGTTTTTCTTTGAGAAATTATTTGCTTTCTTCTAAAGTTCAAAGTGTGTGAAATAAATTTAATTTATTTTTGTAAAGTTTGAATGTAATGGAACAAACTTGACATTATGTTTTATGTAAATATTTAAAGTGAGCGATGTTATGTTTATTGTGCATGAAATGTTTGAGAGTGCCATTGAAATGTTATATTTGGCTACCGAACTAAAGTACTTGAGAATTAACGTAAAGGAAGCCTAAATGGGACTTGAAGTTGGCACTATGTGATGCTAATGAGTCTAATAATGATTTGGGGCTCGAAAATTGAAATGGACGAGGATATATGTCACTCCTGTAGAAAGTTTATCATAAACGTAGGAAATGATTCGAAAAGGAAAAGTAATTATTAATGTCATGTGTTTCGAATCAAACCTTGCTAATTGAACCCCTAAACTATGAAGTGATTTGATTGAGCTACTACTTATGAATATAATAAGATGGAGAGAGATTTAAAGTTATTGAAAACACAAGCCCATTGTGTTCAAATGAATTGGCTTAGGGATTTTATTAAAAGGGTTTTGTAACTTATCGTTAAATATTTAAGCGTTGGTCATCATTTGTGTTCCCTGTAGTTTTACGAATTTAGTTTCCTTTATCAAACTTGATTTTGATATGATTTTCAAGGTTGGAAACAAAAAATTATTTTGGTTGAAAATACCTATTATTATGTTATGATATTTTATTATGATTGCACAAAGTAAAGTTTCATGAATGGAAATTACTTCATCTTGTGACATAAATGATTGAAACATAATTTCAAGAAATGTAGTGAGAGATTAATTATATGACAAAATTTTCTGAAACCAAATTTTCATTAATCTTTTATATGCGTGATTTGAATTAAGTACAAGCAAATCATGTACATTATAAACTAAGTCACAAGAAATTATGAGCTTCTTAAAATAATTCATATAGACCTATTCTATGACACAGATGACCATATTATGTTAATTTTTTTCTATTGCATGAAGATCTCAATTAATGAATACTCTCAAGGTGCACATTATTGAGGTAAGAAGGACAAATAGAAAATAATGTAAAAGTCATCTATTAAGATATGGGTGATAAATATTATTGAAGTCTATTTCACATAGCAGAATGTAGTAACTAAAAGGTAATTGTACATTATACACATGATTAGAAGTGTGTTTGTAACTCCAAAATACCCATTATGTAGTGGATATATAAATTCTCTTAGGACCCATGCATTCATGTAAATCAGGCATCTAGCAAGGTAGTTCCATATATTTCGTTTGTACTGTGGATAAGAAGAAATTGAACTTATGAGACCTGCATGTTTAAGGTTGTCCAGCAGAGGCTAGAATTTTTTATTCACATGAAATGAATTTGAATTTCAAAATGATTATTAGTGACATTATTCAGTTACTCTGAAAAATTCAAAGGGTATAGGTTTTACAATCTAACCATAGTATGAGGAATGTAGAAATCGATCATTCAAATTTTTTATGAATGGTGAAAATTAGCGGGAGTGATAAACCATGTAACGTGGTAATTTATGGTCAATCACTCTATAGTGATATTGCTACCAACGAAGAAACTGTAGAACAATCACAAAAATAGTGACCGTGTCGTGCCGAGTCAAAAATATATTTATAATAACTTAGAATTAACTACTACTCAAAAGAATAGTGGCTAAGTCTGAGTGTCGATCCGCAGGGACAGATTGGCTAAGCTACAATGGTTTCGATTAATCTTTAAATTAATTATAAGAAAACAATTGATTGAGATTTGATTTTGGAAAGCTGATTAACTAAAGAAAATTGAAATTAAACGAGATGAAGATGGTGAGAGAAAAATCTAGGGTTTGGAATCCACCCCTACCGCGTAACCATGCGTTCGCATAAACCAAGTTTCTATTCGAATCGATAAATAACTATCGCTAGGGCTTGCAATCCCTATCGATAGTCAGCAAGAGGATATTTGTGATTGTTAAAAGGCATAGACTATCCCATAGCACGGACCATCTCACTGGCATGGTGTCACGCCACCCAACGGTACGATCCGTCTTACGAGCATAATCTATCTCAGAACTCCAAGCACAACATTGAAAACAATTATATGAACAGGTATTTGAAACTAGTATACAAATACGCAACTGATTGAAAGAATAAAAGCTATTTCATAAACCGAAATAAGTTCTGATAATATAATCCGATCCGAATAAAAATCCTAATTCATATAAAATACATCGTTACTTGGAGCGGGGCTTCATCGTCACCCTAGTTGAAGGTTTAGCCGGACATCGTCTGCTAAGAAGAAACTGTCGCAGCCTCTCTGATCGCGATATCGAAGTCCCCTCTCTGTGTGATGGTCAGTCCACATATATAGTAATAGTAGCCTTGCCGAAAATCCTATGAATAGGGCCCCACTAATTTTCCTTTTATTAATACCAAATCAATAATAGGAAATTCTCTTTTCCGAAATTCATATAGCTCACGTGCAGGCCATATGGGTTGTCCTCTAATTACCATTAGGTAGGAATTAAATCTGGTGCTTCTCGCTTTTGTTATCCACTGTGAGCTTGGACCCTTCACTTGATTAATTTGATCACGGACTTCGCTTTGATTTCAAGTAAAATTCAACTTCGCACTCTTTTTAATATCAAAGCCTTCAAATACCTGTAACACAATAATCAAGCATTAAGCTCCAAGTAATAATACAAATTGACTTAGAAAAGATAAATTAGGGGGAACAAATATAAACATTTACGCGTCTATCACACCCTCCAACTTATACTTTGCTAGTCCCTAGCAAAACAAAACAATTGCAACTAATGAAAATAAAATAAAATAGATAAGTCTTTTAAACCCCCAGGCGACCCCAGTAGGACGAGTGAAGTCTCGTGAGGGTTTTCAGCAGTGATCACCCACAAAACACAAGGAGTCTCTCATCATGGAATCCGAAACCTGTCATGCAACTCGTCAATGTCACAAGCCAAGAATATGGTGCTATCACAAAGGCAAAACAAACCCACATAGTTCCGAACGCTATTAAGTCAAGAGAACGAAATCATGACACCCAAGTGTAGCGTGTGTGTAAGGATATGGGCCGTGATCACAAGTGAACAAAGGATGATCATTCTCTCCGGACCGAGCCTCGACTTCAATTCTCACCGTGTCATGCACTCAACAAGTAAAATCGCTCGAAACAAGGTGCATTATGAACTCTCAAGTGTGCGGTTTGGAGGTTTTATGAACATGAAGCAAGATACTCCGCACACTATGACACGAAAGAAACGCTTTATATAGTGGACGCACAATCTCATGAAAGAGCCTCAAGTATTGGAACCATCTCAATCCATCAATCCACACCCCAACACCCCTAGAATCAAACAGGTCTTAACCAAGGTTATATCATTAGGCAATGGATAAATTCGCAAGGTTAGGGTGAAACAATCATGTGTCCGAGAATAAGCAAGTATACCAAGACACGCATGTTAAGGCAAATATACAAAGGGTGCCCCTTCAAACATTAGTTCAACACCACCTCATTATTGCTAACACTCTACCACCATTTAACCAATCCTCTTTCTACACATTGGTGTCCCCTTTTTTCAACATACGGTATTCTTTGCATTTTTCTTTTGTGTTTCCCTTTTGTTTTTGTCAAACGCATTTTCCTTTAACTCGGGGGACACCGCACATCAAGCACAAGATCCACCTTTCGCCCAAAATAATACCTCTATACTCTTGCCTTTCTCAATACACAATATAGAAAGTGGGGTTCAACAAAGAAAAAGGCCAAGTGTTTAAGGCTCAAAATGGCGCGCAAGGGTCACTGTAAACAAGAGAGACGAACCGATTCAAATATCCAAAAGAATGCCCGTGATCATCTCCTAGGGGTGTAACATCCAAGTAACAAACCAAACCCGAGAGATATATAAAGCATGCAATTCCAATACTTTGCAAAAGATAATGAGATTGACAACAAATTTAGTTCTTTTTGGGACAAACAAAGAGTTATTTTGACACCTCTCCAAAAGAAAGCTAAGGCATAAAAGCTCACTAGGGTATAAGTCTCCACTAATCATAGCCTTTGAGAACATACAAAGCAAAGTTCACAAGTGATCAAACCCCATAACCGTGAGGTGCAATGGTGCCACGCTTAAGTGCCATGATGCCTCCCTTGAAACAAGCTAGCAAACAGAACTATGATGACACAAGATATGCCAATGCAAGAGCAGCATGCCTCAACTCAGTCAATCAACAAGTAAGCATAACAAGCCCAAAATTCCATGCCAAAAGAGCCAACTTTTTAAGATTTTTCAAATTTTCTAATTTTTTTTTTAATACAAGACTCTAAATATGCAATGCTACAAAGTGGTCCCTCCCCCCAACTAAAATCATGCAATGTCCTCATTGAATGCCAGACACAAAAAAAAAATAGGACAAATAAGGTAAAAGTAAGGAAAGAGATCACCTCGCGAAGAAGAACTAAACAGGCTAAAGATCACGGGGCATTACCCCCCAACTTGAGCACAACGACCTGCAAATGTTAGCCCCCACAAACTACAAAAGAAAGAATAACAACAACCTAAACACGAACAAGCAAAACACCAATTCTAAAACACCACAACTAAAAATAAAATGACTCAAAAGTAAGTAAACTCCATCCACTTTCTTCACGCGAAAGACACGGGTACTACTTTTCTCCCCAATTTCTCACTTAAATATGTGTAGAGAAGGTCATCATAACAATCCCGGGTAAGTCATGACTCAACAGGTTAAATTTCTCAAGGTTTTTCCTTAAAGAAATCAGAGCCAATCGTCTTTAATGACTATCCGAGGCACGGCAATAAGATTGCTAGAAACCCAGATACACAAATTTAAGGCTAGAAAGTAGGTGGCTATACCGGACCGGAGATGGCCGTTCGAGCACGGCTAACACTGGAGTTGTCACAAACTCCAAGGATTTATAGTCTCCTAGACTTCGTTAAAAGCTCAATGGTTTGAATAAATCGGGCCCCCCATAGTTATTCCCCTCACACTTAAATAATGCTCCACGAATAGATTTAATCCTCCTTTTAAAATTCACACAAGATGGCTCATCCCAAAAGATATCGTTCCACTCTCCCACAACAATGAAAAATGGGTGGTCCCATAATCGAGTTGGAACCATTCCTCTAGTCACCATACAATAAAAATCACCATACCAAGGAAAGGTTTGCTTGTATAGAAGTACCCCTAACAAAACTCTACGAGTTGGACCAAAGGGCTCTATGCCAATTACAAAATCACCCGCGACTTCTTTGATGCACTGTTCAGTGTTGTCAATTAACCTATCCTGTTCAGACTTATCACTATGTGTAGCTAGGACAACCGACATAATTTCTACTGGCCCTAACAATTTAACGCGAGGATTGGGTGACAAAGATTTCAACTCATAATTAGGTAACTCTGTGGCAATCAGGAGTGGAGATAATGAAAAAGGTTGGAGAGCATCCCCATTAGATATCCACTCCTCAATAACTGACCAAGGAGCAGAGTCCACCAATGAGCTCACTTGCTCAATAGACTCATCAAGTTCAAAATTATCACCACAGTGAGCTAAGTAAGTCTCTAAAGAATCATCACGACTGAAATCAGTGAAAGAATTATTATCAAGACTAGCAATCTTGTAAAAGGTACTAACCTCCTCGTGTGAACTAGACCCCTGTTGTATTTGTTCCTTACTAACATCGACTGCAAAACAGTCTTCTTCCACTTGAGGTTGTTTCGTGGTATTATAGACATTGAGCTTAAGGGTCATATTACCAAATGTGACCTCCATCTCCCCACTCCTCACATGTATATTAGCATTGGCCGTCGCCAAGAATGGACGACCAAGTATAACGGGAGTTTGCCTCCTGAGGGTGTTCACCGGTTCTGTGTCAAGGACTATAAAATCAGCAGGAAAGTAGAAATCATTGACCTTGACAAGAACGTCCTCAACTACACCACGAGGTACCTTTATGGATCGGTCAGCTAATTGTAAGGTTACCGTCGTGGATTTTAACTCTCCAAGTCCCAACTGCTCGTACACCAAGTAAGGGATCAAATTGACACTAGCCCCTAAGTCTAAAAGTGCTCGCTCTATGACATGACTACCTATGACTATGGAAATGGTAGGAGTGTGCTTGACCGAAATCCTAGACCTAAATTAATGGGTTGCCCCAAGTGTAGGGCTGAGACCGGTGTAGCATAATACCCGGTAAGACCGGAATCGAATCCACAGAGACGGCGGAGAGTGCTTAACTACGAACTCGGGTTGTGACCTTTGAAACGGCTCTTAGGTAGCCACCCTTTGTGATTTGATGGGGAAATTAACTAAACTAGAGTAAAACTGGTTTGATTAAACTGTTTAAAAGAAGATACGGTCGTAGGGTTCATAACGACAGTGACCAGATCTAGATAATTCCGCTCCGTTCGATGTTCTAAAAACGTTTGATTTTAGAGAGAAAAAGGTACCCCGAAAGATGCGAATCCTCGTGGTCGCCGTTTACCCATGTACAGCGAAGAACAAGTTTTGGTCCCCCGTTCCCCGCATTACATGGGCTCCGACAATGCCCGGATACGTCTGCCGGAAGCTCTTTAATAACCTAAAATTGCTTTTACCTTTATTAATTTGGAAAATAGGAGCAGAACGAATCCAGACCTGGCCACGGCGTGTTAATCACCCCGCGACCATACCTAATGAACTACTCACTCATATTAAACTGAACAAATAACGAAATCATGAAAGAAAACATGCTTGAATAACTAAATATGGATTAAAGCAAAGATTCAGTAACAAAGCGCTGACAAACTCCCGCAAACGAAGATTTAATGAAAATAAAACAGAAGGTTACCGGAACAATATGCGAATCTGCGAACAAAACTTCAAAACTTCAATGAAAACCCTTCGGAAAGTAGAATCTCCAGAGGAAAAGTCGGCTACTACTTGGAAGCAAAAACAAAACTAAGTTCGAACCCTAATTCGACCTAAAAAGGAAGTATTTATAACCACCCGAAGTCAACACACATGGCAGGTCAAACGGCTGGTTTTAAGGCACCCGGTATCGATACAGGGAAAGACCTGTATCGATACCCAGACGTTCTGTTCGCGTATGTGCACCCCGGTATCGATACCGGGAAAAACCTGTATCGATACCGACACCTCTAAATTGCCTCCCAAGCTTGTTTGGTCGTCCTCACTTGGGTCCCACTGGTTCCCAACATGCCCAACCGCCATGTGTCCACTTTATGCGCTCTTTCCGACCTGTTCCCTACAAAATAACCAAAAACAAGAAAAACCAAGGACAACACCACATCAAGTGAAAAATGGAATAAATCGCGCCTCTAACGCGCTAATTCGCCCTACTTAGGCGCTTATATCTTGAGATATTGCGCGCCTATCACATCCCCCAACTTGAAGGTTGCTAGTCCCGAGCAACAAAAAGAAAAAAAATAAAATAAAAGGATAGAGCTTTTAAACCCCCGGGCGGCCCCGGTAGGACGAGTGAAGTCTCGTGAGGGTTTTCAGCAGTGATAACCCACAAAACACAAAGGACTCAGACATTTGAATGCAACTCAACCCAATCAATAGCTTCTTGAAATACTACAGTGACTGTCAGGCAAGTCAAAGGCAAGATATTCTGTCCATGGACAAAGTTAAACAAGTGAACTTCGCAGCAATCTTAGCACAAAAATTAATCCTCTCACCTATGATCGGATAGAGAATTTTCAAATGGCATGCATGTATGGAAAAACCACAACAAAAATTCACCAACCTCAAGAATAGTTCACACACCGTTGATAGCCCAATATTTCTTTAAGCACACTCCTTCCCTTTTCTTTTTTTTTTTTCTCTTTTTTTCCTCTTTGTGTGGTCGTGTAATGCCGGATCTCTCGGGCTTTCTAGTTGACTCTTAAGCGAGCTTTGGGTCGGCTATCCCCAAGCCAAACGGCCTTAGAGCACCAGGTTTTAAGAGACCCATACAGACTTAATTGCTCAAGTCAAAAAGGCTTTATTGAGATCCACCTAACCAAATTTAGCGATACTTTCACAAGGTCTATCCATCTTTTGACACGAACAACACGGTGGGAGCATACCCCGATTGTCCGGTTACTACTCAATGGACGCCGGGATAAGCATTAACAATATAGCACACATAATTTTTTTATTATTGGGGAAGGAGTTCCAAAGATTCTATTGAATAAGTTAACACATACTGAAATATCGAAGACATATGAACCAAACTCGAGACTGGTGAATACTGAAGTGGAACAGTGTGTGTGTGAGAGCATGTTTCCAAATGACCAAACGCTATCCGACTATAGATGATACGGCTAACGAAGTGCTTCCTAAACATCATGTTCCCGAGCTTAAGTCTATCCATGAAATCGTATCAAGACTTCGACTCGCACAACAACCACTATAGCGCTAATTAGCAGTCATCAACCAAGAATAGTTACACCCAAGCATCTAAATTTTTTTTTTTTGAAAAACACGTATTTTGAAAAACACGTACGAAGTACACCCTCCCCCCAACTTAGAACATGCGATGTCCTCAGAGCATGAAGACACACAACAATAAAATAACAAGGGAAAGAAATGGACCTCTGGGTGGCAGCCAACCACCACGACCTCGGCCGAAGTATGAGGAATTTCGGGTACTCTCTCCGTGCACCCTGCAAAAAACCTCAGTCCAGCCCGGCACATGGTATCCGGGCATACACATAGAAAACAAAAGAGTAATAAAAGAAAAAGAAAAGACACCACCACTTTCGTCACGTGAAAGGCACGGGTACTACTTTTCTCCCTAACTTTCTCACTTAAATATGTGTAGAGAAGGTCTTCATAACAATCCCGGGTAAGTCATGACTCAACAGGTTAAATCACTCAAGGTTTTTCCTCAAAGAAATCAGAGCCAATCGTCTTTTATGACTATCCGAGACACGGCAATAAGATTGTTAGAAACCCAGATACACAAATTTAAGGCTAGAAATTAGGTGGCTATACCGGACCATATATTTATTTTTCTTTGAATGAATTTTAATTGGGAGAGAGAGAGAGAGAGATCTTGGAAATGTGGAATTCGAAAATTAATCAAATCCACAAAGATGAATCCCATGAATGCACCACCCCACGCTAAGCTGTGCACTAAAAATTGAACCCGGCCAGACCACAAGAAAAGATACTTCGAGTAAAGCAATTGCCGAGTTCATCGTAAAAATGGACGCATCTCTGAACGCTCCCGTAAGACCAAATCAAGTTTCAGGAAGTTGACAAATTCTATAATAGACGGATGATAAACAAAATCAAACTTGTCAACACTGAGGAAGTCAACATGTTGCACTTCCTTTAAGACTGGTTGTTCGAGTGAGCTCACCTCAACAAATTTTGGTTGCCTAGAAAGGGAAGACTCAAAAGGAAGACATTCAATAAGAAGCTCGATGCGTCCTTCCCACTTGATTGCCTCTTCTACAACATAATCCGATGCGGTCCAGCTTGTTGCTCCTATGTGTTCTGTCCACATGTCTAACACTTCCCTCTCCTGATCCACCCCGAGGAACGAGGGAACCTCTACCGCCTGAGTATCATTACTCAGAAAACAAGCATATTTAAACAAGTCTGACAGTGGCTTTAACTCCAACTTAGGCGGTTGGACCAACAATGGCTCAGGGCCCGGGTCCCAGGTGAATCCGCACAAATCTCCCGTTGCTAACAAATCCATCAAACTACCAATCTCTGGAGAATTTAAGACTGACGCCTCCTCAGCGGTAAGAGCAACTTCCAGAGGATCTTTAAACAACACATTGTCGACATGCTCCTGAACGAGCGTGTCGACCAAACATACCACAGACTCCTCTTCATCATCCTTGCTGCGAGTATTCTCATTGTAAACATCGACCCCTATCTTTGGTTCCATTAATAATTGCACTCCCTTCAAGTTCGGCTGTTCAACTAACTCAACCCCAACAGGGGAATTGTCCTCTAACATATCATCACAAGGAGGGGAAGACTCAAGGGCGAAACGTTCACCACCCCCTACAGACTCTGAAAAGTGTTCAGCGCACAAAGGCCGGTCAACTCCTCGATCTCTAGACTCACAGGAGCGAAAAAGGAAAACGTAGGCGGCCCGAATCAACAGTGGAAGATACATTGGAGGGGGTTCGTTTTTCTCCTTGGGCTTAAGTGGGGAACACTGGGCAGCTAGCCCCTCATTCCCTCTAACCTCGGAGAACTGTTGTAGGCCCAAGTCAACCTCCTCTACATCGTTAGATAGACCTACTTCCTCTTCCTTAGGAGTAAACTCCTCATTCCCTCCAAACTCGGAAGGTTCCTCCAAACGATCGTCAACCCGTCCCTCACTGAGAAGTGGGTCGACTCCCTCTCTTCTATTGACTTGAGGCGGAGAAGGAAATGTCTCCCACTCATGTTGGCTTTGTCTCACTGCCTCTGTGAGTTGAGTCAACTGGGACCTAAGGTTCCCAATTTCTTGGGTGGTTTCCGCGATGAAGGTCATTTGCGATCGCACAAGAGTCTGTAACATCTCCTCAAACTCCTCATCATGAGGGGGATAAGTCAGCTCTGGAGGTGGGCCAGTAGAATAAGGATCAAACCCTTGCGGGTCTTGATAAAGGGAGCCAAATTGGGTCATGAGGTCCTGGGCAGGTTCGAACGACTGTATTTCTTGCAGAGGCAAAGACAGTGACTGTGGTGGCACTAGGGGTTCGGAATACCATCCTGAAAAAGATGGGTGGTGGGACCTCCCTAGATTGTTCGTATTTGGATATGGATCCCACCGCTGATTAATAACACTCTCCCTAGCCTGAATATTTCGATAAGCTTCCTTGAGTGCATAAAAAGCGGAGCAGGTATAAACAGAATGCCCCCAACACGCACACATCTCACAGAATTCTTCCATTCTCACCTCGTTCACCGAGTTGTTTCCCTATTACTTTTTTTTTTTTTTTTTGTGAAGCAGATAAAAACACAAAGATACTAACCCGAATTCTTAACACCTCTTGCCGTCCCCGGCAACGGCGCCAAAAATGCTTGACCGAAATCCTAGACCTAAATTAATGGGTTGCCCCAAGCGTAGGGCTGAGACCGGTGTAGCATAATACCCGGTAAGACCGGAATCGAATCCACAGAGACGGCGGAGAGTGCTTAACTACAAACTCGGGTTGTGACCTTTGAAACGGCTCTTAGGTAGCCACCCTTTGTGATTTGATGGGGAAATTAACTAAACTAGAGTAAAACTGGTTTGATTAAACTGTTTAAAAGAAGATACGGTCGTAGGGTTCATAACGACAGTGACCAGATCTAGATAATTCCGCTCCGTTCGATGTTCCAAAAACGTTTGATTTTAGAGAGAAAAAGGTACCCCGAAAGATGCGAATCCTCGTGGTAGCCGTTTACCCATGTACAGCGAAGAACAAGTTTTGGTCCCCCGTTCCCCGCATTACATGGGCTCCGACAATGCCCGGATACGTCTGCCGGAAGCTCTTTAATAACCTAAAATTGCTTTTACCTTTATTAATTTGGAAAATAGGAGCAGAACGAATCCAGACCTGGCCACGGCGTGTTAATCACCCCGCGACCACACCTAATGAACTACTCACTCATATTAAACTGAACAAATAACGAAATCATGAAAGAAAACATGCTTGAATAACTAAATATGGATTAAAGCAAAGATTCAGTAACAAAGCGCGGACAAACTCCCACAAACGAAGATTTAATGAAAATAAAACAGAAGGTTACCGGAACAATATGCGAATCTGCGAACAAAACTTCAAAACTTCAATGAAAACCCTTCGGAAAGTAGAATCTCCAGAGGAAAAGTCGGCTACTACTTGGAAGCAAAAACAAAACTAAGTTCGAACCCTAATTCGACCTAAAAAGGAAGTATTTATAACCACCCGAAGTCAACACACATGGCAGGTCAAACGGCTGGTTTTAAGGCACCCGATATCGATACAGGGAAAGACCAGTATCGATACCCAGACGTTCTGTTCGCGTATGTGCACCCCGGTATCGATACCGGGAAAGACCTGTATCGATACCGACACCTCTAAATTGCCTCCCAAGCTTGTTTGGTCGTCCTCACTTGGGTCCCACTGGTTCTCAACATGCCCAACCGCCATGTGTCCACTTTATGCGCTCTTTCCGACCTGTTCCCTACAAAATAACCAAAAACAAGAAAAACCAAGGACAACACCACATCAAGTGAAAAATGGAATAAATTGCGCCTCTAACGCGCTAATTCGCCCTACTTAGGCGCTTATATCTTGAGATATTGCGCGCCTATCAGAGTACCGGGATCTTGTAACTTAGGAGGTGTGATAGATTGAAAAACAGAGCTCACTTGCTCGGTGAGAAGGACCTTTTTGGACACATGTGTCCGAGATTTCCGTTTGTGAGTGCAGAGGTCCTTGAGGAACTTGGCATAATTAGGGATTTGTTTGATGGCATCTAGGAGGGGTATATTGATATCCACGCGTTTGAATACCTCAAGAGTGTCCTCCATAGATGATCCCTTTTTGGTGTAGGGAGATGGCCCATTTAGGGCAGCAGGAAAAGGAGCTTTAGGCACATAGGGTGGTGCCTTGGAGCCGATGGTTGTGGCGGCGGGTGGTGAAGTAGTGATTGGAGGGGTTGCCTCCTTGCTATGTGAACTCTCCTCCCCGAAATCAGGTGGGGAGGAGGGAGCTTGGGGCTCCTCGACTCTCGGCTTTTCTGGTCGGGTTTCGACCTCTCTCTTATTACAAAAGGACATGAGAACATTCGCATGTTGGAAATTACCAGTCCCTTGATTACCCTCACATTGATTCTGACCCCTCGGGTTATAAGCTGGCTGACTAGGCAACCTACCCTCCCACCTACGGTTCATTGAGTTGGCCAATTGGCCCAATTGAGCCTCTAGCCGTGAGAGGGACTGAGTATGAGAATTCACCTGTTGTTGGGTCGCAGTTACCTGCTGTTGGGTCGCAGTCATCATCTCAAATGCCTTAAGAAACTTATCCTCAAAGGAAGGATCCCTCGAGGACTGGGCTGGCGCTTGATGAGGGGGTGGCTGTTGATGGTTCGCATAGTGATAGGCCGCAGGATTATATGGTGTGGACCATGGCCTAGACTGCGGGGCAGGGGCATTGTCTTGTGGCTGTCGCCACGACTAGTTAGGATGGTTCCTAAGACTCGGGTGATAAGTGTTAAAGGAGGGATCACCCAGTTTAGGATAACTCTGAACATTAGAGTACCCCTGAGCAGCGTGAACTTGCTCTTCCGCAAAACCTGGAAACTGGTCTCTCGCCGGACACTCTGTAACATAATGGGCTGGACTAGCACAAAGAGAACAAGCCTCTTGAAAAGTAGGAGGAGGCGGAGTGGAAGTCGAGCCTAAACTCAAAAATTGGTCAAGTTTCTCAGCGAGAGAATCAACCTTACGCGCGAGGTGGTCAGAAGGGCTAACTGTTGGGAAACGAATCCCAGAACCCAGTAATTATGCGTACAGATTAAACAACAAAAATAAACACAAACCCTACAAGGCGGAATTAGGGTTTACCTCTCATCCGTAGACACGAACGCTAGTTGACTTGTTTATTTTAGAACTTGACAAACCTAATTACTGTATGCAACAAGCTTTGCTCGATAGTACCTCATGATCTTCTGCCATATTCCCTTGTATCTCGATCATGTAGCCAAGTGTGGACTTCTACGTGATCTCTTTGTTCTCTCTCACAACCTCTATTCCAATTTTCTGAATGACTGTTGTGTGACCTAGAGAACATAACGATATATTTATAGGGCTAGAGCAGGGACCTGAGGAGAAATAAATCTGGGCTCCTTGTGTAAATAAGAAAACCTAATCCCACCCGGATTCTATTCTTATTTCACAAATTATAATTCACACCACTAAAGAATTATAATTGCACTCCCATCTTTATCTCGATTATATTTCGAGCTCCACGTTATTAAATACTTATTAATCTCCCCACGTTAAGATTACAGATACCCGTTGATTAAATGTCGATTACTAACAATCTCCCACTAATCAACATCTTATAAAACACCTTGAGACTAGCCACTTAACTTATTCGATATGTCGGATACAAATATCCACCTGCAGGGTTTGACATAACCGAAACTTATAAGTTTACTCAAGGGGGTATCATCAATCTCTAACGAGACGTGGATTCTATCAATAATTAATATCCATATATTTCATGCATATAATGTCGTGACCCAACTCACCAAGACTATTGACCGTGAAAAAAGATTTCACTTTATAATGAATCAAAGTCAATAACATTAAATGTATATATGTATTAATTATATCCAGATTAAGAGCATAAGTATTCTTAATAACTATAAGGTTCTAAATGTCTTGAAATGTCAGTACTAAGACAATTACCTTAAATGGTCCCGTTCAATACACACAAAAATGTACTAGCACAATGAGTCGGAACTAGAACCGTTCCCTGTAGTCAAGACAAACCTACTAAAACATTGTACTATAATCCTACTGATGGTGTGTCAAATTCCATCTAAGATTGTGAACCAAAACTTATATTCCACAAGAACCGATGATCCAATCTTCTGTGTGTAAGCCGTACTCTACACACTGGATCATCTACTATATAGAATAAAAGACACATGCACAACATACAATTATATCATGCAAACATTGCCCATAATAGATTCTCATCAAAAAGGGATAAAACTGATTAATAATTAACTAATTAAATATTAATCCATTACATAAAAGCATGGCTTTTAGTATTAGTTTCTAACAATCTCCCACTTAGACTCAAAACCATGCTACCACGCATCTCACTTCCATGCCATTTACTTGACTATCAAAAGTCTTGGCATGTAAGCCATTTGTAAAAGGATCTGCTAGGTTGTTTGTTGATGCAAACTTGGTCACAGCTACATCACCTTTCTATACGATCGCTCGAATCAGGTGATACTTACACTCGATGTGTTTTCCCTTCTTTTGAATCTTTGGCTCCTTCGAGTTAGCAACTGCACTACTATTGTCACAATAGATTGAAATTGCTGATTGTATCGAAAGTACCACTTCTATATCCATCAAGAAGGTCTTGAGCCAAACGACTTCTTGGCTATTTCAAAAACTGCCACATACTCGACCTCCATGGTGGAATCTATAATACACGATCACTAGATACTCCACCAACTCATGGCTCTACCTCTTAGGGAAAACACATATCTCGATGTTGACTATCTGGAACTCTTATATAACATAAAGTCTTAATCTGCGTAGCCACAAGGCACTAGACTGTCTGACTGATACACCAACGTATAATCCTTAGTTCTTTTCAGATACTTGAGTATACATTTTATATCAGTCCAATCTTCTTGTCTAGGGTTAGACTAAATCTGCTAACTATGCCGACAGCAAAGCAAATACCAAGTCTACTTCACAGCATAGCATACATGAGGCTTCCTATTGCTGAAGCATTAGGAACTCCTTTCATTTTCTCCATCTCCTCAGATGTCTTAAGACACTGATCCTTGGATAGATTGACTCCGTATCTGAAAGGAAGCAATCCTTTCTCGGAATCCTGCATGCTAAAACAGGTAAGGATTGCATCGATATAGGAAGCTTGAGAAGCCCAACATCCTTTGCTTGATCTCGCAAAAATTTAATCCCAAGGATGTGACCGGCTACTCCTAAATCCTTCATATCGAACTGGCTGGATAACCACAACCATACCAAAGATAACACTCCGACATCGTTTCCGATGAGCAAGATATCATCCACATATAGCAATACAAACACCACCACATTTCCATTGCGCTTCTTGTACACACACGACTTATCCGGACACTAATCAAAATCAAAAGACTTGATTGCTTGATCAAAACGGATGTTCCAAGACCTAGATGGTTGCTTAAGTCCATAAATAGACTTATTAAGCTTGCACAACATGTGCTCATGACCTTTTGCTATGGATCCATCTGGTTGCATCATGTAGATGCGTTCATCCAGATTGCCATTAAGGAACGCAGTCTTCACATCCATTTGCCAAATCACATAATCGAGATGAGCCGCAATGGATAAGAGAATCCGGATGGACTTAAGCATGGCTACCGGCAAAAACGTTTCCTCATAATCGATCCCTTCGTTTTGAGTATAACCTTTCGCAACAAGCCTAGCTTTATAGGTTTCAACCTTCCCGTCCGCTCCTCTCTTCTTCTTATAAATCCACTTGCATCCGACAGGTTTTATCCCTTCGGGTGGTTCTATAAGATCTCAGACTTGATTTGAGTACATAGACTCCATCTCTGAATTCATAGCCTTTTGCCAAAGTTCCGCATCTTTATCTTGTAATGCCTCATTGTAGTTAAAGGGATCAGCATGTTGTTCATCAGGGATCAAATCACAAGATTCTCCCAACAACGTATACCGATTGGGTGAAACAATAACCCTCCCACTACGACAAGGTACTGGTGTGTTAACAACAATTTCATATGATGTAGCCTCTTGTACTATTGGTGTTGAAGAAGTTTGTGCCGGTCTATATTTTCTCAATACTTCTAGAATAATCTAACTATTGGGCTTATGATCTATGACATAGTCTTCTTCTAAGTATCAAGCATTGGTGCTAACAATGACCTTATGATCCTTAGGACTATAAAATAGAGCAACTTTCGTTCCTCTAGGGTACCCCACCAAAACAAACAAACATTTGTCCTTGATTCCAATTTATCTGCTTTCCCTTTCAGCATCTGTGCTGGACTACCCCAATTCTGAACATGCCATAGACTAGTTTTGCTCCCAGTCCACAGTTCTGTGGGTGCAGTTAGTACTAGCTTAAATGGTACCAAGTTTAGAATGTACGCTATTGTTTATAGTGCATGTCCCCACAACGAATTTAGTAAATTTGAATAAGTCATCACTGATCTCACCAAATCCATAAGAGTCTTTTCCTTCTTTCTGCTACACCATTATGTAGTGGCATACCTAGCGCAGACAACTGGGATGTAATCCCTTCTGCTGCCACTATCTCCTAAATACTTCCAAGAGGTATTCGCTACCATGATGAGATCGCAGTGTCTTGATACATTTATCCAGACGCTTTCCCGTTTTCGGTCTATGCTCCTTGAATTTTTCAAAGCATTCGGACTTACGGTGTATCAAATACATGTAACCATATCTTGAGTAATCATCAATAAAAGTATTGAAATACTCAAAATCACCTCTACCCCGGATGTTCATAGGTACACACAGATCAAAGTGAACCAATTTCAACGTTTCATTGGCTCTCCCTTTTTCCTGAAAAAGGGCATCTTGGTCATTTTACCTTCCAAACAGGATTCACAGACTGGAAGTGCCTCCACTTCTAATGAACCCAAAGATCCATTTCTAACCAGTCTAGAAATTCTGTTTAGATTAATATGACCTAGGCGTAAGTGCCAGAGATACGTTTGGTTCAACTTATAAGGCTCATTTCTCTTATATGGCAATCTATTAGTGTTATTCAATTCGTTTAGTTGCATTGTAGGAACGATATCATTAATAACGTAGAGATTGTCATCTAAAGAACGATAACAGATAAAATGTTTATTTAACTTAATAACCACAGAGTTATTAAAAATAAACCAAATATCCATTTACAACCAAATTAGAAACCGAAACTAAGTTTCTCCTAATTCAATGATCATAAAGACAATCTCTTGAAATTAAACGCCTACTGCAACTGCTGCTACTTTTGTAGCACTTCCCATATGTAGATAAATCTCTTCATCACTAAGTCTCCTGGTTTCCTGGAACCTTTGCAATGAATTGCAAACATGATTAGTGGCACCCGTATCTACACACCAGGTACTGGTAGATAACACCGCTAAACATGATTCAACTACTAGTGAAAAAAAATTTCGTTGATTATTCAATTTATTGAGAAAATTCGGATAACCTTCTTCTAGTGTCCTTTCTGCTTATAGTGAAAACACTTGCCGTTAGGCATTTTCACTCTACCTCCAATCTCATAAACTATTTGAGGAACCGTTGCTTGTTGTTGAACCTTTTCCTGCTTCTTGCTGCCTTCCAGCTAAGAAGTAGAAACCTTTTCAACTACAATCACAGTTTGTCTATTTATTAACCATAAGACCCTTGACCAATTTAGCTTTCTTTCAGCAGTTTCGTAAAAAATAATGCATTTTGTTCATATTGTAATTCAGGCGGAACTGCTGAAAAAACTTGGTAAGCAACTGGAGCACAATAACCTGGGTTTCCCCATTGATTTCAGCTCTTGGGATTTCTAGTTCATTCAGAAGACCTATTATCTTCAGAACATAATCCCCTTACTAGGGTTCCTTCACCAATGGTTAATTCCCCAAATCCCACATTACAACTTGCCTAGCCGCACCCCAAAACTTTATTTTAGGTTATGCATCATGTCATAGGCAATTTCCAAAAAACTGATGCTGATGTTACAATACATTCGACATAGAAGCTAAAATGTAACACCGCACCATCTCATCAGTTGTAACCCAATCCTTATATACCGGATTTCAGGTTATGTTGCAATTTCAGTGGGTTTGATAGAGCACACCTCAGAGAACACAAATTTGGTCCCCTAAGCAGTCGACACAATATCCAGATCCTTTTCTAGTCAATATAATTAAGACCAGTAAATTTGTTTGACAATGTCATCAAGTGGATTGAAAGAGTCGATTTTTTGAATCTGAGAATCACATAACAATAATTATGAAGGGCAATTAAAACTTTTTGTATTTCTGTTAAATTGGTTCCCTCAACCAGTCTATTAAAAGAAAAACATTAGCAACCCTACACACCGTGAAGAGTATGCCTCGATGGGTAGGTCCGCTACTCTTCATCATTCGTGTAGATAGGCACAACCTTTTAATTTTACTATCTAGACACTAAACCGTGCCCAATAAAATTAAATAGCTAATTTGCTTCGGTCCTATAAATAAAAGCAGTGACTCAGATGGAGAGGATACTTGTTATTTATAGCTAAGTGTATACCATTACCTAACTTCAATCTCCATTGTTCCGTGATGAACTACCCCAGATGGAGGAGTAGTCCACACAACAATTATCTTGGAGCTATCCTCTAAGGAAGTAAGTACCGATGATGGCATAATTAATTTCGTCCGATGGGGAGGAAGGCACTAAAACCAACACACAAAACTTAATTATATCATCTACATACTAGTAATGGAGACCATGGGATTTATACAAAATAAACTCCCTCTCCCACTTAGTTATTTAAAAATTTTGTGAGGGTTATCAAAATTAACATGTTTGCAAAAACCGTGATCTAGGTCAAAAGCCAAATATTACCATGTTGTCCAAATATGGTAAACTATCACACATGCAAACAAGATGAATATACAAATATTCATAAAAAGGAAACATAAATAATATGTATCCCAACTATTATGGTCAAAGATGTAATCCTTGAGCAATAAGGAATCCTTCCAGTCTTGAAATCCTTAAGCAGTCAGGAATCCTTCGAGTCTTGAAATTCTTAAGCAATAAGGAATCCTTTCCAAACTTGAAATCTTTGAGCAATACATACGTAGAAGACTTAGATACTTTGAATCAATCCAGGAAACCAAAATCCAACCATACTTAGGCAAGAAAAATCGGATCTGAAAATTTTCCCGAGTAAACTGCACAGCCTTCAGTATTTTGGACTTTTCTCCCTCATCCAAACTCCGATTCAACTGATTCCAATTGGGTTGGATTCGAAATTCAATTATCTACAACTTCTGTGAAGAACAGAATTTTCAATTCCGATGTTTACTGGGTCAAAACAGCCTTGTAATCTGACCCTAAAAATCTGAAAAAATTCTGCTGCGAGCCAAACATTCTTTTTTCTTGACAAAACTTATCTTCTAGTAAAAAAAAATTGTTTTCTCCATATCTTATGCCCCATTACAGAATCTGTAATCTTACAACAGATCTATATATCTAAAACGATACATCTGAAGAAACAAAGATTACACCAAAAACTTATACCTCCCACATACTACTATTACAGATTACAAAACTAAACTTGTAATAAAAAAACAGTAATAGTAACCACGCATAAAACAATTACAAAGCGTGGGATCCAATCACACAATCAAAAACATGTGTGACCATAATAGTGGGATAATCGATTCTGCAAAACAGACGTCAGAACAAACTAGAACTCTGCAAAACAACGGTTAGCACAGTTCTATATCTATGTTCTACGGACAACATGGCTTGTTTAATCCATACGCATGATTACAGCCCGCTCTGATACCACTGTTGGGAAACGAATCCCAGAACCCAGTAATTATGCGTACAGATTAAACAACAAAAATAAACACAAACCCTACAAGGCGGAATTAGGGTTTACCTCTCATCCGTAGACACGAACGCTAGTTGACTTGTTTATTTTAGAACTTGACAAACCTAATTACTGTATGCAACAAGCTTTGCTCGACAGTACCTCATGATCTTCTGCCATATTCCCTTGTATCTCGATCATGTAGCCAAGTGTGGACTTCTACGTGATCTCTTTGTTCTCTCTCACAACCTCTATTCCAATTTTCTGAATGACTGTTGTGTGACCTAGAGAACATAACGATATATTTATAGGGCTAGAGCAGGGACCTGAGGAGAAATAAATCTGGGCTCCTTGTGTAAATAAGAAAACCTAATCCCACCCGGATTCTATTCTTATTTCACAAATTATAATTCACACCACTAAAGAATTATAATTGCACTCCCATCTTTATCTCGATTATATTTCGAGCTCCACGTTATTAAATACTTATTAATCTCCGCACGTTAAGATTACAGATACCCGTTGATTAAATGTCGATTACTAACACTAACCTCATACATACCCCGTGGCTTTGAAGAACTGGCCGCGTTGGTTGCCCTATCACTATGCTGATAAGTGGCATGGTGCTGGGAGGTATCACTCATTGTCTCAAAGAGCTCCCATGCCGACTGCTCATTTTTGTTCATTAAGGAGCCTCCACACGAGGCATCAACCATCATCCTATAATGAGAATTCAGCCCATCGTAAAAACATTGCACCAACTGCCACTGTGGAATGTCGTGGTGCGGACACTTTCTAATCAAGTTACCATACCTCTCCTAAGCCTCGTGAAGAGGCTCATTGTCATTCTGTCGGAACGAAGTAATCAGTTTTCGATAATGAACTGTTTTGCCTATGGAGAAGTATTTTTTAAGGAATGCGTCCTTAAGTTGATCCCAGCTAGTGATCGAGTTCGCGGGTAAAGTACTGAGCCAATGTTTGGCACTTTCTTTTAGTGAAAATTGGAACAAGATTAACCTAAGCACCTCATTGGGGAAATTATGAATTTGAAGTGTGGAACTTATGGTTATAAACTCATCAATATGCTGGTAGGGATCTTCCTTAGGAAACCCGTGAAAATTAGGCAACGCATTTAACATGCTGGTTTTAATCTCATAGTGAGTTGCCGTGAATGGTGGCAACTGGATGCATGAGGGTGCGGCATAAGATGATGGCAAAAAGTGTGTGTTAAGTGGGGCAAGGGGCGCAACAGCTGCCCCTGGCGGATTAGCACCACCTGGCGGATTAGCGCCATTCTGTATATCCCCCATTGAAAGTAAATCAGTCTCGCTCTTAACCCTACGTCTCTTTCCAATATCCAGATTGAGAGGAACAAGTTGGGGTTTCTGAGACCGACGACCAAACATACACAGAGACAAGCAAATAAAAGGGAAACAGGACTTACAGTGAGCAACGATATCGCTTTTATATCACGACACCGCTTTTCACTAGTCGATCCTGCTTAATTGAGTGCTCCGCTACTTGTGCCCTGCGTATCACTTAGCAAACAAAAATTAAAAAGCCCTAAACTAAGAATTAAAATAAAAATTAATCGAAACTAAGCAATCGTGCAAATTGTCCCCGGCAACGGCGCCAAAATTTGACCGTGTCGTGCCGAGTCAAAAATATATATAATAACTTAGAATTAACTACTACTCAAAAGAATAGTGGCTAAGTCCGAGTGTCGATCCGCAGGGACAGATTGGCTAAGCTACAATGGTTTCGATTAATCTTTAAATTAATTATAAGAAAACAATTGATTGAGATTTGATTTTGGAAAGCTGATTAACTAAAGAAAATTGAAATTAAACGAGATGAAGATGGTGAGAGAAAAATCTAGGGTTTGGAATCCACCCCTACCGCGTAACCATGTGTTCGCATAAACCAGGTTTCTATTCGAATCGATAAATAACTATCGCTAGGGCTTGCAATCCCTATCGATAGTCAGCAAGAGGATATTTGTGATTGTTAAAAGGCATAGACTATCCCATAGCACGGACCGTCTCACTGGCATGGTGTCACGCCACCCAACGGCACGATCCGTCTTACGAGCATAATCTATCTCAGAACTCCAAGCACAACATTGAAAACAATTATATGAACGGGTATTTGAAACTAGTATACAAATACGCAACTGATTGAAAGAATAAAAGCTATTTCATAAACCGAAATAAGTTCTGATCATATAATCCAATCCAAATAAAAATCCTAATTCATATAAAATACATCGTTACTTGGAGCGGGGCTTCATCGTCACCCTAGTTGAAGGTTTAGCCGGACATCGTCTGCTAAGAAGAAACTGCCGCAGCCTCTCTGATCGCGATATTGAAGTCCCCTCTCTGTGTGATGGTCAGTCCACATATATAGTAATAGTAGCCTTGCCGAAAATCCTATGAATAGGGCCCCACTAATTTTCCTTTTATTAATACCAAATCAATAATAGGAAATTCTCTTTTCCGAAATTCATAAAGCTCACGTGCAGGCCATATGGGTTGTCCTCTAATTACCATTAGGTAGGAATTAAATCTGGTGCTTCTCGCTTTTGTTATCCACTGTGAGCTTGGACCCTTCACTTGATTAATTTGATCACGGACTTCGCTTTGATTTCAAGTAAAATTCAACTTCGCACTCTTTTTAATATCAAAGCCTTCAAATACCTGTAACACAATAATCAAGCATTAAGCTCCAAGTAATAATACAAATTGACTTAGCAAAGATAAATTAGGGGGAACAAATATAAACATTTACGCGTCTATCAAATAGCATTAAGAAAATCTCGAAGGAACATGAGATTTTCTATTTGGATGATTATTCGATTTATCTACACGAATGTGTTTTGGATCTGATTACATTTTCAGGAGTCATGTAAGGTGATAATTTTCCTTAATGTAGTGATGCCATGAACGATGAGTTGAAACCAATAAAACCGAATGAAGTTTGAAATTTCATTGGGTTGCCATAAGGATACTAGATAGTATGTTGCAAGTGGGTCTTCAAGACTGCACTTCACTTAGAGGGCAATGTAGAATGATATAAAGTCAAACTTGTGGCTAAGGGTTACACTTAGAAAGGAGGCATAATTGTAAAGAGTCATTCTCTCTTGTATCCGCGAAGAACTCACAGAAAATTATCATGGCATTAGATGGCGGAGTCTATATGAATCAACATGAAGGTTTCTCAAGTTAAGTAAAAGAGCATTTGGCTACAAACTTAAAAGTCAACTTTTTAATTTAAACAAGCTTCCCGCCATTGATTCTTATGTTTGATGATACCATTGATTCTTTTGGATTTAAAGATAAGCACTATTAACTTGTGTATATATCCAAAGATTAGTGGGAGTAAGTTTATATTTTTGACATGTATGGTGACAGTGATCCTTATTGTTTGCACTTAAAAGTTTTCCTCATGAACATTTGAACTAAAGATTTTATGCTCACATTAAGAAAGTCAAATGATTTTGCCTTTATTAGCTACTCAAATTCAAATTTTGTTTGAAACTTGATAGTATAAAGTCTACTTTTGATTAATTGCTCTTATTATGTGAAGGAGCAAACACAAGTTTTAAAGTTGCTATCATCGCTTCATTCGTTATGATGGTTGAATTGTGGCATGCTTTGAGGCCATTTTCATGAATAGCAGTTGGGAAATTAATCTTAGGACTTGGGGTTGTCGACACCATTACCTAGTCGCTAAGAGTATATGATTCCGCAACTACTTTTATTTCGAAGAATTAATTTCAAAACAAAAGTGTCACTAAAGATATAAGCACAAAACTTATGATTGTAGATCCACTTCTGAAGGGCCTAGAGCAAAGACATTAAAGAATTATGCTAATTGAAGGAGTCTAGCATAACTCATAACCGTTGTAACTTATGGATTGCAACATGATAATGATGATATTTGACACTTTGAGAGATCTCACTAATGTGTTTATCGTAATTCCTGTTATGAATAGTGTATGTACATGTATGACAATGAATGAGTACAGGAATAGTCTTTGTTGAAAGATATTATCGTTGGACCTTATGAAAATGCGAGTCATGGCGCTTCATACTATGTTAAACAGTTTGCTAGTGTTGTGGTACATGGAAGGGACTATGTCACTATGAACCGCCATGACTCACACTAGTAGGTTGTCTAATAATAGTATTACGATTGTGAACAAATCAAGAAGGAATAGATATGGACTTATAGCACGCCTTATGTTTACCTAAAAAAATCCTACCAAAGTTATCATATGGGTCAAGTGGGAGAATGTAAGACTAAATTTTATATTTTGTATTTATGGCCCACATGATTTATATATGGAACATATGAATTATGAGTTTAATGAGATTCTCCATATCTTTATACCTAAGATTTTATTCTATTGTTCAAATAGAGCAGTTGTTTCCTATATGGCCTTAACTTTGATGGGAAGTAAGTATAATGTTTACTAGGAAACCGGTACTCTCTCTGCCTATAAAAGAGCGCCTAGGGTTCCATCAACTTATGTTACAAAACTGCTAGAAAGAGAGGCAAGAGAGAGAAACCCGTTTTCCACCTAGAGCACGATGCTCTTTGTAAAATTATGGCTCCTTTAGTAAATTACTGGATTGCTCAAGTTCCACATTAATGAAATCAAGGTAGTCTACTCTTATTATTGAAGTTTCGCTTAATGAATATATTGTGATTATCATGTTTGTTCTAAATCCTAGCATTATGTAGCTTGTTAATTATGTAACTTCCCTTAAGATATAATTTACAACTTTTCCTTACAAGGACATAAATATATAATTAGATTAACAACAATGATTTGGATATTTAGGTTTAAATAAAGTGATTAATCGACACTTTTTCAAACTAATCCGATACCATCTATAATACAATTCTGCTCATGTTTTTGGTGGGCGGCTGAGATCAATTCAATCCAATGGTCCAAAAAAGGCAAATTTTTTGGGGTAATTTCCTTTGCCATCAAAGATTTCTTCTTTTGCAAGAGGAAACATCATTTTTTTGCCGCCTTCTTTCGTTTTGACTTCTTCTTCTTCTTCTTCTTCTTTTTTTCTCAATAACTTATGTTTAGAAACTTACGCATAAAAGGAAAGATTGATACATGATTGTAGAAGGCAATGATGCTTTGTTTTCTAGAAACAGTATCAAGCGAATATTAGCTTTTCAAATTCTTTCCTTTAGCTTTGTTTTGTTACATGGGTTTAACTCTATCTTGAAGTGTACTTTTTTGTTACATTTTGTACCCTTATTTTGTTTTGCTACATTTTGTACATGTGTTTAACTCTATCTTGAAGTGTATTTTTAATGACTAAATTTGGATACTTACAATGCAATATTGTATTAGTTTGGATTTAATGTGGTTTGGATAATCGTAGATTCAATCTTTTGCAATAGTGTAATGTTTTGATCAATCAAATCACATTTGAGCGTGCCATCTAATGGGCTATTAGAACATGTTGCGTTGTGCCATCAATACGGGTAATCACTAGTATAAAATTCGTTGACGAACAAAAGCCAAAAGAACAAAACGAAACCCATAAGGACATATAGTAGTTAGAGAATCTTAAATAATTATATAAACTTATCTTTTAATTATAATTTATTATTGTCAAACTACAAAAGAAGTCATTTATATTAACTATCCCCATTACCCTAACCAAATTCCTACTACCTAATCCTAACACAAATAAATCCATCACCTCCCCATCCATCCCCCACGTTCTTTTTGGTAACCTCTTTTCCCCAGCCAATGGAATCTTAACACAATTCCTAAACACGTTCCCTTGAACTCCTAAATAATAAACCTCACTCCTACACTCTACAATCCATGAGATTTTTGGCCTAAACTAGTTCCTCCATATGCTCTCTCCCTTTCACCTCCGAAAAATACACAACACTGCTCTCGTTTTCCCCTACAAACCACTCTAACTCAGAAACCATGAGAGAGAGAGAGAGAGAGAGAGAGAGAGAGAGAGAGAATATCAAAGTGGGTCTTCCACGCACACACTACATTACTATCATAGTGGGTCTTCCACACACACACTACATTACAAATTTGTGTTACACATATCCTCTAACATCACAAAACTACTCTTCCATTTACACCAAAACCAAGCAAAGCCTCACTCGGTCATCTTCTCCAAAGCTCCATTTTTGCCAAAAACGGATTTTTAAGCTTTAGACTTAGGAGGAGAGGTAGAAGAACCCATACGTACTTTCCCTGAGTATAATATAGTCCCTAGATGTTTTTAATGTTTAAAATGAAATGATCAAACTCATACCTCAAAACATGTTGAACAAGACTACATTCTATTTTTCTGGACAGTTGTACCGATACAACCCGACTTTGTACTGATACAAAGTTTTACCAACAATTCAAAATTTAGGTTTGTATTGGTACAAACCTAAATTTGTACCGGTACAACAAGTATCAGAGGTCCCTGACTTATTAGTGTTGTACCGGTAAAGCTATTTCTCTACGGGTAGAAATGTGAAAATTGTATTTTTTTTAATGTTATTACTTTTATTATACTAAGACCCCTTGACTTCCATAACTTACAGATTAAACACTAAAACTTGAAATTATTTCATTATTCATCTCTATTGTGTTAGATTTAATGTCTAGATTACTTTATGTACTTTTGTGACCAAATTACCCTTGATTGAGTTTACGTTATTACAAATGTATAGTAATAATAAATGATAGGTAAATTTAATATTAAGTAAATTAGTAATAAGTAAAGAAAGGAACATATTTATTTATTTGATTGAAAATTTTAGTAATAGGTATTCAAAGAATTAACATTACTTATAAGTCACAAATGACTATTTTACCCTCATAGTAACTAAATGACCATTTTGACTTACACTTAGTCAAATGACTTTTTTACCCCTATATTTTAGCAAACGATCATTTTACCCTTATACTTTACGAAATGACCATTTTATCATTATACATTTATACTTAGACAAATGACCATTCCGCTCTCACACTTAGCCAAATGACTAGTTTACCCTTATACTTAAACAATTTATCATATTATCCTTTTTTATACCAAATAATCAATTTACCCTTAAATGTTACAGAATTACACAATCACCTCTAAGTTATAATATATTATACATTGAACCCTAAAGTTTACTTAATTATATTTAACCCCCTTTTTTTCACCTAATGAATCAACCAACATTAAGGGATACCAAATGGCAAGATAGTGGCTTCATTTAGTACTTTCTCCCAATATAGAAAGAAAATATGTCATTTCCCTATTGAATCTCCAATAATTTTATAATCTTAAAGAGGGAAGCTGAACCTGCAAACTTGCTCTCTCTCTCTCTCTCTCTCTCTCTCTCTCTCTCTCTTTCTCTCTCTCTCTCTCTCTCTCAAAAGCTCCACTAAGGTTTTCAACACCCCCTGCGCTTATCTCCCTCCCTCCCTCTCCATCTCTCCCTATCTCTCTCTTTCCTCTTCTTCTCTCCCCCTCCTTCGCCTTCTTCTACGTTTTCTCCTCCATCTCCTCTCCTCCTCTTTCTTTCTTTTTTTGCAAGTGTGGCTGTCGTTTCTCCAGGCCGTTTGTGAGGACTGATCTGTCGATTTCTCGGCGGCTGTCTTTGGAGTCCAATCGCTCATTGGGCCCGCGGCGGCATGGATCATCATAATCCTGGCCTTGTCATTCTTCCCCCGTCCTCTTCCTTGGTCGTTTCGGTCATGCTTCATTTGATACCTTTGGTTTCTATCGGTTTCACTGTTGGGTGAAACTGATTTCGAGGTTAATGGCTAGGCAGCTGGGCCCCCTCCTTTTCTCCATTTGGCAGGCTTCGGCTCACCATTTGTCTTCATTGCTGCATGAGATTTGGTTTATGGGTCTAACATCGTGTGTGTGTGTGTGTGTGCTGAGATTGCTGTTGGTGGTTTGGTGGGTAACGGAAGTTAATGGCCAGGGTTTCATGTGTTTAAGGTTTGGCTTCTTTGCTTAGGCTTCATTGTTATATTTGGTTTGCCCTGTTTGGGCTTGTCCTTTGGGGTGTTTTAATTTCTCCGATGTTTTGTGTATCAATTTTTTTTTATAATCTTAAGTTAACACATTTAACTATCTAAAGTTTACAAAATACTAAATAGATTTATGTGATAAGTCATATTGAACCCGAAAGTCATTTGGACAAATCCTGAACATCTATGTGAACTGCTTGAACGTTATCAATTGTAAAAACCCATAATTTATAAAAGACCTTTTGTAAATGAAGTGGAGGAATTTTGGGGAATTGTTTTAAAATGTTAGATTGTGGGCCTATATGCTAAAATTAGTTGGTTTGGAAATGTTTGTAATACATTGAAGGTTAGAGGGATGTGTAGTGTGATTAGTGTGATTGAGAGTATAAATAGGGTGAGAAAGAGAGAGAAAATCATTTCTCTCCCTCCCCATGTGATGGCTGGCCCTCTCTCCTCTCTCTATTTCTCTAAATTTCTCTCAAACCCTCTCACCAAATCTTCACCCAACATTCACAAATCCATCATCTACGCACATTTGGAGCTCATGATTTTTTAGTAGAAGCTTGGAAAGGGCATTTTCGGTTGGGTCTAGCTTTGGAAAGCTAGGTTATTCTTTGGATCTTGATTGGAGCATAGCCCTTGAGGTAGGGATTTCACTCTCTTATTACTAAGTGTATTTAATTGATTTGTTGCATAAACATATAGTTTGATCATATATTTATTGGTAACTTGAAGGACCCACTTTGTTCTAGGGATTTGATCATAAATCCTTCTTGATTCTTGAAAACACTTGTTAAATCCATTGTTTTAATTGAAGCTTGCATCATCTTCCATGTATATTTGTTGTTTGAAACCATAAAAATCTAAGCTTGGACATTGTGGTTGAGTTTGGGCACAAAATACAAAATCTGAAAAAAAAAAAAAAAAAAAAAACTATCTTCAATCAAAGGATCTGTATTTTCTGTCCGGACGGTTAAGGAACCCGTTCGAACGGTTTTGGTAGTCCCACTCCCCTGTTTTGTTGATGATCGGGTCCTTCGCTTGTTACTTGTTGCCTTGTTTCATCGCATACTTGTGACCTTTTTGAAAACCTTTCCATAAGTAAAGCTTGCGAATTCAATTCCAAACTAAGTTGGTTGATCGATCGATGGCACATAATTCAAGCTAGATGTTAAAATTCTTGTCGAACACGTTTAACGAATGAAGAAAGGACACTTGAACGATCTAGTGAAAGAGAGATAAGTGAATGATGGTTAAATTGTGGATACTAGGGTATGTGGTAGCGAAGTGAACGGATCCTAGAGTTGGACATTAGTGTAATGAATCATAGAGGTTGAATGCATAAAAGGATATACGATACTACGTCTTATAATAAGAGGTGGTTCCTTGATGGTACGGGGTAATAATGTACATAATGAGTTGACTTGGTTGGAGTGCTTGATTTGGATGAACGCATATGTTGATGAAGTTATTCTTGCATCTCATGAACTATCTCTCAAGAGATGATTTTATTACTTTATTTGTTCAATTTTTTTATAGTTGAGAAAATGTAATGACTTTTAACATTTGGCGATGTATTACTTATGGGGTACAAGTACCCGGATTAGACTTGACTACCTTTTTGAGCTCTAGTTATTATGGATGGACCTTTTGGAACTTATTAAATGGGATATATCAAGATATCTTTTCTAAAATGAATTATTGATTTATGCTGAAAATCGAGGACATGACATCAATTGTCTTATCATTTGATTCTCTATTGTCTTACTGCAAATCTATCGAGATTGATGGAATGTTAGAAAGGACAAATAGGTTTCACTAGACCAACATATGTGAGATGCGTTCACATAGACATTCTTAGGTTAAAGGATAATTGGAAAAGTGACAGAAGCACGAGATGATGGATTGTGATTATAAGTCGTCACGGATGGCTAGGGTTACCGGATGGGCCCGTGTTACAAAGGTTACCAAATGGGCCTTGAATGATGATTTGTTAGCAGATAGGCCAAATGTGATATTGTGGATATTGTGTTCGACCCAAATAGGATACGCTATGGGAAAACTCTAGACTGCAGGCGTTCCCTTGTTATAGTCTCATGTGGATCCATGCTAAGTATATCACTCGGGTGTATGCACGTGAGACTTCGGTGCAGGGCGAACAAGAGGAGAGTGATCCCATGACACAGTTGGGGTTAGTGGAAATGGGAGGATGCTTGTAGAAAGGATCCATAGAATTCACAAAGTTAATGGCTAGTAATGAAACAAATGATGTGCTATACTTTTTCTCTTTTATTAATATTGAATTGTTATATGAATTGCTTGTAATGTAAGGGTTAGTATGTAAGAGTTAGCTACTAGGCGATTTATCACTCATGGTGCTATTGTTGGCCCAGGCATTTCACACTAGGTATTGGAGGAGGGAGAGGAGGAGGAGAAGAGCAATACAATCAGGAGGAACGATTCACTGCTGAAAATACTTTCAATGAAGATTGTATGAATTTAGACCTCTGGAGGCTCTGTTAATTTTGTACCTTATTTTGGATGAATGTAAATCTGAACTTATCAACTTAAGTATTTGGAAGGTTGACGTCAAACTAAGTAGTTGAATAACTTTTTTTTGAAAACATCAAGGCAATTCCATTCATATAAAAGCCGGAAGGCAAACAGATTTCATCACAAGATACAAGATTGAACTAAAACTATCCAAATCTAGATGCGAGCACATACACTAGTAGGCTCAGTGGCACCCCTGCCAAAGGCGGACCAACAACTCATTGCTGGGCTAAGAACCAGTCATCAATCCAGTAGTAGAGATCCTGAGGGAAAACAGTCCAATCCCTAACACTAAGCACAAGATGAAACCATGGTGGAAAGTACAATCCAATAGTCAATCGCCGGCCGACTGCTAAAGTAAACCAAAAAACTTGCTAGCCTTCACAGCCAAAGGATGCTTACTCCAAGGCGAGTCCTTGCTGACACTCAGGACTCTGTGCACGGGTAGCAGTGTTGACCGAGTTGACATCCCGCGCAACCACGACGATCAAGGAAAGCACCACCACAAAGACACCCAAACTAAACTATACAATACTGTATAACACAAACCAGAAAATAACAACAAACCTAAAAAAACCACGAACTGATCAAAAACCGAAGAAATTGAGATAACCCGAGTTACCATTGCTGAGTCACACCGAGTCACCCAAGTTCCACAGAGTTAAGATGAGTCGCTACTCCGGGGTGTAGATCCATACACCAAAAATCGCCACCAGTTTGCTGCCAAAAGCTGTCGGAGCCTTTATTTGCCGGAGAGAGCCCTAGCCACCCTAATCTCACCACTGCGTCAGATCAAGGCCAAATGAATCAAAGGCAAGGCTAGGTAGGTGTTTGGTTCTTTTACTTCTTTGTAATGGAAAATGATTGTGTGCGAGCGTGCCAGAGAGAGTTCAATCTCCTCCCTCAGATTAACTTTGGAAAAAACCAAATCTAATCAGGCGATTGTGTTTTATTGGTTCAATTACCTCAATTAAGAGGATTTTTCTTAACAAGTGAAAGAATGAAAACCAATATACTTAGGAAATCAAAGAGCAACAAAGAAACAAGATACTTCGATTGATAAATCAAAGGTAAACTTACTTCGAAATTGTCTCCAACTTCAAATACAAGAACTTCGAACAGGTGATTGTTACAAGAACAACCGAGATTGATCCTAACTACTTCCTAATCTACTTCGAAACTGAGTTCGAAATCCTAAACTATTTTTCCAATGAACAAACCAAGCATCAGTTTTTTGATAGTTGTTTGTTGAAGAATTGTCCGGGGGTTTTCACTTTTCAAATTCTTCTATTTATAGACGCTGCTTGCAGTTGAACTTCCCGCTCAATGAATTTGAACTTGGCTTGCTTTGAACTCTAACTTCTACTCCTCGAGTTGGTAGTTTTTTCACTCCTCCATGTTTGAATTTGAATTCTTCCGATTCTTCCTCCAGACGCTTTGATCTCGAATCTGCTCAGTTACTTAAACTAACTCAAATGATTACGAGTTGAGGAGATAACTGCCTTTCAGGGAATACTCCACGTGTTCTAACTGCCATTTTGCCTTGTTCCACAAATTTACACGTGGAGTTTATGTGTTTAGCAGTTGATATCATGGCTTCAAAGTCAAATTTATATCAGCAATGGTTTGTAACTACCAATAACTGCTTTTCCAATTTGAGAAACAATGCGACATCGTATTTACTTACTTTTGTTCTATTAATCGAGTGTATCTTAATTTACAAATACTTGCCAACGTTTGGCATTTCAGATTACGTGTCAATTAATTATTGGATTTGTTAATTTTATATGTAAACATACCCCCCACATTAACATCGTCATTCAAGGAATTTGAATAAGTGTTAATGTGCCTTTTGCCACTTCGAATTCCTGTAAACCTTTAGAGCAAAAGTTATTGGTAGTTCTTGTCACCTCAAATGGCACAGTTACCATTATATCTCTACGTTTCTCATGAAGGATTTGTGGATAATGGGCAGTTAGCACCCACGCTCTCCCATTTACAAGAATTTGAATCGTTTCAAACTCAAAACCTTTGCCTATAAAAGGGCTTAATTACTGGTAAAATCAATCACGAGTCTTCGTTGTTCATTGACCCTTATCACAACTAAACCATGGCTGACATCTCCAACACCCAAAATGCCTTTGAAAACTTGGTTCTTAATGACCCAATCCTGGTCAATACTAGAAATACCGTCACACCAATCATTGGTGAGATTCGAAGGGATCGCTTTTATGTGGCGATTCAAGTGGAAGAATCTGAGCCTATTGATCCATGGAATCCTCCAATCTCTCCTACTCCTAAACCCTTTTTATGGGGTTTACCATCTGAAATAATGGTGGTGAAGATGGATGATCCTGCTGGCTATAGAGGCTGGAGTAGATATCGCTTGTAAGGACCCGTATTTTTTTTTATAACACTTTTTCCGGAATAATGTTGGGTAAATGTGAGGAATTAAATTTTGACTTTAGGGGTTGATTAGGGAGCTTTCAAATGCACTTGGGTGTGTTTAAAACACATTAGAAAGTTTAGGGGTGTAAGTATAAGAGGTAGGGGGTATATAACACTTGTTCTTTTGCATTTTTTTTTCAAAAATTTTCAGAGCACTGCCCTCTCTCTCTCTGCCGACAGCCTCTCTCTCTCTTCTCCTCCATTTTTTTTCTTTCAAGCTCACCTCTTGCCTTTCCCACTCAACCCCTTCAAAAACCAAGGTCATATTCACGTTCTACGCACCGTGGGGAGTTCGGGTCACCTTGGAATCACACCGGGAGCACCAATTTCGGGTTTGTGGGAAATCCAAGCTTAGGGCTTCATTCACCCACATTTTTCAAGTAAATCCTTGAGGTAGGGGAACAATTTTCTACTCTCTCTAGTTATATGTTGGTGATTTATTGCACATGCATGGATTTTAGCTTCTCTTTCATTGGATTTCATGTTTTCCCCAAATTGGGGTGGGTTTCTCACTTGATTTCTTGATCTACTCTTTGGCTTATCATTTGAAGAAATTGGGGATGAAATTGACTTCCCTCCATGTCCAATTGTTGCCTTGCACTTCCAATTTGAGCATTTGCTATCCTTAGTGTAATTGGGTTGAAATTCCACACCCTTAAGGTGAAAATCTGCTCTGTGTACTGTTCATGCTGCTGCCTCTGTAAAATTCAGCGACTGCCCCTGTTTCTAGGTAGTCTCGGTCACCCTTTTTATGTCCGTTTGATCCCCGACCGCTTGTACTTTGATAAAACCGCCTTTTGGCACCACTTTCGGACGTATTTAACCCGAGAACTTTGGTTTTATAAGCAAATGAGTCGTTTACATTCCATGAGAGTTTAATGGTTTTTTTTGAAAGTTCGGATGTGTGTGTGCGTAACGAATTCTAATGAAAGATGCGGAAAAATGAAGTGAAGTTTTGAAAGACGGACTACTTATAGAAGTTTTGATGAAATGTTTGGGGAATGATGAGATATTATTAAATCGATACCCTCGTTGGATAAAAAGTATTTGATAAAGGCTCGCGGGGCCTATGGAACCCGGCAGAGGCACGCGGGGCCTACGGAACCCGGCAGAGGCACGCGGGGCCTATGGAACCCGGCAGAGGGATTAAATCCCTAGCACTTTATAAATTTGATGATTTTCTTCAACAAAAGAAACGAGAAACAAAGTTTTGGTCTATCCCTAACATTTCGTCGGAGCTTGTTATACAAACTTAATTTTGACTTGGGTGATGAGCTTGGGTGTTGGGGTGGATCCTTGGAACTGCTTGAGTACGTCGAAATTTCCTAAGTTCTCTCCCATGCCTTAGCCACGTGAATCCATACATGAGCCCTCGTTTGACATGTCTAGCTCTCATGTGCATGCATCATATTCATATGCCTAGCGCTAGTAGATTAGTTCTCCTACGAGCTAGTGCGCTCACCCTATCATTTTCAGGTACTCAGCTTGACCGTGCATAGTGTGGAGTGCATGACATGGATGAAGAGCATACCGGCATGGAGTTATTTTATTCATCTTTTTGCTTCAAACATTTCTTTTGGGAAGATGATATTGTAACTCTAATCTTTTCTTATCTTTTGACTACGGATTTGTAATAACTTTGATACTTGATTTCACCTTTGGGGCAAGGGTGCCCAAACATTGAAAGCCATTGGGCTAGGGTCGTGTTTTAGTTAATGAAAATCTTTATCTTTTAATTTATTTATTGTATGAGATCCTTTTATCTATGTTTTGTAAAAATGAGGGCGTGACATCGCTCATTAGCTATGAGTATATATTTATCTCCTGTCATTAGGCGTGATCCTAATATAATGGTGCTTGACAGTCTTATTGCCACTTGTCTTACCCCTGTATTTTTTAAAGTCTGTGAAGATGAAAAATCTGGCTTCGCTGGCTATGGTGAACTTAAACAGAAAGCCAAAAGCCAATATATTTATTGGTTAAATGAGGTTCGAAGGCCTCATTTTGAGGGAAATTTTGTTGATCCCTCCAACCTTTCTCTTCGAACCCTTCCTAAAAATCTAGATTGGTTCCAGGAGTTGAAGAGTATCAAGTTCGATCCTACTATTTTCCACACTGATTATTCTTATTCTCTCTACCCACAATCTGACTCTGTCAAAGCCAAAGAACTATTGGCTACTTTTGCTTTTTTGGACATAGGGATTCTTGAAGAAGATACCCCTTGCAAAAATTTCTTATGGGCTTGTGAAACCATTCAATGCTCCGTTTCTAAACTAACTGGCTCTTTCCTTCATTCTTTTCTAAACCAATTTCCTCTCCTTCGAATGTGGATTAAGAACAATAGTGCTGCTTATGGGTTTAACCAAGACCTTCATGACTATGAGATTGCACATGATCAAGTCATTAAGCTTCACAATAAAATAGAAAACCTAAAACGAAAGACCTTCGAAATTCCATCTGGAGTTTCCAAAAGACTTCGAAAGAAGTTCAGAAGCCGTGCAAAGAGGAATGCTCTAAAGTTCGCTAAGTTCAAAATCAAGGCCAAAGCTCTAGTTCTGAAAATCAGGGCTCTGATTGAGAAGAAATTCAAGGTAGATGGAGAAACTGATGTCAGAATGAAGGAAAAAGAATTTTTTGATTTCACTTTGGCAAAATTTCATGCCTTAGTGACTTGGAGCTTTCCTCATTATTTCCAAGTCATCCCTACCCCAACAGCTGCTCCATCAAAAGTAGATGTTTAATTCTCTTTGATGTAATAGGATTTCTTTTGATGTAACTTCTTTACTATTGAATGAAAATTTTAGTTCTTTCTATGGCTTAATTTGCACTGCTTAAATGCCTTTCGAAGCATTTTAAGATGCTTTAAACCAGTTCGAACTCATAATAATCAACCTAATGACATACATTTTATGATATTAAACCAATGAAAAATGGTTTAAAATGTACGGTATTTGAAATAAGGAATTATTTACAGGGTTAAAATCCAAACTTGGGCCTAAAATAATTTAAGCCCAATTGCCTTTAAACTAATATTTGACCCAAACCGCTACACTACTTCATCGCAACGTATAAATCTAGGGCTTGAAACGTTTTCATTACCAGTTTTGTATTTCAAACTTCCAAAGACACCTTGTGTTCCCTCTCTTGTTCTCAATCTTCTACAGTTATGGCTTCTGAGAGTGAGATATCGAAAGGTACCCCTTCCTTTGTGCTTAGAAGTCTAGTTACCAGGGAGACTTTGAAATCCAAGGCAGGTGTTGGTGAATTGCAAAATCGTACCTTCATCGAACATCCTGTCTTACCTAATACTCAAATCCTGGGGCCTGCATTTCTTGATCTTCCTTTAGATTTGACAGTCTGCTATCCCATTCTTGAAGGCAGTAATATCGTTAAGGATAGACAGGTAAGTTTTTCTAAATGGGCCAAAAAGAATTTTGTTTGTTGGCCAAACTATGATGACAAATGGGAAGATTGGACCAATCGCATTCTCAAGGCTAAAAGAAAGGAATTAGAAGATGTTGGATTAACACATACCATCTCTTTGCTTCAACACGGTATACTCCAAAACCCTTTTCTTATCCATGCCTCTCTGGCTTTCTAGGACCCATCTCTTAACTATTTTCGATTCAACTGTGGGATGATGGCCCCTACAGTTCTTGATGTAATCTTCCTTACTGGGTTTCCCCCTTACGGGCCAGTTTTTGACATCACTGCAAATATTGATATACCCTTCTTAAGTGAAATTCAATACACCCAAACTCATGCCTCGTATGGCAATTTTTTGGAGGCTGAAAGGAAATTTGGGGATGAAGTATCTAGTAGGGAATTCTTTGCATATATTTGGTATACTTTATGCAAGATGATATTTTGTAATGGTGGCAAGAAGATAATGCTTGAATTCGCACCTTTAGCCTACATCCTCTCACAAGGTAAAGCCATTGACTTGGCTTCTTACTTCTTAGGCTATGTGTATAAGATGGGGTCTGAAAATCATGCCAAACCACTCACTTATAACTTAGGAGGTCCTCTCTGGTTCTTACAACTTTGGCTATTAGCTTATTTTCCAAATCACAAGGTAGCAGAGAGATCTCCTCTTAATATATATGGAGATAAATTCACCATCTTAGCTTCAACTCCTCTTACTTTGGTGGGATACTTGCAATATTTTCACCAAATGAAAGAAGATAAAGAAGGAATAGACTTTGTTCCCTTTGACGACTGGAATATTGGACCATCATGGATAACAAGGATCATGGAACAAAGAGGCCGCTCGTCTTATCATGAAGCTTCTTGGGCAAGTATTCTGCTTCCAAGGGAAATTATTATTGGAGCTTATGTTGGTGGTTGTAAACAAGCTCATGCTGAAATATACTGTCCTGCACAATTTGCTAGGCAATTTGGGTTTGTGCAAGCTATCCCTTGTCCTTATCCTGGTGAAATCAACATTAATCTTTCTGCAAGGAACAGGGTTGATAGAGATCATATTGCACGCCTCAACACAGAATTTAAGGACTTGAGAGCAAAATTCCAACCATACAGATTTGTTATTGGTGTAGAACCTCCTCTCTCAGCATTCTCCCAATGGTGGCATAATTCGATGGAATTGTATCGTAAATTTGCAGCTGTCAAAGCTTTTGTCAATGAAATTGGTATTGTCATTGAAGAGAAATCCCATTCAGGCTCAATATCTGATGATGGCTTTGCGAGGAGCTCACAAAATGTGTCTCAAGAAACTCAACAGGAAGGAACACCTGAAGTGCAGTCTTCTATGCTTGCTCCTGTTGCTTTGGACATGAAACCTCTTCGATCTGTACCACATGTAGTAACCAGATCTCAACAGCAAAAAACCACCTCTCCATTAGGTGATTCTTTAACTTAAAGACTTAATTGGTCCTTCTTTTAAATTACTCCATTTCTTTTACTCATAATTTGATACTATAGAAACTTCCTCAAAGAAGGAAGTCAGAAAAGAGAAGAAATCTGTTCATACCTCTGTTCTCGTGACTTCGAAGCCTAGTAAAAATTAAAATCCAAAATTTTATTGATTTTCAAGTCTCTTGTATCAAGTATTTTACCTTTTCTTGTTCCTCTGAACAGGTAGTAAAAGAAAAGGGAATATAGAACAAGAAGTTAGCCAAGAAACAGCAAAATTTGCCCAGGTTTATGAGGCTTCGAAGAGAAGAAGGAAAATTTTGATTGAAGAGCCAGAGGAAGAAGAGACAGAAGACGTTACCATAAGTCAGTTTATAAGAGGTAAGCTTTTTAATTTCAACTTTACTGTGGTTCTTGAATTTCATTTCATGTTTTCTCATCTCTAGTTCATATTTCTCAGAGAAAATAGCAAAAACCAAGCATGCTAAAGCTTCAAAAGCTTTTCCAGAATCTACTCAACATACTCCTGCTGAACCCCAAAAGCCAATTGGCCCTTCTGTTACTAAAGTCACTGAAGTTTCAAAGACTGGTATAACTGCACCACAGAAAACTGCCTTCATCTTGCAAGACATGCCTCCACCCATTATCAGCTTCACTTGGAATACTCTCGGAAACCAAGGCTCTGGCAACAGTGCTGATAATGGGTGGAGGCATGTCTTGCAAGATGAAGGCAGTTTTCTGTGGTGCAGTTATACCAGTCTTTGAAACTTCAGTGACTTTAGTAACAGAAGGGCCAATTGGCTTTTGGGGTTCAGCAGGAGTATGTTGAGTAGATTCTAGAGAAGCTATTCCAAGTGAAGCTGTTAAAGAATCTATGCCAACTCACATAGATCCTGCTGCAGAGATTTCAACTCCTACTTTCAAAGATAAGGAAACCATCCTTAACCACATTTCAGACTTTGGGGCTGATAAAATCATTGAAGCTGACATTTTTGACCAAGATGCTGGTATCTCTATCCAAAGTGATGACAGAAGCTTATTTCCTGAGATATCTCCCAGTATTCCAACTGTGAAGTCTTTTGATCAGGAAGTGATAATCGAAGAGACTGTTCTTGATCAAGCTTCAAGGTCTGATATTCCAGCAGAGCCAATTTCATTAGGACAGACCCCCTTACCTGAGGTATTGTATCTTGTTATAGTTCAAGCCCATAGTATTTATGCCTTTTTTTTTAATGGATTAAGGCTTTACCATATATATATTTATATGCTTCTCTTGACAGGAAACTGGTGTTCCTGCTAGCGCCTCTATTGGTGATCTCCCTTCATTGGAGCAATTCAAAGTAAAAGTGAGTGATTTCTGTCAAAAAAATCACCAATCCCAAGGCTCCAATTTCTTCTCCATAATCTCCTATTATCCAACTCAAAGCTCGACATAGTCCATCCCTTCCTGAGTTGGTTAAGCCTACTTTCTCCCAAGAAGAGATTCAAGAACTGAAAGAGATCTTCCAACAATTCTCAGAATTAGATTTTGAACAATTGGCTGAAGGAGACTTGAAGGTGCACTTGGAGGTTTGTTGTCAAGCAGCTTGGATATTAAAACCTGCTTCTCAAGAATTACATAAACAACTCTTGGCTAAAGCTTATGAATTTAAGGCAAAAGCTCACCAGCTTTGTGAAGTTCAAGAAAGACACCTCTTAAGACAAAGCCTGAAAGAAGCATTATCAAGTGCAAATGAGGAAGCACAAGGCTTGATTTCAACTTATGATCAAGATGCCACTAAACTTCTTCAATTAAGAGCAGAAGAAGCTCAATTAGAGGAAGCCTTGCTTAAGGTCAGAGGAGAAATTGCTCAAACAACTTCAAAACTACAGGCTTCTATGAACAAAGCTTCTTCAACAATTGCCAATATGAAAACTCTAGAAGATCAATTACAACGCACCACTAATCAAGAAGAAATCTATAACTTTGTTTGTACTAGAGGTGCTCATGTACTAAGTAACCTAAAAGAGACAATTGTACAGTTTTTAAGTAATGAATGAAATGTCTGTATTATTCCAATCTCATAGCTTTATAACTGCTTGAAATGTTGATCTCATCATTTTGAATTATGAGCCTCAACCATTACATTTGTTTGTTTCTATGGTTTATCTTGAACAACACAAGCAAAAAACAAAAGACAAACTACTGTTAATTTTATCTTCTGCTAAAGGATTCCCAAATGGTTGGGACGTAGGCCTTTAGATATCTTCCATTAATCTTTCTTCTATGAATATAACCACTTAAGTCTTTCAAATGGTACGCCCTTCTTTTAAGAACTCTATGAATTTGGAAAGGTCCTTCCCAATTTGGAGCCCATTTTCCAAGTCCTTGCTTTCTTTCTTTGATAGGTAATACTACTTTCCATACTAAATCACCTATATCAAAGCTTCGAACAGCCACTTTCTTGTTATAACTTCTAGCTACTCTTGACTTTTGCAGTAGGATTTGATTTAGAGCTTTAATTCTTTCTTCATCTATTTCTTCGAGCTCCATATACATCGCCTGGTGGTATGTTCCAATATTTAACTCATTTTGAGAAGCAACTCTTTGTGATCTTACCACAATTTCCATCGGTAAAACAGCATCATGTCCATAAGTTAGAGCAAAAGGAGTAGTTCCTGTACTGGTCCTTTTAGTGGTTCGATATGCCCATAACACATTTAAGAGCAAACTTGGCCATTCTTCTAGATTTCTATCAACCATTCTTTGAATACCTCTTTTGATAATCTTATTGGTTGATTCTGCTTGGCCGTTTGACTAAGCATAATAAGGAGTAGAATTAATTAAAGAAACTCCATGAGAAGCTGCAAAGGCTTTTACTGCTCTACCTTCAAAAATGGATCCATTGTCCACTGTTATGGTTTCTGGAGATCCAAACCTATAGATAATATTCTTAATGAATTCAATTACCTGTTCTTGAGATACACTCTCAAAAGCTTGTGCCTCCACTCATTTAGTAAAGTAATCAGTAGCAACTAGAATGAACTTATCACCACTTCTAGAAGCAGGATAAATTATGTCAATCATATCCATTGCCCAACCTCTAAATGGCCAAGGCTTTACTACATACTGTAATTCAGTAACAGGCAATCGTTTAAGAGGCCCTGTCTTTTGACAAGCTTGGCACCCCTTTGCATAATCAATGCAATCTTTTAGTATAGTAGGCCAGTAATATTCATATCTTCGAATCAACAATCTCATCTTAATTCCTGCTTGATGAGCACCACAAATACCTTCATGGACTTCTGCCATAACTTTAAATGCATCAATCTTGCTCAGACATTTAAGCAAAAGTCCATCTGCTCCTCTTTTGAATAGCTCTCCATTATACATGATGTAATTAACAGATCTCAGCCTTGTTGCTCTGTCTGTTTTAGCATCAGGTTTTGTTAAATAATCAATCAATGGTTGTCTCCAATCATTAGAACTAGGAGGATTAGTGATTTCACACACTTCGAAATCAGTATGCCTATCTTTAAGCATTGGTAAGGATTTCCTTAAAGTTAACTGACAAAATTCTCTACTTTCATCAGTGATAAACTTAAACCCTGATGCTCTTTAAGCTACTGCATCTGCTTCTCCATTAAAGAATCTTGGCACATAAGTATAAGTACTCATATGAAATTGCTTAACTAATAACTTCACATATTGGTAATAAGGTTTTAAACCAACACTATGGCAACCAAAATCTCCATTCACCTGGTTTATAACCAACTGAGAATCTCCAAACACCTCGACCATGTCAACCTTCAAAGTAAGCAAAAGCTCTAATCCCATGATTAAGGCTTCATATTCTGCTTGATTATTGGTACATTCCCCCTCATTTATCTAAAATCCAAATTTGGTTTTCAAACCCTGAGGAGACTCCAAAACAATCCCAATTCCAGCCATTTGAGATGTTTTCGAACCATCGAACCACATTTTCCATGGCTTGATTGTCACTGTATCAATATCTGCTATCTCAGGAGTCTCAATTCTATTTGGATGATCAGCCAAAAAATTAGCTAAAGCTTGCCCTTTAACTGATTTTTGAGGAACATACTCTAAATTAAATTCAATTAAAGATACCATTTCCCAATTCTGCCACTAAGTACAGGTTGAGACAACATATACTTCATAACATCAGTCTGGGAAATTACATAAGTTACTCTAGTCATCATATAGTACCTGTGTTTCTTTGAAGCAAAAAATAAAGTTAAACACAACTTTTCTACTGCAGAATACCTACTTTCACAATCATTAAGAAATCTACTTAGATAATAGATAGCTTGCTCCTTCCTTTCTTCATTGTCTTGAGCTAACAGAACTCCAATTAAGTCATAGTTTGCTGCCAAATACAACTTAATAGGCTCTCCTCATTTAGGGGGAACAAGAACTGGTGGAGTGATCAAGTACTCCTTGATGGCCTTGAAAGCATCATCATGCTCCCTTGCCCATTCAAAGTCCTCCCCATCCTTCAATTTCAACAAAGAAGAAAAGACTTTAGTTTTCCCTGCAGTATTAGATATAAATCTTCGAAGAAAATTCAATTGACCAAGAAATCTTTGACGCTCTTTCTTGTTCGAAGGAGGTTTTGCTTCAAGAATAGCTTTAGCTTTATTCTTATCAACTTGAATACCTTTGCTATGAACTAGATATCCTAAAAAGTTACCTGCCATCACTCCGAAAGCACATTTAGCAGGATTCAACTTCAGTTGATAATGCTTCATCTTTGAAAAAGCCATTTTCAAATGTTCTATATGATCATCAATAGATTCTGATTTGACAATAATGTCATCTATGTAACATTCTAGAAAACCTCCAATTATCTCATGGAAGATAGTGTTCATAGCTCTTTGATAAGTAGCACCAGCATTTTTTAGCCCAAAAGGCATCTTGACCCATTCAAAAGTCTCAAGATTACCAGGGGCCCTAAATGCAGTTTTATGAACATCTTCTTCGGCTATACAAATTTGATTATACCCTGAATGTCCATCCATAACAGACATGATTTTATGGCCCGCAGAACTATCCATAAGCAGGTCTACTACAGGCATTGGGTATTCATCTTTAGGGGTTGCAGTATTTAAGTTTCTAAAGTCAATACACACCCTAATTTTTTCATTTTTCTTAATAACAGGAACAATATTTGATAGCCATTCTACATATCTTGCTGTTCGAATAAAACCAGCGTTTAAAAGGTTTTGAATCTCCTTTTTAACCAAAGATATGGTTTCAGGAGACATCTTTCTTGGAAGCTGTTTGAAAGGTTTGCAATTAGGTTTAATAGGTAATCTATGCTCAACCAAATCTCTACTCAAACCTGTTAATTCTTTATAACTCCAAGCAAAGCATTCTTTGTTATCTTTAAGCACCGTGATCAACTTGGCCTTCGAAGCAGCATCAAGTTCTCTGTTGATCTGTACAGTGTTTGGAATAATTCCATCTCCCAATTCCACTTCTTCTAAAGGATATTGGGAATTGACATGACCTATAAAGGCTTCTTCGAATTGATTGGCTTCAACCCCCAGTCAGATTTCTCAGCCAATAATTCCTCCCAATTATTTGTTTCCTGTAACTTCTGCTCTAATTCTAGAGCCATAAATTTAACTAGCTGGCCTATTCGAACTCTGTCTTGGACTCACGTCCAAGCAGCCTCATCTGGTGGATTGTCTGATTCATAATCAACTGCTTGCTTAAGCTTAGATTTTAACTCTGCCAATTCTCTAATTTCCAATACATTGGATGGAGGGGTGGCAGGTTGTGCAATTTCACTCAAAGGAATGATTTCAAGCTTATACATTTCTGCCTCTGTACAATTTGCTGAAGTACTGAAGGGATGTGGATTTGCTTTAACTTTTTTTACCCCCACTTCTTTCCCATTTTCATACTTCACAATCATCAAGGCTTGATGCATTGAAGAAGGAATACAGCCATTAACGTGAATCCAATCCCTACCAAGTAAAGCATTATACTTACTTGTAAAAGTATCCACCACAAAGAAAGCTGTATCAGTCTCTACTTGACCAACTTTCAGGCGTATAGAAACAATTCCTTTAGGACTTTTACTTTCACCAGTAAACCCAGCAATGGATGTGCTCGTTGGGATCAATCGAACCTTATCTTTCCCCAACTTCTTCAAAGTCCTGGACGGCAAAATGTTCACTGCTGCACCATTATCAACCAAAACTCGGTTTAATAAAATCCCATCAAACAATGCAGATATGTATAATGATTTCAAATGGTGCCTCATATCATTTGAAGGTGATCTGAAAGGATAAGAAATATCAGCACAATTCAAATCAACAATCAAAGGATACTCCGAATCAGTTTCTGTCTCTGGAACAAACACTGCTCTCTCTTCAGATGTCACTTCTGGTTCCTCCATAGCATTAGCCATAATCATAAGCTCTTCTTCTTCTTCTTCTTCTTTTTGAATCTTAGATATTAGAGCTCCCCAACCATCATTCCAACCATTATCATATGTAAGGTTATATTCCTCCTCACTTGACACATCAATGATTTCCATAGGAGTAACTGTTGGTTGTAATGCCCTTCGAACTGGTGAGCAGTATGGTCCAAAAGGTCCAAAGTCAAAAGAAGGTGAAACCATATTAATTTGAACTTCAGGTACAATTCCAAACTGAATGGTCCTTTTTTTCCTGTACTGGTAACTCTGATCTATCTTCCATTGTATCCATTTTTTCAGAAAACTCTGCTGCAGAAGTTTCCATGGGGGAGAATGTTTCAACAAGAGATGAATTCATGCCTCCACCTTCTTCCTATTCCACTATCATGGCCTCCAATAAGCAAGATTGATAGCTTGCAGAGGAATTTGGTGAAGCTGGACTATTTTGAGGTACCTCACTGCCCATTCTTGCAGCCAAACTTTCCAGTGTCTCTTTTTCTGATCGAGTAAACCCCCTTTGAAGTCTGTTAAACCTTGGGTTGAACTTATCACCCCCATAAGGATTTTCCTTAGAGGCATATTCATCCATTTGGAAACTAGTATACCTCCTCTGCATTTTCCTTTTCTGAATTCTTGTCAACATAGGAATCATTTGAGGTGTCTTGGTCTTTGGATCTCTGACCACTACCCGTTGACTAGTAGGAGTGTTTGGTGGTTTGACCATCTTATTCCCAATTTTAGAAGGAGTTTTGTACCCTTGGAATAGTTCTGGTTTAACTTTTTTCAAAAACCAATCAGGAACTCCTTTTACCAAAGTGAACTGTTCTCCTTGCCCCTCACTTTCTTGGTCCATTGGAACCTTTCCAGTGTTAACCTTCTTCGAAGGAGGATAATTCCTCTTCGAAGCTGGTGGAACTGGACTAGAGGGTACATTTCTCTTTGACACTAACCAAGGCTTCTCATTTCTTCCATGACTTGGGCTTATCCAGGGTTTTCTTTCATTATTTTGATCCAAAGCCTTTCTTTCCATCCTTTTTGGAAAGAAACTAACCCCCTGTCGATCCAAGTCTTTGAAAATCAAATAATTTGCCCTGCATTCCATGCACAAGCATTTCAAAAAGGATGCCTCAAACATGGGAAGATGAGACTGCTTAAAACCTTTTCGAGAAGAGCTTCCTGCTGCATTATTTTGCCTGTAAGTCTTCCCATCATCACTTCGAAGTTGACCAATCTTTGGCTTTCCCCTTCCAAATTGTATATAGTTCATCCCAACATGAACTCGCCTGTTTTGCCATACCTCCTTAATTGGTTTAGCCAAAGAAGTTGGCACATTGGTATTAGCAGTTACTTCTTCAATTTTTGGAAATGGATCTGTGTCTATTCCCATAGTCTTCTCTGGAAACATGATCCTTCCTTTCTTAATTTGCTCTTGAATCCTGTCACGGAAAACATTACAATTCTTAGTTGAATGAGTCCAAGAAGCATGCCATTTGCAATAATTCTTTCCTTTTGTTTCTTCCAAAGTTGGAAGTTTAACATTTTCAGGAAGTTTGATAAACTTTTTCTTCAAAAGATAATCAAAAATTTCATCTGCTTTAGAAACATCATATGAATATACTTTACTAACTGCTTTCTTATTGGTCCTTAGTGCTATAGAAGAATCCTTTCGAACTAGACATTCACACACACAAGGGTCATGTTCAATAATTTCAACAGCATCAATTTCATAAGTAGAGTCTTTATAATAGGTTGAATAAGAAGAATTATTCCTATCAACATCCTCTTCTAGCAAAGATTCATATCTAGAAGCTTTGTAAGTTAAATCAACCAAGTCTCTAAATTTAGTAGAATCGAACTTCTTTCTAAGTTCTCTACTTAAGCCATCTTGTGCTATTCTAACAAATTCAACCTCTGGTAATTGAAGTTTGCATTTGTTTCTAGCTCTTTTAAACCTAGCAATAAATTGAACAGCCTTTTCATCAGGCTTTTGCTTTAATCTTGCTAAATCAGCCATGGTGACTTCAGGTTTAGTTTGATAAAACTGTGCATGGAATAATTTTTCCATCCTTTGCCAATTTGGAACTGACTCTGGTGTCAAATTAGAGTACCATTCGAAGGCTGTTCCTATCAAAGAATTAGAAAACAACTTCAACTTAATGAACCCATTGTTGCCTAATTCTTTACACTGAGCCGTAAATCTAGCAATATATTCTGTTGTTGATTGTTTTCCATCTCCATGGAATAAAGTAAAATCTGGGATTTTAAACCCCCTAGGTACTTCGAACTGTCTATCTATTCATTCTAGATAGGGCTTTCTATAAATTTGAGTTTGTACCCCCCCGGTTTAGAGGTCCATAAACTTCTTGCATGAGGCCTAATATTTCATCTTGAAGGGCTAGATGTTTCCCCAAAGGTACCCTTGAATTAACAAGTGGTTCCCAAGTAGAATTTCTAGGCATGTGATCTTCTGGAAATCCCTGAAAAGGATCATCAAAAGGCCTAGGTTGCTTGAAGCCTCCTTCTTGCTTTGCAAAAGGCTCATAAAGGTAGTTCGAATGTACCCTTCTCATTTCTGGTATTCCTGAATACTTAGGAACCCCATTCTCTGGATTAGGCCTTTTTTAATTGGCCCTATCCTTCTCATTAGAATGGTTTCTAGAGGCAAAAATATACTCATCAAACCCGTAGTCATTATTCCTAAAACCCTTACCCTCATTTAAACCATCAAAGTTTGGTTCGAAAGGAACATTAGTGTTCTGCTTGAACACTTTCTTAGGTTTAGGAGTTTGATAATCATGAGTTTTTGCAGGTTCATACCAAGATTCTGGTATATCATCTACATTTATAGGCTCTTTTCCAGGCCTTGACTTAAATTTGTTTGTGCTAGCCTCTCCTTTATCCTTCTCAGATGAAGGCAAAGGATCATGCCTAAACCCTGATTGCTTTTCCAATTTTTGTAACATAAGTTTCTGGGTTTGAGCCAACTCTTTAAATGTAGCAATCATTTCAGCAAACTGACTGGATGATACATTTCCTCCAACTTCTGGATTCTTTGGGTCATCAACATGTACAGTTTTATTATTCCTAGTATTCATTTGAGAAACCTGGCCAATTCCCACCTTTGGGTCTTGACCAGTACAAGTTTCTGGGCCTGTTCGAAGTCCTTCCACTTGTTCACTCTCTTTAGAATTACCGTTATTCTCATCTTCTGGCATTTGACCAACTTGAGAATCATCTGCTTGCTTCCTAAGTTTTGGAGTCATTCAACACTTTCGGGTGTCCCACTGGGCGTGCCAAAAAATGTGTTTGGTTCTTTTACTTCTTTGTAATGGAAAATGATTGTGTGCAAGCATGCCAGAGAGAGTTTCAATCTCCTCCCTCAGATTAACTTTGGAAAAAACCAAATCTAATCAGGTGATTGTGTTTTATTGATTCAATTACCTCAATTAAGAGGATTTTTCTTAACAAGTGAAAGAATGAAAACCAATATACTTAGGAAATCAAAGAGCAACAAAGAAACAAGATACTTCGATTGATAAATCAAAGGTAAACTTACTTCGAAATTGTCTCCAACTTCAAATACAAGAACTTCAAACAGGTGATTGTTACAAGAACAACCGAGATTGATCCTAACTACTTCCTAATCTACTTCCTAATCTACTTCGAAACTGAGTTCGAAATCCTAAACTATTTTTCCAATGAACAAACCAAGCATCAGTTTTTTGATAGCTGTTTGTTGAAGATTTGTCCGGGGGTTTTCACTTTTCAAATTCTTCTATTTATAGACGCTGCTTGCAGTTGAACTTCCCGCTCAATGAATTTGAACTTGGCTTGCTTCGAACTCTAACGTCTACTGCTCGAGTTGGTAGTTTTTTCCCTCCTCCATGTCTGAATTTGAATTCTTCCGATTCTTCCTCTAGAGGCTTTGATCTCGAATCTGCTCAGTTACTTAAACTAACTCAAATGATTACGAGTTGAGGAGATAACTGCCTTTCAAGGAATACTCCACGTGTTCTAACTGCCATTTTGCCTTGTTCCACAAATTTACACGTGGAGTTTATGTGTTTAGCAGTTGATATCATGGCTTCGAAGTCAAATTTTATATCAGCAAGGGTGTGTAACTGCCAATAACTGCTTTTCCAATTTGAGAAACAATGCGACATCGTATTTACTTACTTTTGTTCTATTAATCGAGTGTATCTTAATTGACAAATACTTGCCAACGTTTGGCATTTCAAATTACGTGTCAATTAATTATTGGATTTGTTAATTTTATATGTAAACAGTAGGAAGCTATGAAGAATGGCTAAGAATGGTTCATGGGGAGGTTGCGAATGGAGAGTGGAGGAACGAAGGTGATGGTGAGAGGCAGAGCCAAGATTGGGTGTGTAGAGGCGGAATGGTGTCTGATTTAGATGGCTAATTGGCGTGGAGTTGAGAGGACGGTGGCGGGGCGGCAAGGGAGGGGCGAGATGGGGCCAAGAGGCGGCAACCCCACCTCTCCAGGGCGGAAAGCAAGACGCGGAGGGAAGAGAGGTGTGAAGGGGAAAGGTGGAAGGGGAAGTAGATCTGGAGAAAGGGGGTGTAAGAACCCGTATGAAAAATCATTGTTTGGAAAAGTTTCGATTTGGCCGATAAAAAATGCCGGTAATTGTTCCTTGGATTTTTCTAATCACAATGGTATAATTGGAAGTTATTTTTGAGTAAGGCAAAGTCATCTTTCGCCTATTTTATTCGGAGAAAAATCTGCCGTTTTTCAGTTTTGTACTAAAAGTGGGGGGATGAGATTTTGATGTGATTAGAATTTGAAAATTTTAGAAATGCCATTGTTTCCAAATGGGGGGTACTTTCTTATTTTCATAAATAAATTAAAGTAAAGAAAATCTTTACTTAAGTTTGGTTTATGAAAATAAGTATTGTGGTCACATATTATATACACAAGTGACATTTGGGTGTGAGGTGCAATTAGGGGGTTATAATAAGTAGTGTGGGGCAAATTTGCAAAAAAACAAAATATCTCACTCTCACTCTCACTCTCCCTCTCTCCTCCACCTATCGGCTCCTCTCCCTCTCTCCTCTCCTCCATTTTTTCACACTTTAAGCTCAAAACTCTCCCTCCCCACTCAACCTCTTCAAGAACCAATGCCATATTCACGTTCTACGCACCGTGGGGAGCTTGGGTCACCTTGGATTTGCACCGGGAGCACAAAATTCGGGATTTGGGGTTTTCTACACCTAGGGTTTCATCCATCTTCACTTTTCAAGCAAATCCTTGAGGTAGGGGAACAATGTCTACTCTCTCTAGTTATATGTTTATGATTTGTTGCATATACTTGATTTTTGGCCTCAATCTCTTTGAATTTCATGTTTTCCCCAATTTGTGTGGGTTTTTCCACTTTGATTCTTTGATCTATGAACTTGCTTGTTGATTGGGTTGATTGGTGAAATTGGGAGTGAAATTGATCTCCCTCCATGTTTAATTGTTGCCTAGCATTTCCAATTTGAGCCTAAACTATCTCTATTGTGATTGGGTTGAAATTCCACACCCTAAGGGTGAAAATCTGCACAGTTTACTGTTCATAGCTGCTGCCCCTGTAATTTCCAGCCGCTGCCCCTGTTTTTGGGGTGGTTTTCGGTCACCCTTTTGATGTCCGTTTGGTCCCCGATCGCTTGTTCCTTCATAAAATTGACTTTTGGCATCACTTGCAACCATGTTTTGACTCGAGAACTTTGGTTTTATATACAAATATGTCATTTTACGTCACATGAAAGTTTGATGGTTTTAGAAAGCATGAGTGGGTGTGTGCGTAACCATTTTTATTGAAAGATGTGAAATAACGAAATGAAATTTGGAAAACGGACTTGTTGTGAAAGTTTTAATGAAATATTTAAGATAATGAAGTGTTTCTAAACCGATACCATCATTGGCAAAATTTTGATAAAGGCACGCGGGGCCTACGGAACCCGGCAGAGGCACGCGGGGCCTATGGAACCCAGCAGAGGGATTAAATCCCTAGTACTATATAAACATGATGGTTTATGGTTTTTCTTCAATGAAAGAATTGAGAAATGAAGTTTTGGACTATCCTTAAAGTTTCGTCAAAACCCGTTATGCAAACTTGATTTTGACTTGTGTGATGAACTTGGGTGGTTGGGTGTAATGAAATGGATATTTGGGTTATGTTTTGGACACTTAGAAAGAACTTTTGAAAACATGAGTTGTGGGTGGATACTTGGAAATCACTTGGATATGTTGAAACTTTTTAAATTCTTCCTTCATGACTTTGATCTTGGACTCGCACGTGAATAATCGTTTAACATATCTTACCCTCATGTGCATGCATCATATTCATATGCCTAGCGTTAGTAGAATAGTTCTCCTACGAGCAAGTGTGCTCACCCTATCATTTTCAGGTACCCAGCTTTGATCGTGCATGCTTTGGAGTGCATGACTTGGATGATGAGCATACATGGCATGGAGTTACTTTATTTATCTTTTATGCATTAAACTTTGCTTTTGGGGAGATGATATTGTAACTCTAATCTTTTCTCTATCTTTTGACTATGGATTTGTAATAACTTATGGGATGTTTATTTGATTACACCTTTGGGGCAAGGGTGCCCAAACATTTGATAGTCATTGGACTAAGGATGTACTTTGATTTATGGAAATCTTTAGCTTTTGACTTATTTATTGTTTGAGATTCTTTTAATTATGTTTTGTAAAAAAATGAGGGCGTGACAGGGGGGACGGCGGTTGCTGCAACTAAAGGGACGAAAACCCTAAAAAACTCGCACTAGGTGAGACAGGAGAGAGAGTATGTCGACTCCTAATATTAATTTAATGTTTCTGCTGCAAATTAAGTTAATCATTTTGGATAATCAAACTTTTTTTTCAAATTAAGTGATTTAAATAATATTTCCTAAAATCAGGGTGTTACAGAACAACCCAAAAACCACAAAAACTTTGAAATTAAAATTTCAGAGAAAGAGATGTAACTTTCTCGATATCACATTTTCCTTCAAAAAATCATTTTCCGCCAAAAAATTAATACTGCATGCTATAATGAGGATGAAAGAAAAAATGTTCCATGGGGAACTCGTTTCATGTCAACGTATTTTTGTTGGTTAGACGTCGACCATGAAATTCATCACTATACCAAGCAAATCGTGGACATTCACATCTCAATCGAGCGGAACTGTGCTCGATTTTCTTGGGAATTGCCTTCAGCAAGTATAAAAACTATACCATATATTAATAGTAGGAAATGTCAAAACAATTAATATAGAATATACTCTTCATATTATGCTTTCACATACTATTATATTACAAAACTATTCAGCTCATGTCACCCAAAGTACATTTGAAGATTCTGATGATAATTTTATTTCATCAGTTTCTTCAAACGTAAGTAAATGTATATAAAGTTTCTTTTATCCATCGAATGAAAGAAAGAAAAAAGGGCACACATAAACTTGGTGTGGCTGGGGTGTAAGAAGAGGTGTTTGGAATAGCTTTAGACATAGATTTTAGATAGAACTTTAGTTTCTGGATTCGGAATTTTAGTAAAAACCGATAATTTTTTACTGTATATTATGCTCAAGCTATAACACGGTTGTTAGTGTTTGAAGCTGAATGATGAATGACCAAAAAAAAAAAAAAAACTGAAATCAGCTTTCAAATTACTTCCAATCCGAAATTTGGTCCCAAAGGTGATCCATACCAAACTTCTCTCAAATTAAATTTTAGATCCCTTTGAGCTTTTAAAAATTCATGAAATCCTGAAATTTTGTTGATATGGATGTTGAGCTTTTAAAAATTCATGAAATCCCGAAATTTTGTTGATATGCATGTCTGACAAATACTCAAAAATACTTTGAAAAATAAAATATCTACTACTATAATTGTTTACGAGTAGTTGGACTCAGTTCCCTTCCTATTTTCATTCCCTTCGTTTTGATCAAGTTTTGTACTGATCATGTGGGTCCACCCAGGATCCACAACGATGATCGAAATCGTTCATGTCCTAGTCATTTCAAGGTCATCTATACAGAAAAATTAACTTTGAGCAGACACTGATAGTTACGTGAGCCACACATATGCTCATTTCTTGTACACAAATGATAAGATGACACCGTTCATTTCAGTTCTACGAATGTGTTTGGTTTAAATCGCTATCGGTAAAATATCAAGTTAGTTTTCTACAAGAATAAAATTCTTTGCAAAAATTAAGCTACGACCAATTCCAATATTCATCATGATGGATTGATGGTCCCAGTTGAGACTAAAACTGAAGCAGATAGTGAGACTGGAACCGAGTCCCATGTAGTTAGCATCAGCCAGGAAGCACTTCCCCCGCGAAAGCGCAAGCATAAAGCGCTTGGTCAGCAATACATATCCTCTGTCCCACTTTAATTATTTGACCAGAACAGCGGCATCTACCACGAAAGCCGGCAATAGAGTAATCAGCCTGCAATGCACGACCTTTCAAACATAAAAAAAGACATTATTGTACCCCACGCCCCCACCACTATTCTTTTCTTTTTTTGTTTCAATAATAGTCAGGTTCTCCTGACCACGGCTCATGTGTATCTTAACTAGTCATTCATTTTCTTGTCTAATAAAAAACATGTAATCTACGCCGGAACTAGGGTATTTACAATAAAATCCTTCCTTACAATTTGGCCTCAAGAATCGAAACTTGTTCAATTATGTAAAGAGTAAATCTACCAAACAACCGGATTAATTCTTGAATTGCTCACCACTATTCAAAGGCCTCCCATCCTTTATCACATGACTGCTAGTAGACGAAAGCACACAGACGACAAACCAAACACACCCACCATCCACGTAATTTCCCCATGTTTTTTGATCTCATCGCCATTCACCACCACCCAAACTCGCCTTTTTTTGCTTATTCTTCCCACACCACTTTCACACCTCACACCTAACAAAATTACTAAGACATACAAAATTAATGATATTGATATCGACAATGACAACCACAAACAGCTTGTTTACACATATACTTATGCACACTGTGCTTCGGCAATTTCATTCCCACATGCGTTTATTACAAAATTGATATCAGTTGCCTGCACGCAACAATTCTTGACACAAAAGGAGAAAACAAACTCCGGAAATTTTCCAAAAAGACCATCAGCTCCTCCCCTTCGAATTACAATTACAATGAAGGACAGGAGTGATACAACACAGTCCCAAAAAAACTCTCACCAAAGACCTAACCCAAGAGAAAGAACTTCATTCTCTCTCTTTTCTCTCACCTCTCTTTATTAGATCGGATACAATATTTACATACTTTGATTCAACAGAAAACGAATGATGAACCACTAAACTCTGTATATACAAAAAACAAAAATTATGTTATAAATAGGCCCCGTCTCCCCAAAATCCACTTGTTTTTGTTCCTCCCCTGTGCTTCTTTGAAGAGGGTATTGGATAAGAGTAGCTCTTCTTTAGGCTACAGCAGAGACACTTCGGCGATCTCGGCTAAGGCAATCGAATCCCTCAACTCTCACTGCGGCTGGCTTTTGCCCAAATTTCACCCGAGCACATGAACCACCTTTACGTGCGGATGAGGATGGAGATGGTACCAGAACTGGCGCCTGGTGCGACAACGGAGATAGTGGACTAAATTGCTTGTTTCCAAATTGGGAGTCTTGAATCAAAGGATTTGAAGCCCTGCTTGGTGGAGATCCACTAAAAAATGGTGGCGATGAAGCTACTTGAGTAACGGATTTTTCCACGTTATAGCTCCCCTGTAACAGAGATGAATTTAACCTTCATTAATTCAGATCAAGGTAGAGAGCTAACCAACAATTTTTTTGGAAAGAAGCTAAAACATCAGAATAACTGTTTATACTTCCCTAGCTAGATGAGAAAACCAAAGAGAAAAAGAAATCCCTCCTAATATTTATTGTTGACATTGCTAAGGGCTTGCAGCCGTGCACATATCCAAAATGATGCATAAAAACCTTTGGTCGATTCAAAATTTTCTGTTTTCTTTGCCGTTCTTTGTTTCCGTTTGTGCATATTCAGAAACGGAAAAAATTATAAATTCGAAAACTCCCATGGTACCAAATCATGTTAAGTTAATTGCAAATAACTATTATCAGACCGATTATCAAAATTTCAAAGACATTTTCACCGAATTTCCTGGAAAGTTGGGTTAGTTTTCCAAGAAAAATTTCACTAGAGTTCTCGAAAAACAATTACCAAGCAAACTTCTGCCTTTACCATAACATGGATATAGCCTATAGAATATAGAAACAGGAAACGATACAAAACAGGCGTCAATTCTATAGTTCTCTTTCTTTGTATCAGAATATGCATAAATGTTGTTCTAGATCTAAGCTTCAGAGAAGATTTATGGTTATAAGTTGAGAACTAGACCCCTTTATTCTCTGGTTTTTCCCAGCAACCAAACAAGTGAGGGAGCTTCTCACAACAAAAAGGATCTAGTTCTATAAAGGAATTTGAGCCAAATCGCAACTGCATCAGGAGATTTTCTTACTGTGGATGCTAAAGCTTTCATGTTCCCTATTTGAATCTAAGAAACAGAATATACTAGCTAGATAGATTAAAAAATATTCAAATTTCATCAATTTCTTAGTGATAGAGAGGAGGGTGGGTTACCTTGGTTAGTATGATGTCAAGAAGTTCCATTCCAGCTTTAGAGTCAGAGATCTCTGTTTGGTAACTGAAAAATTATTTGGCAAACAAATTCAGCACCAAACGTAAAGGTTTCTTTCAACTAAAAAGAAAAACTGAAAGAGTAAAATCAACCTATCAATCCAAAAAATACATACTTGGGATGCCATCTAGAAGGTCTGATTTGAGGGTTCAAAACTCCGATTCTTCGAGGTTTGGGGCAAACGACGGAATCGGAAACAGAGATCGAGACCCCCCTCTTCTCTCCACAGGCAGCCATGGCGCACCGGTTTATTTCTACAGATCTGGCGACGCCTGTAACGACAAACACAGCACCATACTAAACCTTATCAGATCTACAGATACATACATATTACATACCTATGCAATTAACATGGAGAGAGAGAGAGAGAGAGAGAGATGGGACCTGAGCTGCCTGGGGTTGGGGTTAGGGATGGAGGGGTAGGACCGAAGAAGGGAGATAAGATGTGGAGACGAGCGAATATATATATACAATGCGAAGTGTTGACACAGTGAAAGGGGCGGAGAGAAAGAGAGAAGGGAGAAAACGCCAATCACGGATAACGAGCTACGATTGGATACGCCGTACTTGGGTCTGGGTCTCGTGCTAACGCATCGTGTCCACTTTTGATGATTTCGCTTGTAGGATTTTTTGTCCCTCGAGTAAACGTCGTCGATGCATTGTGCAGGCCAACTAGCTTCTTCACCTCCGAAAGAGTGTACTCATTATGTAGCTCACATCAAGAATTAAAATTATTTGTTTTATGTTGATTCATTTTTTAAGAGTCTATACGAAAATTGAGTTCAATCCAATATTAATGAGCTCTTGATGTAAAAGTTCAAATATTTTTAGCGAGAATTTTAAAGAAAAATAAGTAAAACTCTAGATGAAATAGTTTTCCATATTTGATAGGGCTAAATTTTTACGTGGCCTCCTAACAAGTGAATTTGGACATAATAAATAATTTTGATCATAGAATTAAGATACAGAATGTGAAAAGAGCGAGAGTGAATAAGTGGCTAGGGTTGGTCATTTCGTCCCCCCGTTCGAATCCGATTCGATCCCCGCCTCGAACGAATCGGCATATTTGGAGATCTGTTTGGAAATTGGATAGGATATGGAGATCTTTTTTGAAAAATTTCGAGGATCGTGTAAAAGGTGGAGACAGGCATATCCCGCTCTAAATCCACCCCGAATCCATTTCTCGATCCATCCCGCCCTACCCCGAATCCCCAAAATTTAGGGGTCTTTTTATAAGTTATGAAATTTTAGGGTCTCACTAAATTTTCTCCAAACATATAGGGGTCTCACTGTAAATAATGTGTTAGGGTTATCTAATCTCGGACTCTCAATATTGCACCGCACTCTCTAACTCTTGATCTGATGCTTTCCCTCATGGATGACTTTTCAGAACATAATCGAATTTTCACGACCCCGGAGGACTAAGAAAAGACTACTTTCATCACAGAGTGGGGCACCTACTATTACAGGGTCATGCCATTTGAATTGAAGAACGCCAGGACTACTGAATCAAAGGGCCGCTACAACACTATTGCATGACATAGTCCACAAGGAAGTCAAAGTATATGTGGATGACATGATTATCAAGTCTATACTGGAGAAGACCACTGAAACTACACGGAACTGGCACAAGCAACTGCCATTGGCATTATGGGGACATCGGACGTCCATCCATACTCCGACAGGGGCAATACCCTATTCTTTGGTTTATGGCATGGAGACCGTTCTTCCTATCGAGCTAGAAGTTTCATTTTTAATGGTCATGGCACAATCAAGAATCAGTGAAGCAGAATGGCAAAACGCAAGAGCTCAAATTGTTCAAATGAAAGACGGCTTAAGACCTTGTATCACGTTCAAGGGTATCAGCGCCGAATAGCTTGTACTTTTAACAAGAAGGTGAAGTCTAGAGATTTGCAAGAAAGAGACATGACTTTGAAGGAAATTCGGGCTCCAGTTTTCAATCCGCGTGGGAAGTTCCGACCAAAATGGGCTAGACCATATATTATCAAGAAGATCCCGTCCAAAGGCACATCACAGCTCATCAATCTTGACGGCAACGAATTTTCTACTTTGGTCAACTTGGATCAGCTCAAGAGATATTACCCCTGAAAGAAGCTCGCTGGACTGAAAACCGCAAGGGCGGGCAGTTCCAGGCAAAAATTAGAGCAAAGCCTGCTAGGTTGAAAACCCAAAAGGGCGGCCTAGGCAAAAGATAAGGCTAAATAAATTAGAGCTCGCTAGACTGAAAACCCAAAAAGACAGTACTAGGCAAAATTCAGAGCACAAAAGGAGAATGAAAATACCCGAGTGAACCCTAACCAAATATTTGTAGTCCTGAACTACGTTATGACCTGATTCTTTAAACAGGGATACGTAGGCAGCCTCACCGTAAGGTTCGGTCACGATCTTTTGAGTTGACCCCAAGTCATCATGCGCATCTCAGATCTCACAGACGGGGCCGATAAGAATCAGAGTGAAAAGTTCTCAAAATTCAAGTTTTATTTGAACAAACTTTTTCAATTACACGGCTGAGCATGAAACTTTCAAAACAAACAAACAACAACCAAGTACTAGTCCATATGGGTCATGTCATGGGTCCACAATTTATTTCGGGCACAGTAAGATTGAGTCTAAAGTCCCTCTTTTTCCTCCATCTGTCCTTGAATCTCTTGTCAACATGCCAGAAGCAAAACACTGGGATACAGATCATTTGGAATGGCCACACACTCCCTCCATGTGTTGTGGCAAGCTCTGAAGATGGCAAAATTAAAGATTGGTATGACGATATTCTCGAGCATCAAGTTGATAGAAGATACAGTTGGTCTAGCAAGATCAAACCATGTGAGAAAGAGAGAAAACAAGCAAGGAGCCTTATAAAGCCTTAAGCCGAGTGTTGAGGTAAAACGAGAACGAGAGAAAAACCAGAAAAAAGAGAGCTGAGTGAGAAGCCTACCTACAGGGGCACTTTCCAAACCCAACCAACAAATAAACCGCCATCATCATGAAAGGAGAAACAAGTGTTTGCTTCGGGAATGCAAAAAAGTTGCAAGGCAAGGGCATTTGCAAAGGCCATGCAAAGAACGGCCGTCTCGGACAACGTGCCACTTGAAGATCGTGAAAAGTCATGCCAAATTCATGAGGATTCTCAAGGAGGGCTTTACAAAAGTTCCCCAAGACCCGAGGAGATGCAAATAAGTGATAGAAGATCAAAAGGAAGGGCCAAGAAGTGACAACAAGTTGCAAAATTTGGACACTGTTGGAAGTGTGTCGCACAACACAGCAATTGTGTCGCACGACAAAGTTTGAGTGCCGCACGGCACTGTAGTGGCAATTTGGATAGAAGCTTGTGTTTGGTCACTCAGAATTCATTTCACACTTCTTTTGGATGCTCGACCTATGCACGCAATCCATAATGCGTGCAAGCGACTTATTGGAAGGATTGGTTGGCACTCCCAACGAAGACTTGGTGGGCGGATACTTCGAAAACCGGGATACATCAAAATTGGAGATATTGGTATACTACGCTTGGTGATTTGGTTATTCCCTGAGATTGGTTGATTCATGCACATCATGTATTTATGAACTCACGAGGGAATCATTTCATTTGAAGGACGGCAACACCAGCACGTGTGCATGTCAAGTTTTGTTCCACTATCCTTTCATTGATAAATTCATTTCCATTCCTTTTATTTCATTGGGGCATGAGAGTCACCACCACAGATACGTGTCAGTTTCTCTATATAAATCCGTGTTCTCATTTTTAGTTGCTTTAACTTAGCATTCATGTGCAAGCTTCATTTTCTTTCAAAATTCATTGCTGGTGTGAATAAGAGAAACTACATGCAAAATTTTATAAAACTAAAACATCCACATCATAAACATAATAATATCCAGGGGCAAACAGGCCCAATGCATAATCTACTATCACGGCTCGCAGGCCATCTCCATTACAAAGTTGAAAAAAGAGGGCAAAACAGGCGCCCAAATCAAAACGAGGCACGCAGGCCCCACCTAATAAAATGCTACTATTAACAACTGTCTTAGGTACGAGGTCTCTTCGGTACATATCCCAAGCCCCTATACTCCTCCGGAGTGCTGGGATGACTCTCTCTCTCTCTCTCTCTCTTAGTACTGCTATTACCTGCAGACTCCTCTCTCTGTGCACCCTCTCTCCGCCTCTCCCTAGCTGCCATGGAATGCAAAACTCTACCAGACGCTGGAACTATTGGGGCAACTAGAGGCGCTGGACGCCTAGTACTCTGAGAACGGGACGTGCCCTGCACAAGCAACAATATCTGTCTAGTATAATGCGGAGCATGAATGATGAATGGAAAAGGAAGGCAAATATGATGAATATACCTCAGCAGCTCCACTGCTAGGAGTAGCTCTACGACTGACTCCTCTCTCCCGGCTGGTACCCGCTCCACGACTCTTTGCTCCTCCGAGTGCCATGGCCTGTCTCTCTACCTCTGCTAGCCTCTCCAGCACCACGGCCTGTGCCTCGGCCAGCCTCTCCAGTACCACGGCCTGGTGACCTTCCTCTAGAAGCTCTCTGCCCACGACCAAGTACAACTCTCAGCTCAGCTCGCAGGCGCACCTTTGGAACCACGCCCATCACAGACTAACGGACCATGGCCTGTAAATCCTGGACCAACTGGTACGTTGTCGCTACCCACTCAGCAGGAATCTGGAAAGCAAGAAGGTATCTGCAAGCAAAAAGTTCAGAATATATGGGAAATGAGAAAGCAATGCAATCAAGGTTACCTCTGTCGTGGCAAGAGTAACTGTGGGAGTGATAGAAGGCACCGTCACCACTCCAAGTGCACCACCAGTTGTAACCTCCTTAATAGCTCTCCTCAACTCTGGCAAGGCAGGAACGTCTCTCAACCTGGTCTCCATATCCAGATCATATGCCAAATGAGTGTTCATGTATCCGTCATAATCTATCGAAGGGCTGAAATCAACTCTGTCGGCACTGTAAACCTCTCTATCTCAGCACGAGTATAGTCCTGTGTCCTTAGGACCAGTGAAGGAAGAGGCGAAGGCACTCTGAAGTGGTCAATCCCAAGGGACTGCCGAGACACTCTATCACCTAAGTACCATTGCCAGCCATATGGACACTCCAACAACACTCGGCTCCGTGTCAGCACTCTGCTTCTAACCAAGTAATCCCTATGTAATCTATCCCAGACATTCCACCTCACCTGCAAAGGAAAGTTTCATCATTTTCAAGGAAACCAAAAGGCAAGGAATACCAGAAGAGATGATTGCAAAGGCTTACCCTGTCTCCTCTGGTATAGTCAAGGGAAAGCCTGAAGCTCCTCAGATCACCCTTATGCTCACCGGGTCCCATAAACTTCTGCCCCCATTTTGTAGCTCGTGGAAGCACATTTTCATTGTCATGTGAATTCTCTAGAGCAAATACCCCCAGCACTTCATAAGCCCACACCTGCATTTTCAAAGACAAATCAGTACAGGAATACAACAAAGGCACTAGTTTGAAATGGCATGCAAAAGGAATGCGAAGCAAGTTTTACCTCCAACACTCTCCAGAAGCTGCCAAGACTCTTGGCCATTCCACGGCTAACAGAACCCAGAAAACAATACACAGTGGCCAAACCAGCGCCTCCCCAGTCACACTTCCCAATTGTCTCTAGATTCTCCAAAGCCGGCAACCAACCCAAGTGTACCGCACCCCGTCTATTCGAAAACAAGCAAGCACCGAAGAGGTACAACAAGTAAGCTCTCGCCATCTGTCTGGCCTCCACGTCTGACTCCGGCTCATGGTCCCTGAAATCTACTAGGGCAGTGTACTTCACCATCGGCTCAACACCACCTGGTCTCCTTCCCAAGTAATACTCCACAACAGTAGTGTCCAAGTACAACTCTGAATCAAATGGAATGGGCTCACCTCCAACTCTCAGACTAGTGATAGCAGCAAAGTCAAGGGGAGTGATGGTCATCTCCCCGAACTTGAAGTGAAAAGTATTGGTCCTCCAAAGTGTCCGCCAAAATCACACCCGGTCTACAAGAAGAACCAACCAGAGAAACAAACAGTGGAGGCTTTGAAGCCTCAGCTTCCCTATCAGCACTCTACTTAAGTATCCTAGCGGTACCAATCGCAATAGCTAGACCCGGGGCAATACGTCTCACTGGGGGTCTCTCCTCACTCTTTGTGCTACTCTCTCCTACAACTTCCTCAACGTGCGCATCACTATTTCCTATCCCTCCTTGAAACACTGTTATGTTTGTCACGATACGCGCACCACCAGCAAGAACCTCAGTCACAAGGGTAGCCCTCAAAAAATCACCCGGTACAGTACTAGTCTGAGGGCCACTCTCCCTGGCACTAGCTTTTTCTACCACAACATCAACACCACCAAGATTCATAGCAATATCAGAAAGCGGAGTACCCGTACCTGGTGTATCAATGTCCATGGCCTCTGGACCTTCATGCATGGCCAAGTTTGTCACCACAGTGCTCTGACCCATCACCACGGCGCTCTAATCAGTGCCCACGGCACTCTGACTGCCCCGTGTGGCACCCCCAGTGTCACTACCATCATTGACGGCACCACCATCACCCGTCGCGGTACCTGCAGCATCCATTGAACCTCCAGAAGTCACTGCAACACCGATGGACGCCGGAGACACCCCCGCTTTCGTTCCACCAACAAGCTGTGATGATTCGGCCACACCGAGTGTCAGATTTATAGAAACCGAACTTGTCCCGATTGAAACAACCACTGTCGGACTACCTATGGCCTCACCGAGCCCCATTGACACTCTTTCCAGCACTATTGACGCCGGTCCAGCCTCACTAAGCCCCATTGGTACTATTTTCGGCACGGAAGATGTCGCCTCAACCCCAATCCGTGCTACCCAAGATGTTTCTCCAACCGGATCTGCCATGGTTGGCTCAATTTCAACCGGAATATCCACCGGTGAGTCTCCTAAGGTCGCGTCAAACTCTGTTCCCTCTTCCTCGAAGACCGATGAAGTTGTATCATCACGGGAAACGGTGGAGTGACTTTGTTCTTCGCCGGAATCGACCATATTCGGAGTATTTCGAACAAGAAGAGGTGATTTCGGACAAGCTTGGACCGAGAAGAGAGAAGAATTTGGGAAGAAGAAAAGAAAAGAGGAAGAAGAAGTTTGATTTGGAAGGAGTCAGCTCATTCTCTCTCTTAAAGTTTTGAATAATTTTGAATAGGGAGAAAATCAAGAGGTTTCGGGCGGTTATGAATTGAGCAAAGCAACTGCCAGTGTCGCATGACACTTCTACCACGCCACGCAGTACTTCAACTATAATGTACGGTACTCAACCTATGCCGCACAACACTCCAACTTTGCCGCACCATATACAGGTTCTCAACTCTACTGCATGGTACTTTCATTTCACTGCACGATACACATTATGTACCACATGGCACACATACACTTTTCACATATTTTTGGTGCTAAAATCAATTTTCTAAGCCACGGTACCTTTTTCTACGCAAATCGAATCCGTCGGGAGAGATCTCGCTGATCTTGCTCTTATCCTTGTGGGACCTCACTGGTCTCGAGAGAGATCTCGCTCTTATCATTGTGGGACCTGGCTGGTCTTGAGAAAGATCTCGCTGATCTCACTCTTATCCTCGTGGGACCTCGCTGGTCTCGCTCTAACCTTCGTGGGACCTCGTTAGTCTTGATCTAACCTTCGTGGGGTCATGCTGATCTCTCTCTCTAACCCGAAGAGGGACCTCGCTGGTCTCGCTTTAATTCTCGCTCTAAACCAGAGAAGGACCTTGCTAGTCTCACTTTTATCCTCGAGAGCAATCTCGCTGATCTCGCTCTTATCCTTGTGAGACCTCGCCGGTCTTGCCCTAATCATTTATTTCATGTCAACAGCCTCATTGCTCTGTCTTGGATGGTCACGAAAGTTGATTGGCTCTGGTTCCCTGAGAACTTAACCTACTAAGTAGTCAACCTACCCATGGCTGTTGATTTGCTTTAATCACTTTGGGGAACTTGCTGGTCTCGCACGAATCTTTTTGCGGACCTCGCTGGTCTCGCACGAACCTTTTTTGGGACCTTGTTGGTCTCGCATGAACCTTTGGGGACTTTCACCCGTCTCACTCGTCAGCAGCCTCATTGCTCTGTCTTGGATGGTCATGAAAGTTGATTGGCTCTGGTTCCCTGAGAACTTGACCTACTGAGTAGTCGACCTACCCATGGCTGTTCATTCGCTTTAATCACTTTGGGGACCTCGTTCGTCTCGCACGAACCTTTTTTTGGGACCTCGCTGGTCTCGCATGAACCTTTAGGGACTTTCACCAGTCTCGCTTGTCGACAGCCTCATTGCTTTGTCTTGGATGGTCACGAAAGTTGATTGGCTCTGGTTCCCCGAGAACTTAACCTATTGAGTAGTTGACCTACCCATGGCTGTTGACTTGCTTTAAATCACTTTAAGGGACCTCACTGGTCTCGCTTGAATTTTGTTTTTTGGGGACCCTTGCCGGTCTCGCTCTAATCACTTTCCACTACTCACGGAGCCTCACTCGCTAGTTCTGTTCACAACATGTCATTCATTTTTCCCTCGTTGAAAAACAAGGTGTCAATCCACACAATCCGATCAAGGTATGTTTTCTATAACTCTTGTGTTTGCATGATCCATCATTCTGCATATGCATTCAGCCTCGATGAACTACGCTGGTCTGATCCCTAGAATGGGGTACGTAGGCAGCTCATATGAGCGCGACCACATGCATCAAATTTTACTTGTTGATTTTCGTACGAGGACATTCGAATCGAGGGGTGTCTTTTGTCTTTGATGCGACTTCCATCACACAATGATTGTAAGCCTCATCAAAGAGAAGCAACTGTAGACACCCCAAAATGAGACTCTCGTACACTTTTTTACCCCCAATGAAGAAAATAAACACTCGGAGAACCTTTCGGAATGGATCCCTTCAAATCAACACTTGCTCAGTCACGCACGACATGCTTTTTGGACATTGGCAGTGGGATTGTACCACGTAGCACAGTTTCTATATCGCACGGTATAGTTTCAGTGCCGCACGGCACTGTCAGCCATCAAATCCATTTTTACAGCAAACCCAGCAGCTCGAATTGTTGACCTTTGCTTCCTCTGCCATCATGATTTCGTGCAACCTATCAATTTGGAGTACACACCAAGTTTACTTGGTGATCAAGAACAATTTCTCCCCTATATATATGCCCATCAGTTGGAGGAAGAAAAAGAATATGGAAAAAAACCCAACCAAAAATCCTGAAACATCTTCTCCTAAACCTCTGCCAAATCTTTACCATTTCATAACTCATCCATTCCTACAACCCTTAAGCTCCAGAAAACAATCCTAAACATTTCCAAAGAAAACCCAGTTCAAAACCCTCCAATACCTTGTTTTCGGTCCAAACATGTTCTAAGCTATCATCCATTCTGTCAAACCCATAACAAAGCAATTGCGTTGCTGTGATCAGGGCAGAGTTCGGAGTAAGAAGGAGGTCCAGGTTGCAACAAGGAGTTCCAGCGGGTATTCTATTCCGAGCAAATTTCATTCGAAGACAAAACTTCGGTTTCCAGTTGCTTCAATATTCTGAGGGGAGGTGAAGCTAGGTTCAAGGTGGTTCACTAATACCTCCCTTGGGCCTGGTGGATCCATGTTTTAGCCAAATTTCTTTAGAAAATAAAAAATCTCCAAGATTATTCCTTTGGCAAAATCATTGGGCCAAAAGGAGTAATCAACTAAGGAGAGACATTTTAAATACAAAAACATGAGTTTCTGTTTTAAAAAAATAACTTAGTTTTGATCCATTTTTCATATCATGTACGTGCTTGTTTTGTTTTCCCTCGAAAATCAATTTTCAAACTGTTTACTGCTTGAACAGTGTCACATGACACTCTATTTATGTTGCACGACACAGATAGAGTGTTGTGCGGCACACTTTTCCAAATTCGAATTTTTCAAATCATTTTCTCCATAAAACAGTTTGGAAATCTGGTTTTTTGTTTGATTGTTTGATGTTATGCTATTTACTTATTTTTCATTATTATTATCTGCTTTGCATGATTAACTGTTTGTTTGAATAAAGTTTAGCATTAAAAAGTTTTCTAAAAATCCCACAAATATTTAGTAAAGAACAATTTTTAATCGGGCGAGCGGAGTGCATTAAAACCCTTCCCCGTTCCTAACCTGGCTCCCGAATCCAAAACGAATCTCTGGTTTTCAAATCATTTTCCAAATCGTTTTCAAATTGGTTTCTCGGGTCCTAAACCATTTTCTAGAAACCCGGGTGGCGACTCTATTTTCAAACCAAATAGTTTTTCACAATCCAGCGTGGAATCGAGCTATCTTTGTAACAACAAGAGGCTAAAAAACAAGCTACATTGGACACCATAGAGTTCTACCTACTCATGTGGTTCACAGATACCCTCCCAGAGAAATGAAGTACCCCATCAATTTTAATTGCCCAGTCCAATTTTAAAAACATTGACCGCAAGCAACATGGAGTTACAACATTGCATCCAAAACCAGATTTTCTCCCAAAAGAAAATTACAAAAATAGGAAATGAACACAAAAGAAGCACCTGCATCAAGTACCAGCACACTTTGGCATTATAAAAAAAGTCAGTCATACCAACCAATTCAGAGTTCATTCGTGGTCGCCCTTACATCGTACAGTAACAAAAAGCAATGTAGAACTTTTGAATGAAAAATGAAGTAAAGCATTAAACAATCCTCAGAAGCAGAAGGCAGAGAGTGCCATTAGTGGGTTCTAGGGTAAACTGAATACAGAGATCATCACATATGGGCAGCCCCAAACACACAATGAGACACATTCCAGAGCAGACAAATCTCCCTGTTACCAGAGTTTGATGTAACCCTACCCCATACAATTTATTGCTAAATCAATAATCACAAGATAACTTCCTTGAAATCAGTAAGCACACAATGGACTCTTCTATGAGCAAGTCATGTACCCACGAGTGTCTAAACAATTCTGGACACATGTCCAAATAACTCCTCTAATATTGTCCTCTTATATTTCAGACATTCATCACACTCCAAGTCCTTGAAATTGACAGCAGTTGAGTATTACCAAATTTTACCAAATTTCACTAGATTACTAGTGTCCTTTGTGAAATTTCACTACATTACCAAATTTTACCAAATTTCACTAGATTACTAGTGTCCTTTGTTAAATTTCCCTAGATTACTGGAGTCCTTTATGAAATTTCACTAGATTACCAAATGTCACCAGATTACTAGTGTCCTTGGCGAAATTTCACTAGATTACCAAATTTCACTAGATTACTAGTGTCCTTTGTTAACATAAGATACTCATTAACTATGGATCCTATGCCATATCTATACTTCTAGCTCGATGTCCAGACATGGGCGACTCGGTGTCCACATATTAAAAACAGAATCTGCAATTAGAAGTGACTTTTTTAAACTGCATAACCAAAATAGAAGTGACTTTCTTAAATTTTTGAAGAAGTCTTCAGTTCAAGAAAAAAATCTCAAGTGTTAAATCTAGCAATTAGAAAAATATTTCCTTTTCCATATAAAAAAGGGAATGGAAGAATATTACTCTAGTGAAGAGGCGAAAATAACTTTGTCCGCTGGCCATGCGACCGTACTTCCCAGAGCTTCGGCGATTGTGATCATATCACTTGTAGGCCTCCATAGATATACTCGATCATGTTTCATTTCTACATCCACCCAAACCCTCATTGCATTTGGTCTGATCGGAACATGATGAACAAGTGCATTTGGATCGCTTGAAGAAAAACGCCCCTCAGCAACAACTTCTCTTGTCCCCATCCAATCTAGTAACTTGCACTTGGCATTGCAAGTGGGGTTCACAATCTTTACCAATAAGTCAATACAGCACAAATTAGCAAAGGTCAATGCAATTTCGGTACACTTCAGTAGAAAACTTTATATATATTTCCAAATTGACTCTTAAATAGAAAATACATGTACCGTAGGAGAAACAATGGGCGTAGTTGGTCCTTGCGTAGTTGGCCCTTCCTTAGTTGCATGATTCTGAAACAAGAAAAAGATATTCACTACTCTAACAGACTAACATTAGTCCAAAATAACTAGACTTGACAAAACTAACAAGCTCCTTGCCTGGTTTTTCTGTAACTCACTGATTACATTCTGCGTTTTTACCAATTGGGCCTTCATCACGATTTGACCTTCTTCCAATTGAGTTGTGCGACTATTAGCTTGCGAAATTATAGCTAATTTAGAAAGCGTGAATCCCTTTCCATATGTTCTCAGACGTCCACGCCTCTCAGGACCAAGTACTTTGGAAAGAACATCTTCTTTCAGGTTACTTGAAGATGACTTTGGTGTATCCTACTCAACCTTTTCCAATTCCTTCTACAAAATGGGGGGGGGGGGGGGGGGGGGGAAAAGACAATTACCAATGTGACATATTTACTCCAACTACACATGTAAAGGAAAGAGGTTATGAGAGTGGAAAGTATGTAGCCAAAATGACTACTAGTACTTCAAAATACAGCCCTGAAATGCAGCCAAAATGCAATCAAGAATGTAGCAAATAAAATCCAAAATACAGATTCACAACAGATTCAAAAAACTCTATAGGAAAATATGATTGTTCTCACAATTGTTTGATCAACTTCGGTGTTGATTGGGGCACCCTTCTTTCTTTTATGTCCCTCATTCCAAACTTTCACTCGAGTAATGGAAGAGGGATCTAGACTTTTTGCTTTCTACAATCACAAATACATGATTAGAAATACACTTTGTTTTACTTGTTAATAGGAAGTATATATAAGAAACTAAATCAATGTAGATATTACCAGCTCACTTCTCAACCGTGCATATCCCTTACGGCTCATAGTATGCTGGAGCTTTTTCCTTCTAATTTTCTTAAAAACATCACTTTTTTCGTATTCAATCATAATTTCATATCATATCCATTCTTCAATAATAGATTCTTTGATTTCTAATAAGATTTTAAAACCAATACGAAGTTGTATCTACCTTAAATTTCTAACTAGTCTTTTCCTTCACAAAATAATTCCAGTCGTGGACTGATTTGATACAATCGAGCTGGAGTCGTAGCCTTTCTTCCTCATTTTTAGCGGCTTTTACTTTCGTGACTAATCTTGACTTAGAGGCTCTCCAATCTTCATCCATTTGATTAAAAACCTTTTGTCTCTCCCATTCTTGATTAACTTGAATCTTGCCTGAAATGCAATTTGCAATACAAATGAATTTCATCAGATATAGTGCCATAAGAATTAAACTTGAGCATTTACTCTACCTTGATGGATTGCCATAAGATTTCTGCTAACGTAGAAGGAAGTCTTCTCCAATCTGAAAGTGTATATGGTACAACTTCTCGCTCTAGAGGTCCTAAAAAGGAAGATAACTTCTTTGATCCATCACCGATGGGTAGACCACACTCATCAATAACTGTTAACCTTTTCCTTCAACCATTTTTGGGAAGTTATCAGTGTGCCTCTTCAAAAGTAAACTTCTATTTTTTTTGAAGACCAAGGCTTGGATTCGATTTCTTTAACTCCTCTACATGTATACTAATAGAAAAAGTAAGACAAAGTAAGTGATTCACACAAGATGTATGAGAATCTGCGAAATCCACAGGAATATTTCATCAAACCTACTTCAAATAATGTTCCACTATGGCTGTATTGAATAATACGTAGCAATGTGCACTTTCCAACAATTCATTACTTAATGTGATGGATGTGCCAACTGATATTGGACGACCTTCGAGAATTACATCATTCTCAAAATGTGGATTACTAAGTCCTCGGGTGTTCGCTCCCACAGATTTGTTCATATGTCTACTGCAAAATGCTAGGCACTCTTCTACAATATTGCATTCTGCTATGCAACCTTCAGGTCGTGCACGATTTCTAACATTTCCCTTGAATATCTTCATGTGTCTAATCAAGGAAAAGGTAAGGAATACGTTATACAGCCATAGATAATGATGCATGAAAAAACGAAAAAGGAGTTCACCTCTTAAAAAGGTGCATCCAATGATATTGGACTGGCCCGGAAAGTCGTGCTTCTCATCCTAAGTGAACTGGTAAGTGAACCATGATATTGAAGAACGAAGGTGGAAAGAACCTCTCAAACATGCATAAGGTTTCCACTATCTCATCCTAAAGGGATGCTATTTCTTCTCTATCAGTGACTCTCTGACACAACCTATTGAAGAATGCACAAAGGCGAAGTATTGGATTTCTTGGTCCCGGTTGTAGTAACCCCTTTAAGGCTACAGGCAACAATTGTAGCATTAGCACATGGCAATCATGAGATTTTAGACCGGTGATCTCCAATTTTTCCATATCTATGCAATTCGAAATATTTGAATTGTACCCATCAGGAACTTTTAAGTCAAATAACCTCTTACAAAATATTTGCTTCTCGGCCTTAGAAAGTGTAAAGGAAGCTAGAGGAAGATATGTCTTAGCCCCTCGATCTTGTGGATGCAAGTCAGTGCCTTATTCCCAAATGTTGCAAATCCTTGCCTTTTAAACCATCCTTAGATTTCCCATCCATATCCAGCAACGTGCCAATAATGCTCTCACAAATATTTTTAATGATATGCATGACATCTAAATTATGACGAACTGGCAATTCCTACATAGTAGAAGCATAAACTACATTAGGATAGATAGATAGATATTATAGAATGAAAAATGCTACTTAATAACACTTACCTCCCAATACTCTAAATCAAAAAATATTGACCTCTTTTTCCACATTTCTTTATCTTCAATGTCTCGCTTTCGTTTTTTCTTTCCACCTTTTCCCCAATCATTCTCAAAATCTTTAAGAGCAACTGAAATTTCTTTACCAGTCATGATTCTTGGTTTTTTCCCCTGTTTCTTCCTTTCCATCAAACCAAGATTTTTTCTTGCGATATGGGTGAGACGGTGGAAGAAAGCGTCTGTGACCCAAATATACAGTCTTCCTACTGAATTTTAGCCACTGAGAAAATGTATTAAATGCACATAGAGGACATGCAATTTTACCCTTTGTTGTACACCCGACAAGATTCCCAAATGCTGGAAGATCATTCATTGTCCACATCGAAATAGCCCTCATAGTGAACGTAGAGCCAGTGAATTTGTCATACATAGTTGCCCTGTTGGTCCACAACAATTGTAGGTCTTCGATAAGAGGCTGTAAATATACATCAATATCATTACCCTGTTGCTTAGGTCCTGGGAGTAAGAGTGTCAGCAAAACATTTTCCTTTTTCATCCATAACCAAGGTGGTAAGTTATATGTAACCCTGTTCAAAAAAAAAAAAGTTATATGTAACCAACATAACAGGCCAACAACTGTAAGTCGAACTCAATTCGCCAAATGGATTGAAACTGTAACGCCCCGATTTTCGGAAGAATTAATTAAGACAACTGATTAGGATTAATTTAATAGAAAGAGTTTCCATCAGAGTACACGTTGGAAAACGTGAAGTGTAGTCCATTACAAAATACTTAGTACGGTTTGAGAAATTAATATTACAGACCCAACATTAAAATAAAGGGGTGAGTTCTACAGATTAAGGTTCAACTCTGGATTCCACGGCTCCTCATGAGCTCGGTCTGCCCAAAAACCCTCGGCTCTGAAATAACCGTCTCCTTCGACACCAACAGTACCTGCTTGATCACAGTCTGGCATAATATGTCCGAGTCGCGAAGCAACATCATAGTATTATACCAGGGTCACACGAAGTGTAACATCGTGAGCGATAAATCACTCAATCGCTAACTCTTACCCACTAACCCTTACATTACAATTAAACACAATTCATATATATTCGAAATGAAGTGCAAAATTGAACAACACGTAAATGATTTATTTAACTAGCCTTTAACTTACATTTTCTTCTAAGTTCTCACCTAGAGAACAGCCTCCCAAGTAACCACTAAGGACTATGACCAATCCGTGATTAAACTCCCCCCTTGCTAGCCCTGACTGGGAGCTCGGACGGAAGGCATAAGTTATTTACTTAATCCAACCATCAACCGCCTCACAATGATGAATTTCCCAGGGACTAACTGTACCACTGGGCTACGAGTGACAACTGTCAACTCCTGTAGGTATATAGCCGTGACTCGGTCTATAATACATCCACCCTTTTAACGCCTCAGAATTCAAATGAAGTAATCACAGATTGTCATATCCTAGGGTTTCAAAATACTGGCAGGCTGCCAAATAATCCTCCAAACAAAAATCACTTGGCTGTCTGCCATTCAAAAACAATCTCGGGGTAACTCATGTTTTTGTATTTAAAATGTCTCTCCTTAGTTGATTACTCCTTTTGGCCCAATGATTTTGCCAAAGGAATAATCTTGGAGATTTTTTATTTTCTAAAGAAATTTGGCTAAAACATGGATCCACCAGGCCCAAGAGAGGTATTAGTGAACCACCTTGAACCTAGCTTCACCTCCCCTCAGAATATTGAAGCAACTGGAAACCGAAGTTTTGTCTTCGAATGAAATTTGCTCGGAATAGGATACCCTCTGGAACTCCTTGTTGCAACCTGGACCTCCTTCTTACTCCGAACTCTGCCCTGATCACAGCAACGCAATTGCTTTGTTATGGGTTTGACAGAATGGATGATAGCTTAGAACATGTTTGGACCGAAAACAGGGTATTGGAGGGTTTTGAACTGGGTTTTCTTTGGAAGTGTTTAGGATTGTTTTCTGGAGCTTAAGGGTTGTAGGAATGGATGAGTTATGAAATGGTAAAGATTTGGCAGAGGTTTAGGAGAAGATTTTTCAGGATTTTTGGTTGGGTTTTTTTCCATATTCTTTTTCTTCCTCCAACTGATGGGCATATATATAGGGGATAAATTGTTCTTGATCACCAAGTAAACTTGGTGTATACTCCAAATTGATAGGTTGCACGAAATCATGATGGCAGAGGAAGCAAAGGTCAACAATTCGAGCTGCTGGGTTTGCTGTAAAAGTGGATTTGATGGCTGACAGTGCTGTGCGGCACTGAAACTATACCGTGCGATATAGAAACTGTGCTACGTGGTACAATCCCACTGCCAATGTCCAAAAAGCATGTCATGCGTGACTGAGCAAGTGTTGATTTGAAGGGATCCATTCCGAAAGGTTCTCCGAGTGTTTATTTTCTTCATTGGGGGTAAAAAAGTGTACGAGAGTCTCATTTTGGGGTGTCTACAGTTGCTTCTCTTTGATGAGGCTTACAATCATTGTGTGATGGAAGTCGCGTCAAAGACAAAAGACACCCCTCGATTCGAATGTCCTCGTACGAAAATCAACAAGTAAAATTTGATGCATGTGGTCGCGCTCATATGAGCTGCCTACGTACCCCATTCTAGGGATCAGACCAGCGTAGTTCATCGAGGCTGAATGCATATGCAGAATGATGGATCATGCAAACACAAGAGTTATAGAAAACATACCTTGATCGGATTGTGTGGATTGACACCTTGTTTTTCAACGAGGGAAAAACGAATGACATGTTGTGAACAGAACTAGTGAGTAGTGGAAAGTGATTAGAGCGAGACCGAATCAATTCCAATTCACTTTTCCATTAACCTCAACGTCTATGTGATGTCCGCGTACGATCACCCAACCCGGGAACCTAGTTGTCCATTCTAACATTCAACACATTTATGAAAAAAGCATTTAATAGTAGAAGCAAAGCGATAACGATATTGCAAGGGTCACAACCAAATATCTCGATTCACAAGTTCACGAAATTCAAGTAATCGAAAACCAGGGGTCTAAACGTAATAAATTCAAACTACAGGGGCCAAAAACATAATTTACTAAACTATTGGGGTCAAAATGTAATTTAAAGAAAGTAAGGGTCACCATCGTCATTTTAAGTAAGAAAAAGGGTGCCCAACATAATTTCACGACTCTAGGGTCCTTAGTGTAATTTACAAAACTCTGGGGGCCTTTTTATAAGTAAACATAATACAAGGGCAAAAATGTAATTTTTTCACCGACAAGGGTAAATATGTAAAAATACTTTATTTTAGTTAGTAAAGTCCTAACTTGTCACGAAACGCAATTCCTTGATTTTCTTACCAAGTACAAAACTACACATTATGTAATTTACACACACAAGGGCAAAATGGTCATTTTACACCTGAAGGGCATTCTGGTCATTTTGTCACACTCCTAAATTTCCAGTAGTGACACTTAGTTGATAAAAATAGGTTTCGTAAATAATACACAAGTATGCACGCCAACTTTCACAAAATTACACTTAATGCCCCTAACTTTAACACAACGATCAAGAACAAGGTTAATCACAATAATACACAATCATTCAAAAGCCGCCTAACCCGCGCATCCAATAAACATTCAAAAACTGCCTAACCCGCGCACCCCAATCATTCAAAAGTCGCCTAACCCGCGCATCCAATAATCATTCAATCAATCATTATTCATCAATCATTCAATCAATCACCCATCAATCATCAATCATCTATTGTGTGCATCATCATTCATCATTCATTGTCAAGTGAATCATCAATCTATTCCTTTGCCCCGAAGAACTACGCCGGTCTGATCCCTGCAATGGGGTACGTAGGCAGCTCGTAGAGCACGACCGATTGAGCTTTAAAGTTTTCCTTTGTGGCTTGAGATGTATCGCGGGGAATGAGTCGGGTTGTCTATGTCTTGGACGTCACTCATACCAAATCAATGGCATCGAGTCCCGTCCAAGAGGGGCAACTGTAGACACCCCAATTTTGAACCCGGGATGCGCTCGAGCATTCCCGATGATGAAATGGACCAATCGTGGCTACCCGAGGCTTGAACAATGCTTGGAACTTGGCAAAACCACCCAAAAATCTCTTCAAAACAAACCCAAGCCTACACCATCTTCTAGTACATTCAAAACCCTCTTTATTGATATATAATTCATCCCAATCCGTTTTGAAATGGGAGAGATGCACGAATGTTGCTAAAACGACTTGTTTTTCCGACTGTTTGAGGGTAAAATGCTCATACATTTGGATGTATAAATTTTATGGATTCCAAACCACTTGGGTTAGAAAGTAGACTCAACAAGTTTTCCAACGATTCAAACCGCGTCAAAATCGGAGTTCGGTAGCACCCGGGGCGGCCCCGCAAAGTTTTACCTTTTGAGCAACAGCCTTGAGCGCTCAAGGTCCCAACATTGAGCGCTCAAGCCCTAAAAAAACACCTTGAGCGCTCAAAGCCTACGACTCTGATCCAGATCAATTTTCTGTAGAGCATCTAATCATGATATTCTACTGCAAGAGGAGCGTCTACCTATGTTTTCTACTCCCTAAATACACTTCCTACACCCTTGAACATCTCCTCAATCACCCCCCAAACCCAATTCAAAAATTAAACCCAAAACCCACTCTCTCTCTCTCTCTACACTTCCCTCCCACTCTCCCTTCTATATAAACCAACCATTACTCCTGGTTTTGAGGTCCCCAATTCATTCACCCCAGCTCTCCTACTGCTCCTACTACTCCAGAAAACCAACATCTCTCTCTCCCTCTACAAAACCACCCATTCATCCTCTAAACCACTTACAAAAACCACCCTTCAAGCTTCAAATTCAACCTTGATTCATCAATCAATCACATACACTGTCTCAATCATTTAGAATACCAACCAAAACGTCCAGAATCAACCACTATCAAGCCCAAAGCCAAGTTACAAGCCTTGATCAAGCCAAAAGGTACTTAAACATGTGAAATCTCACTGTTTTGGTCCTTCTGAGGGAGACCAGTAGGTCCAAGCAAGTTCTTTATACTTGCATTGGGCTTACAAGGTCCAAAATACATAATCAAAACATTTTCAAAATCTGCAGTTTCAGCAGGGGTTGAGCGCTCAAGCCTCAGGCCTTGAGCGCTCAAACCCAGCTCTGGGTCAGTCATTGTTCTGCTAATTTTTGTGCTTTCTCTGGGTTTTGATCGTCATTAAATAGTTAATTATGTTCATGTCACTCTTAATACAGCTTATTTCTATATACATGAGTGTAAGTTAACCATTTTATGATGATCAAACATCAAAACCTTTGAAAATCTTATATTTAAGTGCAAAACAGTGGCTGTCCAACCTCTTAAATCTTTATTTTATGTATTTATGATCCTGAGGAGGTATCAAAAGCTTGCCTGAAGGTCAAGACCAAGCCTTAGGTTACGTGGGTTTGCTGAGAAAGATGGCCATTTAGCATCGATTGTTTTCCAAGTGGGGGAATCCACTGGGTGTCTGCTTGCGTCCTTGGATTGTATTTCAAATGATGTTTCCCCAAGCGTAGGGTTTAGGTGTCACCAAGCATAATAACCGGAAGTCCGGGTCGAGTCCTCAGGGACCGAATGTGCAGCACGTGAGTGTTGATTCGCGATCGTTGGTTTTAGCCTTAAAGCGGCAAACTTTGCTTTTGTGGTTTGTTGGTAGAATTCACTTAACTTCGTGAATGACTCGGAAGATTAAAAAGACTAATTAAAACAAGGCTAAGTCAAGGGGTTCACAACACCCATGCCTTAGGCCGATTCGTTCTCCTCTAAAATAACCGGCTCGGGGCGTCGTTAAACGACCCCGAACGGAAGATTTGGTGCTTAAACTCGTTTAACTAGAAATGGTGTTTCTCAAAGAGTAGGATTCTTGTGCCATTTATACAAACGTTTGAATTGACATCGCCCTAAGCATCACACGTGAAAAGGAGAATAAACCCTTAACTACGTGTGATCAAAGAGATTAACAAATCCCAATTTTGATACATAAAATCGATCCTAACTCTTTGATAAACAAGCAATGTTTTGCATTAAGGCGAGGAGTGTGAATCAACCTAAGTCACGGGGTGCTAATCACCCCATGACCGAGCCTAAAACGACTACTCAATCATGACTACGGGAAACATGACTAATTTAGTGAAGGAAATAAAGAACATAACATATGACATTAAAAACTGATTTTTATGGAAGGTTATAAGTCTACCTACAACATTAATACTTGAGAAAATCCCTAACAACACTTACAAACTAGAGATTTCGGAGCAATTAGCTAGAAAAACAAGAACAAGAAATAACCGAGAGAAATGGAAATAAACTAGATTAATACGAAGGTCTTAACATGAACTACAACATTAAACAAGAGGATTTACCTTGAAACTAAGTAGAAAAGCATGAAATCTAGAGAGAAGGTAGAGCTTTGGCCAAGAACTAATTAATGGAGGTAGAGAGAGAAGGTGAAAAACCAAGCTAACCCTCCAAATCTGAGGATGGGGACCTTTTATAGGCCCCAACAGTCGTGCCAAATAATTACAAAAGTGCCACAAGATATTTCTTGATCGGGCTCAAAAGTTGCAGAAAAATGCAGCTTCAACCGGTAGAGCAAAAAGCTTCTACCGGTAGAAAAACCTTCTGTTCAGCTTCTACCGGTAGAGCAAAAAGCTTCTACCGGTAGAAAGAGTAAAATTCTGAGATTTTCTTTGTTTTGGCCTCCCGGCTTCGTCCGAACTCGGAATGAGGCAATTCTCGAACCGTTGGAAAGCTCTATGAGTCTACTTTCAAACCCAATTGACCTCATCTTCATAGCCTTTGTGCCTTGAGAGAAATGAGCCTTTTTCTATCGGTTGGTCAGATTTTCTCGAAGCTCATGACCCCAAATGCCTTGCTCTTTTGTTCCGGGCCTTCCTTGAACCTTCCAAAGCTTCTTGAATCGACTTCCAAGCTTCCTGAGTCTTGTTCAAAACTTCATTCCTTGATTCCCGGGACTCGGTGGCGGGGTGCCATGTGGCCTCCGGTGTTCGGGCATCCCTTGATTCAACCATGGTGTCAAAACACGTCTTTTTCTCCCGTTCTTCTGCAAATAACAAAAACACAACTTTGCGCAAAATCAATAGTTTAAATCCACAAAATGCACGTGTGTGTGATCAAAATGAGGGTGATAAAGCCCCATTACTTACAATATTGAGGGCTTATCAGTGTCGCATCATTGCATCCCTACTTCCATGAGTGGAGTGCCATGTCAAATCTTTAGCCATTGCTAATGATCTATACATGTTCTGAAACTTTGGGATTATAGGAAAATATCTCAACACTTTGGCAGGAACCCTATTACAATTTTATTTGTCTTTGCATTTACCTTCCATCTTGAATAACCACATTTAGGACAGTTTTCCAATAGTGCATTCTCTTTCCAGAATAAGCAACAATCTTTCACACAAGCATCAATTTTCTGATAACACAATTCAAAAGTTTAGTGAAACTCTCATCCGACCATCCACTTTCAGCTTTGATCTTGTACAAAGTTACAATTTCTGACAACTTTGTATAATTCTTACAACCCAGGTATAAAGGAGTTTCTTCATCTTCTAAGTCTTTTGCAAAGTTGTCCTCTTTAGCTTCGTCAAGTGGTTCAAGATGGTCTGCATCTCTTGCGTATGTTGCATTGTCTAAGTTATGTGCTTCTAACATTTCCACTTGTTTAGGTTTTTGTGCAGCAGTTGGTTCCTCCCCATGATGAAACCAAGTTGTGTATATATGATCCATCCCATTTATGACCAAGTGTTCGTAAACATCTTTACCAGTATGGTGAGTTAGGTTCCGACAACATTTGCAAGGGCATAGAATCTTCTCTAAGTTTCCTGTATTTCGATTGGTCATCTCCACAAAGTTCAATGCTGCGTGCATATACTTGTCAGTGGATCTACAAGTATTCAAGCTAAATATGTCAAATATTTTAAGAATGTGTAACTACTTCATCCATAGATAGCTAAAGTATTACTTTATATTACCTATCGAAATGCACCCAATCTTTGTCCATCGTCCTATCGACACCCAGCTTGTTTCCTGATATCATACCAGCCCATATAAAGTAATATGTCAACCACTTAACACAAAGACCTATATCATTAACTGCATATATTCTAAGAGGTAAGATTTGCTTAGTAAGCCATAAAAATGACGCTAGAGAATGGGCAAATCAGTTTATAAAGGATACATATAGTACTACAAAGTATAATTAGTCATTAATAATACTAGCACTACTTAGAGACAGAGCGGAGGACAAAATAGCACTACTTAGAGACGGAGCAGAGAGTCCATTGTGCGTTGTTTTTGTTTGACCAGCCTATCTTATTTCTATAAGCAAGCTTCCTCCGACCTTCCAGTCCCTGGACGGCTTTTAGTTCTTGAGCATGTTGGAGGATTAGGCGGCAGTTGAAAAGAATGTACAACACATACTACTGCAACATCTAGAAAAAATAGGATAGGGGTATAGATGGAAATATTCTTTTTTTGGAGCCACGCAATATGTAATCAAACCAAATGCAAAAATTAGTTAAGTGACTAGTAGTGAGACAATAATTCAATGCCAAAACTAAGCTAAAAACTGAAATTTAAATTCAGTGTATTCAAAACATAAGCATCAAGTAAAGAACAATATAGTGTCATTTGAAGTGATGTATGTAAAGAACACGCAGTCTTCTATTACTCATACAAGCCAAAGTAGAGTCACTAATCAATTTAGCCAAAGTAGAGTCACTAATCAATTTAATACAACAATGCCCCTAAATATGAGTACTTAATAGAAATCAAAAGCCAACAAGCACTACAACAAAAAGGGGCATTCCCTGCATTTGCTTCCCCGCGTTTCGTAAAAAACCCCGGAAATGGTCCATATTTTGTTCCGGGCCTGAAAAAAATTGCGTGTCCCCTTTTATTTCCCTCCCTCCCTTTTTTCTTTTCCCTCCCATCTTTATTTCCCTCCTTCCCAGACGACAAAGCCCTATTTCTCCTCCACCGCCAAAAAGAGCCCTCCTGCGATCTCCTCCACCGCTGGTGCTACAAGAGAAAAGGCCCTCTCGAAAAAGCCTCTCTCTCCTGCCATCTCCTCCACCGCTGTTGCTCTCCTGCGATCTCCTCCACCGCTGCTGCTCTCCTGCAATCTCACCATCAATCAGACCCTGGTATCTCTCTCTCTCACACGAACAAAACCCTAACACCATCTTCACTCGAGAATGCCCCCACCGTCTTCAGTCGACCTACTCTCTCTCTCTCACTCAATCTGAAACCCTCTTGTTCTCTCTCTCACGAATAAAACCATATTCTATCTCTGTCTCTCTCAGAAAATCTGAACCACCCACAAAACCCACCCACCACAGATTGACCTACTCTGTCTCTCTCACTCTCTCAATCGACCTGGTCACATCAGAGTAGAGATGCTCTCCCTCTTCAGCTCTCGAACTAACCAAACGTAGCTGCAAAACCCACAACCGATCGAGGTACGTAACTGATGGAATAGGCTCAGGCTCTATACGTAATTAGGGGTTTTCTTTGTATGTATGTGTATTCCAAGCTGTCTCGTTCTCTCTATATGTATGTGTATTTCATATTTGATCAAAAAATTAGGGCTTGTACTTGTTTGGTTGTTTCTTAACTGTCATGCTTTCATTTTATCTACTACCGGATTCTTCCGACAGTGTTGTACAGATTTGCATGGTTTGGGTTATTTTTTTTGGAAAAATTGTGCATGAAACTAAGTTTTGTAATGATTGCATGGATTTTGGTGCGCTTAAAAGTAGTGGTCCCATTTTTCCATTACATCATTAGAAAAATCTGTCAATTTTCCATTACAGATTTACAGTAGAGTAGTGGTCCTCGGTCAATTCATTTTCTATACATTTCACACTTAGCAAAACCCATTTCCAATCAAGGCAGGACTATTTTTGTTTTTTTGGAAGGATTTGGTGGGTGAGAGAGAGAGAGAGAGAGATAAGCCCTAAGTTCATGTAACGGAAATAAATGTGTCAGTCAGCAAAATCTGTTATCAATTTACTGGTAGGGGGTAAATTGACTAACGCGAAATATACAGTGCCGGCCCCGACATTTGGGTTGCCCAAGCCCGGCTTCAATCTTGGTTGCCCACTTACTATTACGTTAAAAAAAAAATAACGTGCAATTTAAAATAAATATCAAGGTTGCATTGTATTTTTTAGCTTGAACATTAGAAAAATCACGATCAAAATGTAACTCCAGTTATTGTGTTTTATAATTAGCATGATCTGACTCAAAGAAAACTTCTTATTATATTTTCTTAAGCATATTCTTCAATTGAGTCATCGTACTAATTTATCCAATAACTCGTTTTCAATTGAGATCGTAGCTCGTTCACTTAATCTCTCTTGTGGCAGGATGCTACAAAAAATACCATATGTGTTTTATCTATGATTTGTGTGAAAGTAATAATAAACCGTGTTAGCTTGCTTATTTTTTACCATTCTCACAGACAAGCACAATGAAATGCTTGTCTGTGAGAATCTGTTTGGTGGAGCTGCATGCTTGTGCCTAGTCTATTTTATCCAGTTACTGCCCAGGTTGCTATTTGAGTGGGAGACTGGTTGCTGCATACTCCATGCTAGTGTGTTTCTCAATTTTTCAGTTAGGTTACGTCTAGTCTGTTCTTACTCAGTTACTGCCCAGATTACTATTACTGTGGAGATTGGGTGCATGCTCCTTGCTAGGGATTGAACTTTTTAGAGGGAGGTGCCCTCTTGAACCAAGTTTGTAAATCTGTCTTTTGTCTAGAACAGCGGTTCACACCTTGTGATGTTAGTATTTTGTTTACATCATAAACAAGTTAAATGAATCAGCCTTAAGAATCTAAGCCCCTAGAATCTACATGGTTTTTTAATAACCTTATTCAATTAGCACTTGTATTATTATAACCATAAATATTAGGACAAACACAAATCTGCTGTTCATTAGGGAGGTTAAGTGTTTAGTTTTAAATATTAGGGAGGTTAGGTGAAAATGATTCACAATTGAGGGGGTTAAGTGTTTGTCGTGTTATGGTCCAACCTTCCATTATCCTCGTTAATTTGTTGTTTACTTCTTTCATTTCATTCACTTTTTCCCCCTTTATTGTTGTAACAATAATTTGCATTAACCCCCTCAATTGTTTTTCAGAGTTGTTCTAATGGAAACAAACATGGATAAAAGTTGGATGAATTTGAGTAGACTTGATCCAAGATATCTACAAGGGGTAATAGATTTTATGGCATTTGCGCGTAAGAACATTCGTGATGGGGAAACAGAAATTTCGTGTCCGTGTAAGAAATGTCATAATTTTGTTAGAAAGAAGATAGATGTAGTGAAGGAACATCTTGTTGTGAATGGAATTAGTCCAAGTTACACTGTTTGGATTTTTCACGGGGAGAGATCACAGCCTAGAGATCAGGGTATCGAAAATAGTGGCCAAGGTAACTTTGATGGGCAAAATGATATGGAAGAAATGATACGGGATGCATTTGGAATTCCACCGATTCATGCCCAAGATATGAATGTTGATCCTCCTCCGGCTGGCTCATGTGGTCCAGACGAACAAACCATTAAGTTTTTTAAGCTCTTAAAGGAAGCTGAGCAAGAGTTGTACCCGGGGTGTCAGAAGTTCTCGTTGCTTTCCTTTATTGTGCGACTAATGCATATAAAGTGTTTAGGTGGGTGGAGTAGCAAGTCATTTACTATGCTGCTTAAGTTGTTGAAGGACGCCTTTCCTGCCGCTGAATTGTTGCCCGATTCTTTCAATGCGTGCAGAAAATTATTGGGGGGTTTGGGCCTTGAATACCATAAAGTTCACGCATGCCCTCAAGATTGTATGTTATATTGGGGGGAAGATGCTAATCGAGTTGATTGCAAGGTTTGTCATAGTCCTAGATATAAACAATTAGAGGATGAAACAGATGGGCCTAAAAAAGGAGGCAAAATTGCAAAGAAGATTGTTAGGTACTTTCCCATAATACCTAAGTTAAAACGACTATTCACGTCTACAAAGACTGCTGGCTTAATGACATGGCATGCAGAGAACCCAGCTCCTACTGGGACATCAGCCCATCCTGTTGATTCCGGTTTATGGAAACATTTTGACAACCTTTACCCAGATTTTGCAAAGGACCCTTGCAATGTTAGGCTTGGGTTAGCATCAGATGGTTTTAATCCATATCGTACAATGAACATTTCTCATAGTACGTGGCCTGTTGTGATGATGACATATAATTTACCACCTTGGTTATGCATGAAACAACCTTACATGATGTTGACATTGCTTATTGACGGCCCAAAGTCACCTGGCAATAATATTGATGTCTACCTGAGACTTATAGTAGACGAGTTGAAGGAGTTGTGGAATGTAGGTGTTGGCATGTACGATGCACTAGGCAATGAGATGTTTAAAATGCGTGCATTGTTACTGTGGACAATTAATGATTTTCCTGCACTTGCTATGTTGTCGGGCTGGAGTACAAAAGGTCGTCTTGCTTGTCCTGTTTGTCATGTTGACACGTGTTCAAGTTGGTTGGATTTTGGAAGGAAGATGTGTTATTTGGGGCATCGAAGATGGTTGGAAGAGGGCCATAAATTTCGATTTGACCGCATGTCTTTTGATGGAAAGATTGAACTTGATACTTGTCCTACACATTTATCTGGGTCTGAAGTGTTAGCAATGTTTCCCCCAAACTATGTTAACAAATTTGGAAAGGAGGGTGATGAGGATTTACATGTTAGAAAGAGGAAAAGGACACATGATGAAGACGGTGTTGAGGAAAATACTTTGCAAGGTAATTGGAAGAAGAAGAGCATTTTCTTTGAGCTACCGTATTGGGAGCATAATTTGCTACGACACTGTCTTGATCTGATGCATATTCAAAAAAATGTTTGTGACAATGTTTTGGGGACGATAATGGATCTTGAAGGGAAAGGAAAGGACAACTTAAATGCGCGTCGTGATCTTGAAAAATGAGGCATTCGTAATTCGCAATTTTAGACCTTTTGAACTTCTTAATATACGTGATGTACTCTAAATTTGGTTGTGATGTTTGATTTCAGGTTTATCCACGTTGAAGATCTCCATAGGAACTAGGTGGTACTTGACGTAGGGTTTTACGTTCGTATCTTATGTTGGCTTCATTTTGGAAAAATTACACAATTTGTAATGGCTTTTGAGAACTGTTTATGAGTTGATGTATTGGATATATTTGGAGATATTATGTTATGTGGTTCATGTTCTGACTCTATGGTGGTATTGAATATGTCGGAGCGTATTTGGCTATTTGTGAACTTATGTGAATGTATTTGAGATGTTTTAATGCCATTTGCATTGTATTGGATAAAAATTGTTGGCTAAATAGGAGAACAATCAAGGAAAATACAAATATTTTCTAGTGGGAAAAACTATTCCCGGCGTTTGATAAACCCTGGGAATGGGATAACATTGTCAAGATTTCCAGCGTTCATTACTGCCATCCCTGGGGTTTTTTAAACGCTGGGAATATTCCCAGCGTTTGTTAAACCCTGGAAATAGATTAACATTGTCAAGATTTCCAGCGTTTATTACAACCATTCCCGGGGTTTTTAAACGCTGGTAATATTTCCGGCGTTTCTTAAACTCGGGAAATGGGGCCAAATTTTTAAAATTCCCGCATTTATTAGAACCATTCCCGGGGTTTTTAAAAACGTTGGGAATATTCCCGGGGTTTTTTGAAACGCTGGCAATATCCCCGGGGTTTTGCAAACGCTGGCATCGGGGTCACCGGCGCCAGATTTTAGTTCGCCGAAAAATCAATCCCGGGGTTTTACCAAAAGCCGGGAAAAACACCGGGAACCATTCCCAGCGTTTCATAAACGCCGGGAAGCATTCCTGACAGGGGTATCGGTCACATTTGTAAAAACGCTGGGATAAACGCCGGGAATGACTTTTTCCGGCGTTTAGGGTACCTTTCCCGGGGTTTGAAAAACGCTGGGAATTCCTAGATTTGTTGTAGTGAAGGAAACTACTTGCGTAACATACCTTGTCCTGCTTGTTTGCAAACACCAAGATTACGTTGTGAAGCAGTAGAGACCTTCTTTTATAATGACCTGAAAGAAGAAAAAGAAGAGACCACTTTGAATTTATAACCTGAAACTCATTTTGCTGTCTCGATCCAAGGAGTCAACAACATAAATATGATAGCATGAAAGAAAGTATCAAAGAACATAGAAGTGGTTAAATAAAAAGTCAAAACCTCAAAACTGTATGTGCTTAACAATATCTTTTCAATTGCTTTTTCTTTTTTGTTAAAATCCCATTGAGCTTGTTGGGGGGCTTGGGTATGTTAAGAGGCCTTACCTTTATATACAAAGGGCGCTCTAGCACTTCACTAATATAATAGAAAGTAAAGGGGCTTGGAAGCAACCCTTATTATTATGAAAGGGAGAACTTTATCTATAGATTAAGAGAACTTTTATTAATATAATTGGTCCTCTTTTATAGCATAGGTGAAAGAATGCTATTGTGTGCCATAGGACGTCACATGCTTTCTATTTGAAACATTCTACGAATCCAAATGTCTTTATGATCTGATGCTGTTGTACCTGTCATTTAGAGAACTAAAATTACCTCTTGTAATATCTACAAAACCAAGGACACAAAATATACGCTAATTGTTTAATAATCCCAACCACATTGTCTACTCAAACTCACTAATTTGTTCAAAAATTAAGGCAAACCCCCTAAGTCTCCAAAAGCCCTGAGTTGTCACCAGTACCCCACAGATCCAGTCAACAGATACATCAATCATCTCAATAATAGCAGGGGGGAGAATGATAAAACCATGCATAGACTTACAACTTTAATACGTGTACTCATACATGAAGAAGAAGAACAATCATCAGACCAAATTCTAGAAACACAATACAAGCACTACATGACAAAGCATAAAGTTAATGGATGCTCAAACTCTTTCACAAATAATAGCAATATAAAGTAATAAATTGAGTAAAGCATTGAACTTACGTAGGACAGACCACCATGAGATTTTAACAACTCAATCATAACATCTTTTTTAGCTCCTTTTGCATCAGCTAGAGGCTGTCATGAGTAAATACAGAGTTCAGAAAGCAAAGTCAGTAGAGTAATTTAAGTAACAAAGAGGGATGAGACTATAGGAGCAATATGCATATGACAGGTAGAAAAAGTCAAAAATCGCAATGTTAATGTAAAAGGCTGAGCTAAAAATCCAAAGTTGATCCAAATTCTTAATAAGCAAGCTTAGAGTCTTATTCATGCAACAAAACTGAAAAATGGGGACTAAGGCAGGTAAGCTAGACAACGTACATGCTTCTTTTTCCCCATGCAAAGAAACAAGAAAAAAAAAGGTCAGAAGATGGTTCAGGCACTTGGAAAACCCCCAGTACCAAGCACTTATAGGATCAAACTGGGATTAAGGTAAACCATGCATCACTTGCTAGTTTATGGAGACATTATAAACATGAAAAGAGTTTCTTAGAGATTACGGTAGTCTATTTCTTCGTTCCCTAATTTCATTGATTAGTTGAAAATAAGATACTGTAAACCAAAACATTGCGGGTTCCAAATAGAATGTGGGATGGGCTTTTACAGATTACAATCTTAAAATATACTTATGTCAAGAGATGAGCTGTGAGTACAAAATATTACTAGTCCAATAATTCAGGTAAACCAAAATCCTAGACACATCATGACTAATTTTTCTTATTTGCCTTGCTAAAGCTCCAATCTCTTTACAGAGCTCTTCTTCTAGTTTACAATTAGTTTTCTAGCACCAAAAATATGAGAAATTCTAAGGATAAGTTTCAACAGGCAAACCTATTACTTTCCTAAGAAGCTGCATTCTGACAACAACCATAATCCTATTCCTCATAATGAGACAAAAGAGAAAGGGCTTTAGAGCCCCTCTATCTCACATAACGTTGTCCTACAATCAATCACAAAGAAGAGGCTATGAATCCTAAGTACACTCAATGAGAGGTAACAAAGTTCAAAGGAAGAAGAAGCAAAGAGCAATCAAATTCCAAACTACAGATCATGGCCTCATTCCACCTATCTTCTCCGCAACTTCAGGTTTAGAATTTGTAAACGCATGTGTGAGTATACCACTATACACACTGTCTAAATGTGTTCATCAACAACCATTCAATTTACCCAAACAAAAAAAAAACAACAACCAAACAATTACAAACCCTAATTTCAGTGGAAAAAACAAAGAAAACTAAATTTTTTTTTATCATCAACAATCAAACAAGTACAAGCCCTAATTTTTGTGAAAAAAAAAAAACTATTGCTTTGATCAAATATGTGTATAAATACACATGCATATAAAGAGAGTGAGAGAGAGAGAAAGATACATACCTCGATCGGTGGTGGGTTTTGTCGCTAGGTTTGGTTAGTTCGAGAGATGAAGAGGGAGGGCATCTCCATTTTGATGTGTGCAGGTCGATTGAGATTGAGAGAGAGAGAGAGAGAGGAGAGAGAGCAGGTCGATCGGTGGTGGGTGGGTTCTGTCCGTGAGAGTGAGAGAGATAGAAGAGGGTTTCAGAGCATCTCCATTTTGATGTGTGCAGATCGATTGAGAGAGAGAGAGCATGTCGATCGGTGGTGGGTGGTCTGTGGGTGGGTTCTGTCCGTGAGGGTGAGAGAGATAGAAGAGGGTTTCAGATTTTCCCTTGGAACGCCAACACTTGGCGCCTAAAATTTTAGTAGAAACACTATTGTTGCTTGGTGATAACGCTATAAAATTAAGGACATGGTGCTTCCGTGTGTTTCTTCCTATAGAATGCTATAATTGCTCATCTATTATAACATTCCTAAAAAAAATGCTATCAAATAATGTTATAAAAAGTCATATTTATTGTAGTGGTGAGAGCCGCCGTGAGGCCGCGACCGTGAGAATTGGGCTATTCTCTAGAAACTCTCATGAGAATCAAGACCAACGCATGGCCTATAATAGCGCTACCCCGCGAACCTTGTCTGATATCTGTATTGTGTGTGTGACATGTTGAACTATGGCTCAATGGGTCAAGTTCAAGACATAGTTCACTATGACTCTTCAGAGGGAAACAATTAACACTAAGTGAGGTTCAAGTCCGAAAGACACCTACACCTATTGCACAAAAAAATAGTTGCCCATGATTTTTCATATCTATATATTTCTTTTAAGTTTTTAAAACTTGTGGGGGATTGTTGGAATATATAAGTTTTAAAACTCATTTTTAATATTTAATTCTTTATTAATTTCAAGAGTCACCATTTAAATAGGTGTCTCTTCATTAAAGGAATCCTAGAGTTGTGTCCTTTGAGAAAAGGTGCAACATATGCCTTTATAAGGCCTTTTGGTTTTAACGTTAAAAACTACTTCAAACATCTCCAACATAAAACTTCATCTCTCTCTTTCCCCTCTCCCTCTCTCTCATATTTTCCTATATCTCCGGGAAACTTCGATCATAGACGGTTCTTACTACTTTCGGTGGTGCAAACATCGAGAAGGCTTGGCTGTGATTTGGGTTGTATCTTGGAGTTGTTGATTGTTCATCAATACCCTTGCGTGGGGAGGCAATAAATGCGCAACATGATTAAACTCAGATCGACTGAAGACGTGACAACACAATGTACAAAAGAGTGTAGCGGCACCGCCACAATCCAAGACCATGAAATAGTTACTAGTTACACTGGGAATAGAGAAAATTTTGGGTGATGAGCGGTTAGGGGCACATGTGGTGCCGAGCGCCAATCTCAATCGTCTATAAGTGTTTTGCGGCCCCAAAATTTTAAAGAGAGAGAGAGAGAGAGAGAGAGAGAGAGAGTGGGAGAAATCTAAACTGTGCAAATCACTTTTGGACTGCTGAGATGCGCAACGGGTACCGCCACGTGGTACCCGTTTGACACCCAAGTTTTTTTCCTAGGAATAAACTGCATATATTGTTTTCTACTAAATGATAAAACAGTCTCTTTTTTTTTTCTTTTCTACAAAAGAATGATGAGACTACGTAGTACGAGGACGGACTGTTTATTAACCCATAATTTTGGGAAATGAATTGGAATAAAATACGATAATAATTGGGGTAAGCAGTTTTCGTCTTTTAAGTTCCCAAATAACGAAAAATGCATGCTTCGATTTGTGTAAAAGATCGAACAGTAGAACTTCCATCCCCATAATTGGCAAAGTTGACAATTATTGGTTACCTCCATTTGAATTTTGAAAGGAAGTGACAAATTTTCCAAGGATTTTAGTGTCAAAAGAACAACCTGGCGAACCAAAGTGAAAGAATAAATGCTTTAGGGACCGCGCTGCCGTCTGAAAGTAGTTGCCCAGTGATTAGTTGAAAGTAGTTGCCCTCTACTTCATTATTAAACACATACACCACACCATCTAAACCTTGGACTAGATTGGGACCATTAAACACTCCGTTAGAATACACGACAAAGCAGGAAATGACTGGTGGCTGGAAATTTCCGTCCTAAAACACTTTAAATAAGACCATTTTGCCTCTCAAAACTATTTCCCTTCCCTGTGTTAGGATAAAAAAAAGAGAGCATCATCGAGAAACTTATTATATATTCAATGGCAAGTGATTATTTTTGAAATTAAATTAAAGAAATAAATTGATCTCACATATCTCAGCTGCCTTATTAATTTTTTGTCATCAATTTGACAATATTACTTCGTAAGTATCCCAATGGATTTTTCTATCAAGCATCAATAATGAATGCTTTTCACGAGCTCTCTTTTTGTTTCCTTTTACTAGACCCATCAGTGCAATTGAATCAAAACCCACAGAACCAATAAGGCAAAATTCATTAGAAATCATAGAAAATCAGTTCCCATTTGCTAAAAGTGTTTCTATTTAAGCCTGAAAGATCTTCCTCATCCTTACGACTTCACCTTGTGCCAAAATGGATTAACTTATAATGAGACAATTCAATTGAAGTGATCCATCCACTATTATACTTGATTTGGAACATCATCTAATGCCTAGGCTTGAAAGATTTTCTTTGGGTTGTTTGAATAGAATCACTCATTTGCTAAAGCAATAGATTGAGTACCAGTGCCGGAAAAAGATCACAAAAGAGTTGTCAAAGAGAAAAAATGCAAAAGGTTTTTTGGAAATCGATTAATTGGTGTTTGTAAACGATCTATGTTATTTGTGTATGCTTTTTGTGAAATTTGGAGCATGCAAAGTGAGGGGCTTGAAACAGGGCATACTGAGCATGCTAAAAGACTGATGATGCTCTGTTTCTTTTATCCCAACATGTCAATTTCCTGTTTTTTCATCTATGTTGATGGATTATTAACGGTTCCAATTCAGTTCAAAGTTCAGGGGCGTATGTATTTTAAAAATGAAGTAGAGGGGTGTAGATACAATTCTACCAAAGAACAGGGGCATAAGTGAAATTGTCCCAAAAAGTTTTAAAAAGGAAGCAAAATGAGGCTTGTAAACCTGTCCCGGTTGGTCAGCTTTTCAAACGAGCTATCACCAAACCTCATAACTTGTATTTTATGATTCCAAAATTGATCTACAATTATAGTTATGTATCAACAGTCTTCTAATGAGTTATATTTTTCTTTACATTGAGTGGTTCACTCAGCTCAAATTTGAACTTTTGCAGACTCAAAGTTGTTGACTTTCACAGACAGAATTGATGAGTTTTTTTTTTTTCAAATGATTTATATATGTTAGTGCACCAGCTTATATATAAGATTGCGATATGATAGAAGAAAACACAAAACGAAAACTGTTACTATTTGGATGATGGTCCATAAAGAGCACACAATAAAGACAGAAGGTCTATAGAAACCTTAGAGGCCAAGTTAAAGACAAGAGGCAAATCAGAAGATTCCTATGAATGAAAGGGACTTAAAATGGCGAAAATACCCCTCCCTTGTTGTAAAGGCCTTTCTTTCTTCCATTAAGAGGCAAAGAATACTCCTAAGCTGGCCTCTTCAATAAACTTGTCTGCAATTGTGTCTTAATTATTTATATTTCATTAGAGCCCGGCCCCATAAAGCTTTTCAATTAGACTAGTTTTTTCGTGGTAGAAAAAAGCTTTACGTCGGCAATATATAGTTTATCTATTTCTTTTACTAAAAAGAACTTGCTACGCGTTTATGGATAGTTATGGCAGGGAGGGGCTTGGTCACCTTTTTTGTAACTCTATTTTGTGATTTCAAAATTTTGGGTTAGTCAGTCCCTATCAATTTGGACTACCTACTTTAAGAATTAAATAGACACTATAATCCGAGACTATTTGTTTCTACGGAGATTGACTAGCTATGTGTTAATTAATCTAAAAGGTGGTCGTGTTTGCAAGTGGAAAGAAAGCGCATGTATCCATTTCTCATGCATTTAACCGGGGGGTTCAAACCTCACCAACAATGACTGAAACTATTGACACGGTCGATTAATTTGCAAGTTCTAAACCCCCAAAATTTATGCTTGAGGGTATTATTTGAGAGTAAATTGGAGGAACCGCCAAAGCGGATTACATTCACTGAGATTTGTTGATTGTGTATAGTACTATATATAGATGCAAACCAAAAACAAAATAATTGAAGAAACGATTAGAAAATTAAACTGCAATTGAAAATGGTGGACGCAGTACTTATTTTCCTTGTGCTATTCACAAATTCAAAATTGAAATTTATATTTTAGAATCTGCAAATCTCAATTTTATTGACATTTAAAGCGCAGGATTATATTTATTATGATGCATGGGGTTGCTCCAGAAGAAAAGGATATCAAAGATAAGATTAGTCTCTATTAATAATCATACAGAGTGAGGCAATCCCAAACTAAATGATCCCAAAAGGCATAATGAATTTCGAAAGATATGGATCATAATTTCTCTAACAGTGTGCTATGTGGTTGTTGCTATAGCTATATTTTTGCACCTACAGAAATAGGGTGTCAACTTGGCACATGATTTGTTTTTAGCTAAAATTAAAGAACCCATTTATGACAAGAATAAAAGAAATGGCTAAAATTAAAGAACCCATTTATGATAAGAATAAAAGAAATGACATTTACAACATTTGGGCAACATTGTTAAATACTATAAAATTTTTACTAGTCATTTCTACGATACAGAAATTGCTAGTTGTTCGTGTCTTAATCAATTATATTGGTCACGACCGGGCCAGCGGCTATTGACTCTGATCTTGTTTGGTGCATGACATTGAATACAAATAAGGTTGGGTTTTGATACCACTTGTCATGGTGCGAACTTCTACTTAAAAGAGCGGTTACTTGCTCCTAATTCTATGTCCGGTTTTTAAGTCATCTGATACCGTTACATTCCAATAGATTGATGAAATGAAAATCACATACGTATCAACCGGTTGTCGAACTTTACTTATCAGGCGATATATTCGTGTTTTAATTTAAGCCCTTCGTTACTGTTGCGTACGGAAAATCACATGCGTTACGCATCGATTCAAATCCAATTCACGGACCAATTATGTGCTGTCATGGCTATTACTCATCAAGGACGGTTTATTTATAGGCAAGTCATTTTTTTTTCCTTGAAAAATAATTTTTAAAATTTTACGTGTCGTGTAATACTCCATATAGTACCATTCCACCACAACCCTTACCGTTACGTGTTCCGATGTCATTATTTAAAAGTTTGCCTATATGTGAACGAATACCTTAGTGCCTATTAGATTTGGGCAGAACAGTAACTAGCTACTATAGCTAATGACTGTTTTGGTTGATTATAACATGTTGAAATGTGAGGTTGACACCCGAGGACATATCAGTCATTTTGGAGTTTGGGAAACTAGGAATTTGAGATTCTGAAAGCAAATAAAGCACTCACTTGTTACTCATTTCAGACTCCCCAATAAGAAAATGCAATGTTCGAAAGAAACACTTGTTAGGTTGTTCTACAATCTCTCCAGCTCCTTTCTCCTCCTTTCCCTCTTCTTCTACTTCACCTCCATTCTCCTTGCCAAACTCCTCCACTTTTGTGGCACCCCAATTCTCCAAAGGTATCTCTCTCTCTCTCTCTCTCTCTCTCTAAATGTTTGCTATATATATAGGCTAATCAATTTTTCATTTTCATGCAGAAATCAGGATGGATATGACTTTACCATGTTTTCTGAGGAGGAAGAAGAAGAAAGTGGATTTATTCGCAACGAGTACAAAGAGAGAGATCATCTGGTGGCCGAAATAATTCACGGTGGTGAATCACCGCAGTTTTTGCCCACCAGAAACCACCCAAAGGTTTTGAGGTTTGGGAAAGAAGTTGAGAACTATTACGAGCCCACGTACTTCGACACAGAGGAGGATTTTCGGTCACAAACCGAAGTTGATGTTGAAGAGGAGGTTGAAGAAGAGGTATTGGGCAGAGAAGATATTGATTTTATTGGCAATTCTTACACAAGTAATTGTGGAAGCACCAGAAAAGTGACCCAGGTGGTCCACAGCAAAAGTGACTCCTCGGTCACTAATTTTGAAACCCATGAAGGTACTTAATTTTATCGAATAAAGTTTTCATTCAGTTTGATCATCTAGTGATTTGATGGGAAAATCTAGAGAGATATGGCAAAATCTATTTCGCCTTTGATTTGCAATTTGAGGAAATTAATTGATAAATTCAGACTATTTCAGTTTCTAACCGAAAATAGTGGAATCTCACTGTGGGTGAAGATTTTTGTTTTACTAAAAATTGACAGATGTCACGGTTGAACACATCGCGGGTCTCATACAAATCATTCGTTCATTTTGTATTTTTTTACACCTTTCTAGCTAGAAATCAGCTCAATAAGCTACTTTCAACTGTTTCACCAATTATTCAAGTTTTGATTGAGAATTATGGACTGCAAATTCTAAATCAACCAAGCACATAACCATATCCGATTGATCTAATTTTTAATTTGTATAGAATCTAATAAACAACCTATACTCTCCAAAATGGAGGATTTTGATCATTTGTGTAGAATCCGAGGTGGTTCCACATAAACATGCATCTTAATTAAATTGAAATAAAAAGGAGAAGGTTTGTATGTCAAGTAGTGACAGTGAAATTGCAAAAAAAAGACAACCAAATGGTCACTGTCTTACAAACTTCCTTAACCATCTAAAAACGATGGTAAAATATTTGTTTTCTTTTCACACCGAGACCAAGTTGTTCTGTTACTTTTTCGCCAAGTATGTGAAAAAGACTGAGTCTACATCATTCACACGAAAACTTTTGCGTATTGTTTTTACACTTGACCTGATTATTTATAGGAGACTGCTATAGTATACGTGCCCACAAAAATGTGATGGTTTTTTTTTTTTTTTTTTGGTGTGTTTTACACACATTCTTTTAATAAAAACAACACTTCTTGTTTTGGGTTAATTACGCATGAGTGACTGGCCATGGGTGTGTATGACACCGCATATTTTTGGTGTATCGTACGTATATCAATGGCATATGGTAATCAAATATTTTTGGGTCGTTAATGACACATTAATATTAGTTAGGCTGTTTTTTTTTTTTTTTTGGTTAAATTTTCGAATTGGATTTTATGATACACCCAAAAAAATGTAGTTAATTCTTTTGGTTAATTACATATTTTTTCGTATTACATATGCAGTTTTTTTTTTTTGTATTAGTTACACATTTTGGTCCTCAAATTTATAACAAAAAAATTATATTGATTATTATAGGCTTTCTCTAAATTTATATGGTGGTTGTAGGAAAATGCAAAAATAGTAGTAAGGAGAAAATGGAGAAGACAAGGGCAGAATTCACCCGGGACGAGAATTTTTTGATATTTGCACCACCAAAATCGGAAGCAAAGAAGAAACAAGTTCAACAAGGAAAGGATGTGATTAGTGATGATGAGATATTTGGGGACTCATGTACCGTTGGATCTACTTCTAAGAGCTCTTCTGAATGGAGAAGCTCCATCAATTGCAGGGATTCGGGTACAGATGATCCATTCTCATCTTCGTCCCGACGAAGTTGCCCCAAGTGGGAGTCTTACACTGTATTCCAAAAGTATGATGAAGAGATGCTGTTCTTGGACAGAATTAGTGCTCAAAAGCTCCATGAAACAGGTACACTCTCCATCTCCACTTTTATTTTTTGATTTGGAAAGTGAGACTACCAATGCAGCGACCAATCAAACCATGACAAGTCAGTCTGCTTCATTATTATTATTATTATTATTATTATTATTTTTTTTTTTTTTTTTTTTTTTTGAGGTTCTATGCTGCCCGGTTTACAAACATATATTATATACTGTAGTTTTTAAAGAAATGAACGGAAAGTTATTGGAGTATCCTGTTGGGCCGTATTTTGGGTTGTTCTTGGGTCCAATTGCATCGGCATCGACCGCATCATTTTGGGTTCAGTGTCTCAATCTTGTTTTTTCAATATAAATAGATTTTGAGAAAATTTCAATCGATATCTAACACAAAACTTTTAATGTACATGGTGTTCTCGATGACCTTTAAAAAATGAATGATCTTATTAATGAAGTTAACCTAGAAAAATTCACAATCGGACGATCTAGTCCCTTGTGAGTTGTGAGGAGCTGACACCTTAAGCAAAATAAATCTAGAATTGATGATAGTGCCTCCACGAGAAATAGAAATAATTCAAACAGTTTGTAACATCACATTAATTATTAGGTTATACTATAATTAAAGAAGAATTGTGACTAGTATCTAATTGAAACAAAACAAGCCTGTATTTGCAGAGTCACTGAGGTCGATACAGGCATGTCCAAGATCAGTATCAGAAAGGATAGTTTACAAGTTATCATCATCAACAAGGAACAAAAAAAGCTCATACGGTAGGGCAGATCGAAACCCGTATCATGAATTGGAGGCTGCTTATGTTGCTCAAATTTGTTTAACATGGGAAGCTCTCAATTGGAATTACAAGTATTTTCAGCGCCTCAGAGCCTCTCGTCGTGGCGATTCCGATCCTGGTTGTCCTGCGTATATAGCCCAGCAATTCCAGCAATTCCAAGTCCTTTTACAAAGATATGTGGAGAATGAGCCTTATGAGCACGGAAGGAGGCCTGAAATTTATGCTAGGATCAGGAGTACTGTGGCACCTAAGTTGCTCCAAGTGCCGGAATATCGAGGTGGATTAACTTGAACTAATACTGTACTACTTTCTCTTTCTCTGTCTCACAATCTTAGTTTTCTATGAAAAATACTAGTGTAATTTTCGAGACCAAAAAGTAAAAGATTTATGTTAAATTTTTTAAATTTCTATGCACTAACTTAAATACTTAATTAAACAGTTTTCTTTCATTGGTGTAAAATAAAATCAAGAACTTATGCAACAAAATTGCTTTACCTTTCATTCGTGAGCTACGGACGTGATTTAAAATTTTAAGACGAAGGGAGTAAATGTTTTCTCTTCTAGCACGAAATATGATGTTCTTCAAAATGCTCGTTTAGACGCGGGATTGCATTTGAAGATCATCATGTTTCAAGATTTTCATCAGATTTCTTATACATTGCAGATTGATGTCCTCCTGCTGTTTATTTAACAGCAACGGAAAATTAAAAAACTAAGGTTTAGTTCAGTTTTTTCTATTTTTGTTACAGCGTTTATTAATTTTTCCCATTTTTATTGTTGTACGGGTGATTATTTAATTTATTTCAGATTCAATCGATGGAGAGGAAAGTGTCGGGTCAAGAATTCCATCAGATTCGTTTGTTGAAATAATGGAAGAATCGATAAGGACATTCATGAACTTTCTGAAAGCAGATAGGGAGAGTCACCGCCAAATATTGGCAGCCTTATTTAGGAGAAACCGGACGAGTTTGGTTGATCCAACTCGTCTTCTCCTATTTAAGAAGCTAAATAAACAGAAGAAAATGAAGCTTAAAGATCTTCAGCGGACTCGGACATGCTTGAGAAGAAGAAGGTTAAAGGAGGAGGAAGAGATGGAGATTTTGATGGCTCTAATAGACACCAAGGTGGTTTCTAGGGTTTTGAGAATGAAGGACATAACTGAAGAACAATTGCAATGGTGTGATGACAAGATGAGGAAAGTGAGGGTTGCTGATGGGAAAATGCAAAGAGATTCTTCACCACTTTTCTTTCCTGCTCATTGACCCGGCCCCACCAACCCACTAGATTATGTGTGTTAGCTAGCTTTATGACTAGGTCATCGCATCAATGTGCATATATGCATGTCTGAATTGCAATGGATATCCCTAACACATGCACCTTTTTGTATATACTGTAAAGAAACAAAGTGCTAGCTGCACATATCCCTTGAATTTTATTTCTAGGAAAATGAACCAAAAAAATAAAATTTGTGGATTAGATTCATTTTGTGCATGTATTCACTACATTGTAATGCATCATAATAACTTTGAATGTAGATTATACAGTTTGGTTTATATATATTATGTTAGTTGTCTTTTTATTCATCTTTTCATATTTTTGCTTTTCTTTAAGATTTGAGTCAACCTTTTTAGATTAATCATTTGTGTTGATTAACAAAATCTAAGACATGAGTAAAATATGACCGAACGTAAAACTTCACTCTTTTTCTCTCCTATTAGCTTAACTTTTTTCTACTTTAATCCATACTTTTACGCCCTGTTTGTTAGCGGGATATGTATATGAGGGGAGAAGGAGGATATAATAAGAGGGGGATATAGAGAGGGATATAATTAGAGGGGTATTATTTTAGAAGGGGAGATAAAGAGTTACTGGGTTTGTTTAGTTTTTTGAGAAGGTGGATATGAAGGGGTGGATAATGTAAGATGATGTCAAATTTCTATTTTGCCCTTTCAAGTAAATGCATTTATAAATGCACCAGACTATACAATTTTTTTTTCTTCATTTTACTGTCCCAAGTTTGTTTTCTTGGCCCCATTTTTTTTTTTTTTTTGTAAATTATTTTTTACCCTGTAAAATGTAATTTTCCCTACCACTATCCGGTGTGGATTACCACCACCGTCGAAACACCACTGCTACTGCCGCAATCAAAGATGTCTCTTCCTGTTCACTTTCCTCTTCACCCAATTGAACAAGAATGTGTTGTTTCATTTCAATCAGTGGTGCTAAACCATTAAAAAAAAAACAAAAAGAAGAAGAAGAAGAAGTGCTGAACTAATTTTGGGGAGTGAAATCAGATCTACATTTGGCAGTGTTTCTATTCTACAGATTTGCTACATGCCTCCACCACCAGATTTTTGCCGCCGTCGCCCTTCACTGTCGCCGTCGCCCTAATGGGTCGCCGCCATCGCCGTTGGAGACAAGAACCCAGCGCTGTCTTCTTTCACCTCCGCCCGCCTCATCTCTGTCTCTCTCTCAACTAACATCTGAGAATGGGCAGAAAATTGATGGGCCAGGGGGTTATTTTGGTAAAGTGGCGGCCGGATAAAATATAGGCAGGGGGAGGGGTGTCTAAAATTAGTACCTTTGCAGGTGGATATGCATATCCTGGGAAATTATATCCTGGACACCCAAAACAAAACAAACAATGCATATGAGTCACCCGGATATCTATATCCGGGATGTTTCTATATCCCACCCTTATATGCTGCAAACAAACAGGGCGTTATAGTTTTGCACCTTTTTTTTATTTATTATCGAGACGAAGTATAAATTCCAATACATAACACTTGTGGGAAAATGAGAGAGAGGGGTGTTGGGGTGCAGACAACCTTCAAAAATACCGGAGGTGGGGGCGGGAGCCTCCACGGTTATAGGTCCAACCTAATTATTTCGTTGTTAGCTTGTGATTAGGGTATAACACGTTTTCAGAGAAAACAGAGATAGAGAGGCAAGAGAAATCGCAAATCTCAGAGAGATTGCGAGAAGACTTGTACTCTTGATTTCGATTTCATAGTGGATTAGTGTGGCTCCTGTGGTTTTTTCCTCGCGTTGAGGTTTTCCACATATATCTGTGTCTCGCTTTCTTTTCCGTTTTTCATTACGCACGATTACTTGTTTTTTTGTTCTGTGATTCATTGTTTCCGAGATCTGTAGGGGTGTTGTGGGATTGCGAAAATCCTAACAAAGGGAGCCCACATAACAGTGCATGTGGGAGACAAATAGACTTTGGAGACATGGAATCCATGAAAGAAGGGGCAAGTAAAGATGGTTTGCGTAGCTGATTTCATGACCAATTGGAAAGCGAAAGAGCATAGACAAAGTAAGGAACATGAGGATAGAGACAAGTTTAGCTTTAGTTTCTCTTTATTATCTTTCCTTTTTTTTTAATTAGGGTTTATCTAGGTACGATAGATTTTATTAAAGCAAGGCTGCAAACACAAGGGTACGTGGAATAAAAAGTTGCACATGCTATACACTCAACGGATCATAGGAGCCTCTTCATCTGGCCCCACTAAATTTGGTGGAGACGAAAGCCGAGTAAAGAAGTCAACCTAAACAAGATGTATCTAGAGCGTGGGACCATACACGATTTTCATAATATTCTCATGGCATCCGGATTTACATAGGATTTGGGGTGCCTGCTGTGCACCCACCGCACAGCAGGTGCTGTGCACCCATCCGAGCCGTTCGTTGCTCGGATGGATGGTCCAGATTTCATCTTGCATGCGCGGCAACGAACGGTTCGGATGCAAAGATGTTGAGGTGAAATTTGGGCCGTCCATCCAAGCAACGGACGGCTCGGATGGGTGCACAGCACCTACTGTGCAGTGGCTGCACAGTAGCCACCCCGTGTCCATTTACATAACACGGGTGTCAAAATTAAATCCTAAATCCTGAAATAAAAGTATTTTTTTCTGATTAATATGTTATGTCTATTTTTATTGATCCTAAATTCTGAATGAAATACTTGAAGCTTGAATCAAGCACTTACGCATATTCAATTGAGTTGATTTTTTGCAGGGATATTCGAAAAATTATGGAATGGTTGAGATCATTAATGTGAGACCTAAAAGTGAACCCAGCATGCCGATTTGTACAATTTCGGTACCCATATATTATACTATTTGGAAACGTGGGCCGGCTCAAAAACAATTGGGAGATGATAGCGGCAAACGTAAAAAGGCCTTTTTTACATCAGTTAATGTCTATTTAAACAGATTTTTACTGTCCAGTACAGAAAACCAATTCATTTTTAATTATCGGGAGGTCAGGTTTGAAAAAACATTACAGTACAATTTTGCCCTTGTAGTATTAAAACAGAAACATATACTACTCTCTCTCTCTCTCTCTCTCTCTCTAATGCTGAGCGCCGACCACCGGGCACCATATAGCACCTGCAGCACTTGCCAATGGCAAACCTACTTTCTCCGATCGTCGCCAACCTCCGGCGACCACCACTCTACGCTCGCCGACCAATGAACCTCAATTTTCGAAGATCAGTGACTTTGGATTGCTCTGTTTTGACTCCCAAATCGACTAGGTTTGAACTATTTGATCCCAAATCAACTGGGAAAAATGCTCGGCTCGTGATTTTATCCATGCGAATTTGTATATAGTAAACAAATCCACGTGAATTTGTACAAACAAAACAAATTCATGCAAATTTTGTATGAAGTAGAAGAAATCTATGCGAATTTATGTACATTTATTTCTTAATTTGAATTATAGCAATTGATTTTGGAAACAAACAAGTGTACATTACCCTTGCGAGTTTGAGGAAGCCCATGGGGATCTTAGGATCTCCCATGCCACCAAGTCCATGTGGATCTCAGGATCCATGCCAACTCTCTGTCTTTATTCAATTTTTCGAGACTTGATCGTAAAGTTCCTTTAAATTTTCAGAAGGTTGGAAAAATTCGCAGCTTGCAAATTTTTAAAAAAATTCATTTTTAATGATTCCATGGTCCACATCTCCCTTGTTCTTACGAGAGCTTATGAGATCTGACCTTAATTGAAAATTCGCAGGTGCAATTGGAAAAATTCGCAGGTACAATAGGAAAAATTTGCAGCCTACAAATTTTTTAAAATTCTATTTTTAATGATTCCATGGTCCACATCTCCCTTCTTATGAGAGCTTATGAGATATGACCTTAGTTAAAAATTTGCAATGATTGCACCTCACAAAATACATCTGAGTTGGGGAAGATTGACTTGATGGTGGCACTCTGTCGCTGTTCATTTCGGATTTTGAATCAGCTGAGTTCGCGAAGGAGAAATGCATCTGAGTTGGGGAAGATCTCAGTGGAGTTCGCCGTTCATTTTGCTCCTTGATTAGTGGAGTTCAATGTTCATTTTGCTCTGCCCGCCACCAGCGAAGACGAGGGAGACGAGTTTGGAAGAGAGAAAGTTGAGGGTCGGTGGATTTGGAGGAGGGATGGAGAAACAATGGAGTTCGCGAAGGAGAAAGAGAGCTATGGAGTTAGCGTGAAATTTGGGGGTAATTTGGGTAGAAATTTTGCTGACATCCTTACGCGTGTTTTTTTGGGAATGTGCTGCACCTCGTGGTGCATTGGGTCAAATTTTCTAGACCGGCCGATAAATCCCTCTTATTTGAAGTAATGTATTTCAAATTTGTTTTTCTTAGAGGAATAGCAACATAATTGTCGAATATCTGAGTGACTTCATAGCATATGATCCTAAAATCACGTGATTGTTAGAAATACCAAAGATAAACAAAAACATTTATCTACTAGTAAAGAATAGAATCCCGAAACCAAACCTAGATCCATGTTTCACACAATGTCCTTATAATAGATTCACCGCTTCACAGGATGTGGTATAGGTTTCAACAAGCGTCTGTCTCCCAAGATATAATTGTATTGCACCGCCCATTTCAAAACTACACGATAAGCTTGCCCGACAAACTACACCACTTTTTTTTTTTTTTTTTTTATCAAAGAAATCCGCGTACATATATGGAAAATTTCAAACAAATAACAGGACTGAACCAAAACAACTGAATGCTGCAAGACACAAGCACAAACCACAAAGGGGAGTACAAGCTCTGGAGAATTGTACACAAGGCAGACCAACACTTCGTATCGGCGTAGAGTCCATCAAATATTTAGTAGTGAAGCATCCAAGGGGAAGCCCAGCCCAATCCATTAACAAATACGCCGGATGAAATCTTAAAAAAAAAACTACCGGAAAACTACTAAAACTAGTCTGGAAACAAAAAAAAAAACCGACATAAAACAAAAACAAAAAAGCAACTAATCAAACCCAGAAAACATGATTGTAACCCATAACACCAACTCAGCTGCAACAGTGAGGCCATGTTCCACTAAAAAAAAAAAACTAGTTTTGTTTTAACTAAAAAAACTACCCCATTCCACTAAAAAAACCCCACAAAAAATCAGCAAAAAACCCACTTAATTCCACTAACCTAAAAAAAACCAGACCACTTTAATCATGTAAAATTACGAATCTGCCCCCCTTCAAACCTCTTATCCTTTGGGTACAAGGGTAGCTTGGTAATTTGGTAACACAACTCAAAAAACCAAAAAGCTAAAAAACTAGTTAGTGGAACTAGTTGGTTTTTTTTGTAAAACTAAAGATAATAAAAAAAAAAACCAAAAAACAAGTTAGTTGAGCATGGCCTGAGTCGAAACCGAGTCAAGCCGAGTCACCCAAGAAATGACGAGTCGCTTATTTCCCACCACCAAACCCACCTTATCTAGGGAGAACCAGACTGGTAGGAAAATTCGACTGAGAACTGCCGGCTAAAACCCACTTAGCTCTAACCCCTCCTTATTACTCCACCGCTAGCCACCATGTCAGGCCACCCCAAGACATCTCCAGCCCCGCCTGAACCGCACCAAGCTTGCCAGATCAACACTACCGACGGAGGACGACAAGAGGACCGAACTAGCGGTACCAGAATCGGAGCCACAAAAGCATCCCGAGATGGACAACGTGCACACACTAACGAGGAGAGGTTGAGGGGTAGGAGAGAAAGGGGAGAGAAGTAGGTCACTCTCTCTCTAGAAAAGTGGGAAAAAGGACTTGCTTAAAAGCAACTGCACACCATTGTTATTCTCGCTCAGTCATTGCCAACGGAGAAAAGCAGTTGATTGCAAAATGAAGAAAGAAATTTAATTTATCATTGTGGAGGGAGACCTTCCACCTCTTATGCATGGGTGTTGCAGCTTGGTGCCTTTTTGAGGAATTAGAGATAGAACAGGAAACGCAAGGATCTACTGTGGTTAATGCGTGCTCATCAACGGGTGTTGAAGCGTTGGCGGTTTTGCAAGCTTTGCCGCCTTGAGGAGTATGCAAATTTTGACGGATAGTCTGAAATTGGTTCATGCGTTATCTTGTGTTGATAATGTTGATGTATCTTTTCGTAATGTAATCTTAGATATATTAGATATTATGAATCTTTTTGATTATGTAAATGTTGTTAAGGCCACCCGTCAAGAAGTGAGAAATGCTCACAATCTTGCGCGGCGTCGCCTTTGTAATCTTATTTTGGTTTAATGTATGTTATGTTTCTTGTTGTAAAAAAAAAAAAAAACATAGAAGTTTAATTCCAGACATGGAAATGAAACTTATGAGTCAAGAATTGAACAGTCACGACCTTTGATTTTCGAAGTTTAATTCTGACTAGCGAGCGTGATTTTTCGAATTGTTCTGCCATTTTTTTTTGTAAACCGAGGCAATAGACATCACACAAAAACTTAACCTAACATATTTCAATTATCAATATTGTGTCGTTTTGGTCTTAAACATTCATCTAGTTCTATGAGTGTTCCAAGAATTTTTATAAAAGCGGCACACCACTTCATACTCAGATAGGTGATGTTTTACTATGAGTATCTTATTATACTCAGCTTGGCAATTGCACTATATCTCATTATTAATTTTCCTTAGTTACACACAATTAGGTTGTCCCATTGAACGTAAATCTCCAGTCAACTAGTCTAGGTTTTTCTTCCCGGTAGCTTTTAGTGTTATAGGCTTTTAATCAACCCAAAACAACCAATCGAGTACTCTGAGCTCTATTAATTTGCCTCCACGTCGCTGCATGTTTCCAACCATTATTCCCACGTCATACCTTAAACAAAAACTCAAACCTGGTTGTGGATCATCTTTGGGAAATTTTAGTTTCGCAATCTTTAGATATCAAATGCGGATAAGATGTAAGTACTACTCCCTCTGTTCCTTAAAAAGTTGTTCCTAAATAAGTGTAATGTTAAAAAGTTACTCCGTCTGTCCTTTAAAGTTTGACACTTTTTAGACAATGTGTCATTTTCAAATGCCTATATCTTTCAATGTAAATGTCAAAAAATATGCAATATGAATCTCGTTTGATAGATTTTAATTAGTTCTATTAAACAAAGTTTTCAAAATCACATATAATGTTATAAATAGAAAGATATAAGCAATCTAAAATGGCACGCAATCCCAAAAAAGTCAAAAGTTTAGGAACGGAGGAAGTAGTACATTTCTTATTTTGCCCTTAAAATAGATTCTTTTTTGAAAACTTAGTACATAAAGTTTAATGATGATGTCTCCATCAAGGGCAATAATGGAAAGTGAACGTAAAAGTTGATGTAAAAGGTGTAATGATATGTTTTCTTAATAAGTTGGAATTACAATGCTACACACTTAAAAAAGAACGTTGGGAGTATCTAAAAGATTCGATGGATAACTCCAAGCATTCAGAATTAATAAAAAAATCCCAGACTTCTGCAAAACAAATACAAATTACTCAGAAGCAGACACAGAACGACTGTTGAATGGAGGTTTCGAACCTTTTTAGGTTCAGATCTCACGATAGAGTAGAATTCTAGAGGAAGCTCTGCTCTTTTTCTGGTCACCGGAACAAATGCAAACGGAACATCAATTTTCACGCCAACTAAAAAAATTGGCTTGGGAATTGTTTCACATTCGATGAGAGGTACATTGGTAAATGAAAGTTCTTTTAGAACATTCTAAGAATGACTTGTTTGGTCAGGTTTCCTACCACCTCATTCCGGTTATAAGTTTCGCATCCATTTTCTGTTTGCATATCAATACTAGCCAAAATATCATCTAATGTTCACCCAAGCTATTGGATCCATGACGAAATCTGGTCACATAAAGGAAAATACGATATGAATTAAGAAATCAAATTCAAGTCTCAGGGCCAGAGGAAAGTAGATGACATGACGATATCAATATATCAACGGCATTATTTCTTGAACACCTTGTTATAAGCAATTGAAAACAAGCTACGATAAGTAACGAGTTTTGCACTGCAGAAATATAATCAGATCTGCAAAAGGGGCGCAAAAGGGGTCATCCTGTTTGGGACTACATAAAGGTCAACAAACATAGAGCAGAAACTCAAGAGACTAAGGGAATGATACTCTTATCAGCAATTTTATGCACAACTCGTCTATGAATTCTTCCTCTCTCTCTTTACATTAATACATAGCAGATTGTTGACAGAGTCAGTTGAAACAGTTTGAGAGAACATGCACCAACCTGGAATGGATTGGATGAATTCTTCCTCTCTCTCTTTAAATTAATACATAGCAGATTGTTGACAGAGTCAGTTGCAACAGTTTGAGAGAACATGCACCAACCTGATATGGAGATTTGAAAATTTTCCAACCGAAGAATTGCTACCAGATTGAGCACATACCAGTCTTTGCATGGGAAGACTTCAACTCGGGTTCATGAGAAAAAGCAGCTGTAAATGAATTTCAGCTCCAGCACATGCCAGAAGGGGGGAATAGCAATAAACCATGTTGTGATGCCAGTAACGACCACCATCATCCTCCTGGGAATAAAGAAACTATAAAGACATAGTTGCAGAAGACCAATTGCATTTATAGTTTCTAACAAAACTGATGCAGTCGATTCAATTCCAACATGGAAGTAGTTCTGCCACGTCATTTTAACAGAAAGCCAAACTGAAGTAATCAGGAATATGTAATTCAGATATATACATTTAAAGTAACATATTGAGATACAATAACAATAAAGAAGTAGGGTTCACAGGGGGAAATCCTAATTCCTAAACCAGTGCCTAACGTACCTAATAAAAAATTATTATGACAGAAAATGTACTGCTCCCAAAAATGACAACTATTTACTGCATCTTCTTCATATTTCCCGTACCGTGGCTCATCCATTGGAATTAAGCTGATGATAAAGCAATCCACTCTCATTACATAGAAGTAAACTGCTATACCTTGTCACTATCATAACCTGACTTTTTTTTCCTTTTATTCACCCAATGAAAACCCTGACCAAGCTCAAAATTGGAATATTAATCCTGTGACGATTGCTATTTACGATAAAAAAGCGTTCCCGATATTTACATCCACTGCAAACATCAATAACTTCCTCATTTAGCATACAAATTTCAGGAATCTACTAAATAATGCATTTCAGACATTACCAAATCAACAAATCATATCTTAGAGTTTGACAAGGATTTAATATATGCTAAATTAGTAGGCCAAATAAAAAATCATTCCTCTGCCCTACTCTCAGATGGCACATTCGGAGTTATGAGATGGAGGCGTGTCATTTTGGAGGTTAATACGATGGGGGATGCATCAAAGCTCCTAACCGCAAGGACAGGTAATATGGGGCCATTGTACCCAAAACACCTAAACTCAGACCTAACTAACATGATACATAGAGCTGTGATGTCCTCTTTCAGTCAACTAATGCCCTATAAACCACATTTCACTCACTTCGAAAGAAACTCTACCCAGCTGTCCTTGCATAAAAGGTGACCAATCTGTCAAGTCATTACAACAGAAGGATGATCGTGGCTCTCCGAGCTCAATGATTCCGACGCTTCATCTTCCCAATCAAGGGGGGCTTCATCAGCATCAGAACCCATCAATGAAGCTTCATCGTCATGCTGAAAAAGGACAGATCAATGAATTTTTTTTTACTTCAGCGTCACTCAAATATTTCCACCAACCACCAAAAAAAAGAAGAAAAAGAGAAAGGAATTACGTGGAAAATGTCACTATTGTTGCCAAGTAAAATAGCAGTAATCAATATAATTTGAAACATAAGAACTCACTTTGCTAAAGACCGAGATATCATCGAATATGTCATGGTCCTCTTCTGGTACATCTTTACCATCATCCTGTGGACAATTAACACAAAGTTTCTCCCTTAGGCCTTGTTTGATAACTCAGATTCAGCACTTAAAACTGAATGAACTAAGTAATAAGTAATTAAGTAGGTTTGATAACCACATTTTACATTACTTAAAAATTTAAGTGGCCCATAAAATGTTAGCTAAAATGTTGATAAAAAAATATGTAGCTTTGAGCTACTTAATTTTTACTGAATTTACAACTACCACAACCACTCTCCCGCAGCATCCACTACGCCGCCACCACCAGTCCTTTCGTCACTCCACCACCACCACCACTCCGTCACTTCTACCATAACCACCACTCCGTCACTCCGACCACCACTATACCACCACCACTCCCACCACCACCGCCACTCACACCACCATAATCACCACTCTGCCACTCCCACCGCCACCACCCCACCACCACCTCACACCATTACACTGCCACTTCACCACCGCCGCCGCCACTACACCACCACCACCACTTTACCACTCCCACCACTACTACAGCCACCACTAACACCAATTTTACCACCACTCCGCCACTACCATCACTACACCACCACCACTACTCCGCTTCTCCCACTACAACTACCACCACTCCGCCACTCCCACCGCCACTTCTGCCACTACACCACCACAGCACCACCACTACTCCCACCATCACTCCACCACCACGATTTATTCACTTTGTTCATTGATAATCTTTCCGAGGATTCAAGTCAGGCTTGGCTTAAAAAGTTCTTGACGAAATTTGGTAGTGTGGGGGATGTTTTCATACCCAGGAAAAGGAGCAAAGAGACAGGGAGGCGATTTCGTTTTGTTAAATATCACTGAAGTTTCTGCTGAGGTTGCTATATCCAAAACTAACAGTGTTTGGATGGAGGATAGGAATGTTTTTGCTAAAATAGCAAACTGCGATCAAAAGGAGAAGGACAAAACTACCAAAGAAATCAAGGATTGCCTGGGAATTCAAAAATCCATTTTGTTGAGCTGAACAAGAGTGGTGATGGCAAGAAAAATCAAAAGGTGGATGGTCTGACAATCGGAAATGCTAAGGTTTTCAGAACTAATGCTCAAGCCGTCAAAGGTGTGCTTGGAGGAAAGAGTTATGAGAAGAGGATGGATTAGGGAAGCATCCAAGAGGAACGCAAACTGTGCTTGAAATCGGATGAAAATGGTTGGCTTCACCGTAGTGCGGTGGCAAAACTTCACAAGTTAATCTCAATTGAGGAGTTGAAAGTCCAAATGGCAGGGATGGGAGTAATATTTTGGTTAGGGCAATGGGTGGAAGATCCGTGATTTTAACTTGTAACAATAAAGAAGATATGAAATATCTTATTAATGTTACTTGTTTGCAAAGGTGGTACTCTGAAGTAGAACCATGGGAGGGCCAAGCAGCGTGCATTTAAAGATTTATTTGGTTACGCTGCTATGGACTCAATCGATGAAGCAACAGCTCGTTTAAAGCAATTGGAGATTTATGGGGTACTTTTATTTCCATGGATGAATCAGCATTAAGGGTTTTTTTTTTTTTTTTTTGGGCCACAAACTTGTTGAGGAGTGGATAATACTGAGATTGATGGAAAGAATTATTGAGTAAAAGTGATGGAAGATCCATGTGATTAACCTTTCGAAGCAGAGAAATAAATTCCCAAAGTCAGCCTAGATTCTTCTCAACAGCAAGAGGAGGATGAAAAAGAAGACAATGAAGATGACAATGAGCTGGAAGATCACGTGTCATGACACGGGGACGGACAGGAAGGGTGTGGAAAAAGATGAAAATGAAGACGTGGCAAATATTGAGGTGGCGGCAAAAACACAATGGGACAAAGTGGAAGAGGTAGCTCATTCAGTTGGAACTCGAATTGAAGAAGGAATTCAGATGGTCACAGCTCAACAAAGCAATTACGCCTTGGAAGACGGCGAAATTGCCACTGAGGATTCAATTCCAATTTTAGAAGATGGCACAATGGTTCATGGCTCAATTACTGAGGAAGTGGAGTTTGATAAAGGTTTTTGGAATCTTTCAAAAGTGGGTTTTTTAAAAGACAAGGAAGATGAGGATATCTAGTTAAACGTTCATCTCAATCCAACTGAAGAGGTAAAGGATGCTGAGAATGGAAAATGGAAGCAAAAGTCGATTGAAGAAATGTTAGGCATTCCTCAATCCGAAAAGAGAGGTGGAAGACAGAAGCAAAATTGTGTTTTGTTTAGATCGGCTATTGTAGCTGCTGCTTTACCCATTTCTTTTGAGGCTGTTTGGTCAGTAAACAAGATCATGGGCCTCGATTATATGGGTGATGAGGAGGAAGTTATTCATAAAATCATGATTATGGAAGCCTAAGATGATGATAGAGCAAAAGCAACAATGCTTGATTCTTAGGTGTCTCTTTGGGTGTTATTTTGCCTTGGTGGGGTTTTGGGAGGGGTGTTTCCTTGGGTTTTTGTATTGGTTGGATTCTTGCCAACCTCGGATTGTTTTATCTCCCATTGGGTCCTGGCGGCATACAATTGTCGGAGGGTGAAGGTGCCTTCTTTATGGGTTTACTTTTGCTCCGACTTGATGCTTCATGGGTCCCTTTAATTTTTGTAATATGTTTTTAAAGATTAATAAATTTCTCTTTTGCAGTTCAAAAGAAAAAGAAAAAACTAATCAAGCCAACTTCGCAAATGAAAAATATAAGTAGGGACGTAAAAACTAAAAAGGCAATCACTGTAAGTTCTTTCTACATTTGGCAGATGTTATGCTAACCAAACAAAGCTATAAGCCCCAATCAATTGGGGTTCACTACATGAATCCGTTTTTCCATTGAGTTGTGTCGAGGGCACCGTGTTCATGATATTCACAGAAACCTAGATACTTTCCACTACCTATTCAAATATCAAATTTGGTCTACCCCTCCCCTCAGTTTCACCGTCAATCCTAACTAAATCACTCCTAACTACCACATCAATTTTCTCTCGTAATATGTGTTATTAGTGACATCCTTATCATTCCACGGATGTTCTTGTTTCTAATTCTATCTCGTAAAGTCTTCTGACTCTAAGTCTTCCCCTCAGTTTTATTTTGTCCTCCCTGGGGTATGCCCCCTGTAGGCTGTATATTCGCTTAACCTCTTTTAATTTCAAGCTTGGTTTACCGGAAAAAAAAAAAAAAAAGTGATACGGGATTGCTAACCACAACGGCATAATCAAAATTGAATAACCAAAACTTGCCACATCACGTTGCCAAAACACTAAATTTTGAAAACAGTTAAAGTTTTTAAAACACAATTTTGGATAAATAAATAAATAAATAGTTCTTGAAAATAGAAAAAAAAATTTAAAAAGTTTTTGAAAATAGAAAAAAGTTTTTAAAAAATAGTTTTGGAAAATAGAAAAAAGTTTTTAAAAGATATGTATCTGTACGAGGACCAAAGACTCATCAGGACTTGTAACTACTTCTAGAAAAAGAAGTTATTTAAACTGTTTTAAAAATAATTTTCTAAAAACAGTGGGGAGAGAGAGAGAGGGAGAGAGAGAGAGGGAGAGCATTTTTGTTATTGTGAAAAGATTACTAGTTTTGATTATCCTAAGGTCAAAATTTAATTATTGGTTAAGAGATTGCTAAGTTTGGTGATTCCAATGTGAGCACCTTTTTGAACAAACATTGCTAACTTTAGCAACCTTTTAGTTTTGGTTAGGCCTTTTAGTTTTGGTTAGGCCATTATTTGTCAACCTACGAAGCACCAACACCTCTAGGGGTCCCCGTATCGCAGTATGCGGACACGGGCACACGGATGGAAACGTGTCCCGACACACCACGTGGAGGGGGACACGGTCAATTTGACTTTTTGGAGAGGAACACGGGAGGACACGGATGAGACACGGATAGGACTTGGATGGGGACATGGCGGGGGACAAATTGAAATTTTTTTAAAAGTTTCTGGGGAAAATTTATAATTAATCAAAAGTTAGGGTAAAAAATTGTAATTTTGCCATACATATATACATACATGCTTTGATGCACGGACACGAAAACGGACACGGACACGGGGACACGACAATTCTAAAAAAATGGGAACACGGACACGGCGGGGGACACGCCACGTGTATATTTATTTATTTATTTATTTATTTAATTATATATTTAATTATATATTTATTTACATATATATATAGGTTCCACTTCTCCTCTGGACTCCGGACTTCCGGACCTCCTTGATCCTAAGCATTTTTTTGACGATTCGATCCGTCCAATGTAAATATACAATTTTTGCGAAAAACTGCTTGGATCAAGCCCTTCCCGGTATTTTTTTTTTTTTGAAGATTTCCCGCGTGGACCTTGGAAAACACTTTCTAAACACATTGGACGGATCGGAGCTTTCCAAAACAGTTGGCAACACAAAAAAAATACCCCAAGAGCTTCAATCCGGGGGTCCGGATAAGAAGCTTGGGGTATATATATATTAAAACTTTTAGTGGTCATTGAAATTTTTTAAAACTCTCAGGGGTAAAATTAAATTTTTTTAAAACTTTAACGGGTAAATTTATAATTACTCAAAAACTTAGGGTAAAAACTATAATTTATCATATATATATATATATATATATATATATATATATATATATATATATATATATACAATAAGCTTCTAATGAGGACTCCCTCATGCGGAATTCCATGAGGACTTCACCATCCGGATCAAATTTTCATGATCCGAACCGTTAGATGTGTTTAAAATGTGTTTTCCAAGGCCACCTCGAGGATTTTTGAAAAAAAAATACCCGGAAGGGCTTGATCCGTTCAGTTTTTGTTAAAAACGCTATAATAGCGTTTTTAACAAAAACTGAACGGATCAAGCCCTTCCGGGTATTTTTTTTTCACGAATCCTCGCGTTGGCCTTGGAAAACACATTTTAAACACATCTAACGGTTCGGATCATGAAAATTTGATCCGGAAGGTGGAAAAAGCCCTTGGTCCGCATGGAGCTTCCAATGAGGGAGTCCTCATTAGAAGCTCATCCTATATATATATATATATATATATATATATATATATATATATATATATATATATATATATATATATATATATATATATATATATATATATATATAAGGTCTTCTTCCTCACTCGTCAGCCGACATTACAAAGAACCCTAAAATATCATATCTGAAGATGGAAGCTCAGAGCTCAGGTATGTCGCCGTCGTCGTCGTCGTCTCTCTCTCTCTCTCTCTCTCTCTCTCTCTCTCTCTCTCTCTCTCTCTCTCTCCGTGTTCCCAGCCCAAAAAGCACATTAGCCCTGTCCCATGCCACGTGGCGTGTCAGGACACGTGTCCCGTCGTGTTCCCGTGTCGGGACACTGCGATATGGGGTCCCGGAGAGGTGTCGGTGCTTCGTAGTATACATGTCTTCCTCCCAATCAGTCAAACAAGATGTTTTTGGAGCCCTAATCGATTCTCTATTGCTGTTCGAAGCTTCATCGACCTCTCTCTCTCTCTCTCTCTCTATATATATATATATATATATATATTGTTGTTGGAAGCTTCATCAACCTCTCTCTCTCTCTCTCTCTCTCTCTCTCTCTCTATTGCTGTTGGAAGCTTCATCAACCTCTCTCTCTCTCTCTCTCTCTCTCTCTCTGCGCGTATACGGATCGAAGCCATTGAAATAGTTTTTTTGTTCTTTCAGTAATTCAAGATTAGTATCTAAATCTTTGAAGCTTATTTCCAAATCTCTCTCTCTAGAACTATGAGTCAACATATAACTCTCCAACTCCTGATGTTTACAAGAAAATAATGAGAAAAATAGAACACACTAATTATGAATTAAAATGTATCACCTGAATCTGAAGATCGATCTACAAAACAACCACAAGTACTTCTTTCAGTAATTGCAACCAGTGACTCCTGTTTTCAGTTGAGCTTATGTTACCTTGGTTTTTTTTTTTTTTACTAGTTGTTTTGTTCTTAATTTTGTTCTCTCGTGTCGATCAGTATAATGTCTTCCTTAACGTGCTAGTAGCATACCCAATGCCGGGGATGTCTTGTTTTGTTTGAAGAACCTATGTTTGATCTTATGGATGTCTTGTTTTGTTTGCATTTTCTAAAAAAATAATAATAATAATAATAAATTATATATATATATATATATAGAGGAACTCTCTAGTCCGGTACCCTTGGGTCCGGATCTCATAGTTCCGGAACAAATTTTCATGATCCGAACCGTCCAATGTGTTCAAAAGGTGTTTTCCAAGGCCCACGCGGGAAATCTTCAAAAAAAAATACCGGGAAGAGCTTGATCCACACAATTTTGTAAATATGCAGTTTTTGCGAAAAATTGCGTGGATCAAGCCCTTCCCGGTATTTTTTTTTGAAGATTTCCCGCGTGGGCCTTGGAAAACACCTTTTGAACACATTGGACGGCTCGGATCGTCAAAAAAATATCGGGAAGGGCTTCAAAACGCTTCAATCCGGGATTTCCGGGATCCTTGACAGGATCCTCCCCGTATATATATATATACACATGTGGCTCCCCCGCCGTGTCCGTATCCCCATTTTTTTAGAATTCCCTTGTCCCAGTGTCCGTATCCGTGTCCTTGCATCATAGGTGTCAACCCTTAACTCAGCAAGCAAATCATAAATTGGAAGAAAGCAGACGATAAATTCCAGATGTTCCAGCAGCAACGACCAGAAACTAACAATACAGGATTTAAACACCATGATAAATGGCCAAAAAAGATAAAATAAAAAAAACACAAGATTAAAGTACAGCTCCAAAAAAGAGGAAAAAAAGTGCTTATCATCCTTTTGGTAAAACGAAATTAAACAGCAGGAATATCCTAGAATGTAAGATCCGTCAAAACAAGCCAGAAAACAGCGTCAGTGAATGTACAGAATTACTTCAACAGGAAGATTACTACTTACAATTTCATTTCTCATTTGCTCAATGGCTTTCTCCACTTCAGATATGTGTTGACTGAGAGCCTGTAAAATATCCATTAGAAGACAATGGGAGTAGATGACATAGTTAAAGCAATATAGGGAAGAGTATCATCTGCAACAGTATCATTCTTCCAAAACAATTCAAGGATGTTAGCATGAACAAACCTCATGTCGCTGCATGGCCACTGAACGCTTCAATGCTTTGGCCTTTGTTAGAAGGTTTCTCGGCCTCAAGCTAATGGGTCGTCTATAATTCTTTCCACGGTAGTAAATAATAACATGACCTTTTGGAACTCGTTCTATTGCAACTAAAATTCCACCACTTTCATATTCCAATAATCTTGCTGTTTCCTCCACAAAAGCAAGGCTTTTTTGTTTTGATATCAGCTTTACAAGTTCTCTATGCTTCCAATGCAGATGCATATTCTCAATAACGCCATCAAAAACACCACGAATACCTGTTGCATCCGCATATTCCAACCATCAAAATATAAATTTGTAAGACAAACAACTAAAGGTTTAAAGAAAGACAACCAACCAACAGGCAAGTACGGCTTCATTCTTAATCCCACCCTTCGGAACATAGACCGTTCCTCCTCAGTAATTGTTTCCTGGTCATCAGAAGGACCTACAGGAACCATAGATGCTTCCAACTTAGCTAACAGTTTCTCTGCTCTATGCAATTTAGTCTGGGCCTGTTCAAGCATTAAAATCAAACTAAGTCGAGTTGAAATTGAATAAACAGTTACTAGTTATACTCTTATACAATGAGAATGGCTAAGATAAGAAAGTAGGCTCTAATGTTTATCAAAAGGAAGGCCAGATGGACAACCACCACCCAGCCAATAAAAGGACTCCACAATTTCTCAACACATGAACACAAAATCTGAAAAACTTAACGGCCCTGTTCGTTTTCCAGTTTAGTTTTAGTTTTAGTTTTGATGACATCATCATTTTCCTCATTTCTCTCTCTCTCTCTCTCCACTCATTACACCTTATGACATCATCAAAACTAAACTATCTAACCAAACACAGCCAACGATATCAAAGATTATGCACAATGGTAGACTCAATAGTGCAGAAAGAGGTTTCCTTTTCTTTTTAGACAAAAAAAGATGCTCAAATGCACTGGCAGTGTACGGGATGTTATGCAAACAAAGAGTCAAATAAAAAGAACGAGAAAGCTGCAAAAAAGTAACACTAGGGAAAGGATCAGATTGGGGCTTTGTCTCGTGGAAAAGCTACAGTTATAAGCTGGATTTAGAATGCCTGCATAAGACAATAAAAGAACTACTTTGAGCTAGATTTCCATCTATTTGGCACAATTGTTATTGGACAATAAATATCTCAAGCACCTAAACTTTGAAGTTGTGGACTTGTGGTCCCATTAAAGTAATTGGTAGCCTATGTGAGTATCGATAGGACAATCCATCCAAACTTCCTTCAAAAATAAACCACAGATTTCCTTACGAAAACAGGAAACTTGGTTTGCAGATACTTATCAGCTATTTTGTTTAAGCTCGTCCCCACTGAAAATAAAAAATCCTTATTTGCTATAAGTCATAAGAAGGGATGCCTAGAAAATATAATTCCAATCTTCGAATAAAGACAATTTGTCTCCACAAAAAGAGTGGAAAATGGAAATATTAGTTGACAGACAGGTGCTAACAAAATAGTCATTTTAAATGTGATGCATAGGTGGATAAAAAGCAAGAAAGGTCAAGTAATTATCAAACTTAATCAAGAAGAAAAGTCATAAATTGTCAAAGGTGCCCATCAAATTACACTCCAACTGATTGAAACAAGCGAATAACAGGATCAAGTGGGCATGCCCAGTTTGTTCATCCATAAAAGCAACAGACTTTGTGATGGCAAATGATTACAGATTGACATTATCATGCAACTGCATTTAAGCTAATGGAAAACTACAGCAGGCATGCAAAGTTTGTTGAATTAATAAAAGCAACGGGCCTTTTAATGGCACAGAAATACAGATTGGTGCAATCATGCAAGTACTTTACAGCTAACAGAAACTTCACAATAATGTACTTACAATGCTCAGTTTATGTTCCATTCGCCTGACTGCCCTAGCACGCTCAGTTCTTGAAGCTGCTTCTATCATCTTCTCACGTTCGTCATTAGAAGTTTCTCTTCCCCAACGGGCCTGAGCCTCATAAAATTCAGCCAGGGTACCAGCTTGAGCCTGCCCACCTTCTACCATAAAAAATGCTTCTGTACTCCTATTCCGTACCTTTTCTTCTATGTCTTGAATCTGTTTAGTCATTTCCTGTCTTTCTACTAAAGCAGAAGCCACGCTTGTTGGTAGGAAATCCTTTCCACGGTATATAACAATGAAATATTTATTTCTGAGCAGTAAGATACCTCCTGTTAGGTTCTGTGATGTAGTTCAGGAGTTAGAACCTGACATATGGATTATTGGCCACAGGTAATACATGTTTACACCTTAGACCAAAATGGCATATCCTACAGTGATGTCAACCAAGACACTGGACTGCATGAGTGCATACGGTCGGTTCTGTGTTCACGTAATGTCAGATTTACGATGCAGTCTACAGTTGAAGTACGCTACTTGCAAAAGCAGGAAATTACAAAATTGTTTCTGTCAAGTAAATGTCCAAATACTCATTCACATGCAAGTTTCAGTTTTAGATGCTCAGGCATCCAAATCTCAATAGGAAGCTGCAAAAGAATTTGAGCTGTTTTCAAGTTCCACAATGTCGAGGTCATCATGCAGATCATAAAATTATCAAGAAAAAGTAAAATCAAAGGGAAAATTTTGGAAGTTGGTCGATTCAAGTGGTTCCTCGTGATCAATTGGAACCAAGTGCAGTCAAAGTATTTTACGTTTATTAGTGACTAGTTTTACATTTATGAAGGCTAGGTATTCATAATTTCATATGGGTTGTTTTCTAACATCCTTCCACATCGCAATTGATTAATTTCTCCTGCAAACACCCACGCATTCTCTCTCTCAACTGTATATCTCCAATGTACCCTGCAAATGCATTGAGTTTCCGATAAGCTTGTAGTTTCGGAGAGCTCGAGTTTATGTGAATTTTTTCCCTATTAACTGTTTTGCAGATATGGCAAACGCCAAAAACTATGTAACATCAGAATGGAGGATTGAGTTTCCGATAAAGCTGGTAGTTTCAGAGAACTCGAGTTTAAGTGAATTCAGAGAGCTCAAGTTTAAGTGAATCTTTTTCCTATTTATGGTTTTGAAGATATGACAAACGCCAAAAACTATGTAACATTAGAATAGAGGATCTCCAATTGTTGATCAGTAGCTCATCGTTGTCGTTTGTCCAATCCCAACCTTTTTAGGCTAGCCCTAGGAAGCCTGGGCCTCAATCACCATTCACCATACTCATCACCACAGCATCTACATATTGTTCTTGTTTAGTATTCCCTCCGTCCCAATTTGGATGTCCATTTTTTAAACTCGTGTATTTTTCGATTGTTATATCTTTTAATTTATAATGTTTTTTGTAATTGTGAACACTTTGTATTATAGAACTCATCGAGAACTATGAAACAAGATCCATATTGAATATTTTTTGAGATTCGTATTGAAAGATATAAGCAATTGAAATTGGCACAGAGTTTCAAAAATGGACATCCAAATTGGGACGGAGGGAGTACCAATTAACAAATATAGTTATACATCTATAGAGACTCTTATATAATCAGAAAAAATCCTTCCTCCATTGTTAAGTGGCATATTTCATTTACTAACATGATTTAGTATGTACGGCTGAGTGTTTAACAAACATTCTTGTTTGTTCTTAATTGAATTTTCATCGATGACAAAGATACATTACATACTCATTTTTTTAAGTATAACTACAAGATCTCTCACCCTCATATATTCATTTCACATCAGTTCAACACCTAAGCGATGAGAAATTTCACCATTCTGTACTTGTGTTTTCGGTTGCAGATGGCACGTATATTATTGACTACTAGATCGTTAGCATAATTAACATGTAAGCAGATAATTGATAATTCTATTCTTTCAGCTCCTTTTGTTTAATTCTGTTAAAACGTCCAACTCAAAGCCAAATGGTAATGAGTGGAGAGACCGTCTAAGCTTATAAACTAGTTTTGGAGGTTATAATTACCAAATGCCGAACAATCTCTAACACTCTCTCGCACGTAGAAAGGTAAACAAGGGATTCATAATAGTGGGATCACAAGTAAACAAGGTGCAGTTATGACACAAACAACAGAGCAATTAATCAAGGAGTAATGCAAGAACCACACCCATTTACACACCCAAACTCAAGTGTGTGGGCTCCACACACATTAGGGGTGTGATTCTAGCATTTTTGTTAATCAAGATTCTTATCCAAAAGCCTCCTAAAGTCTCTGATACCAAGTGAAAGCATCCAACTCAAACCAATTGGCAATGAGTGGAAAGGGCTTATGAGTTCAATTCCATTTCGTCCACTTTCATTCATTGATTCATTCATTATTAAGACATTTGGAATTTGAATATTCTGTTAAGAACTACAATGAATATTGAGACAAGAACTCATAGGGAAGAAAATAGGTTGTCCGTTTTTCTTTCAAAGTGGACGAACGACAGGAATCAAAACCGCGCGTAGTGAATTCACAATCCACTTGGCTACATCCGCCCCCTTAAGATTTCAATTTCAAATATTCATCATTATTGTTCTTAGGATCTGGATCATTTATTCATGCAAGGGAAACTGTTGTTGGATATTCTCTTGATAAAAGTCAGAATTTAGTTCTTATGGGGGGGTTTAAGAAAACACGTACCAATTACAAAAATTGCTTTTTACTACTTTTGGAGGTTATAATTAAATAATGCGGTACAAGCTCTAACAAATTCATTGAAGGAAGATTGTGATTTGAACAAGTCATGCACAGGCATTGCGTGGCCCGGTATGCTACCATGATTTTGTTGTAGCAATGTGTGACGCACCTTAATCTCCTCAGCCATTAATTTGTTGTTTGTATTCTGGATTCCACGTTTGACAGCAATTTTCACAATTAGACTTTTCTCCCAAAGCTTGATTATAGCAGCTGCCAAGCCCTGATGATTTCTGTTTCTCCCTGGTGAAGGAGGTCAGCATAATTCAACATCGGACATACACATAACAAAGATTAAAAGCAAAACAAAACACACAGCAGGTGAACAATACCTAGAGCAAAATGGCAAGGAAGTGACTTTGCATGTTTTCGCAAGTTAGTCAGCTCTGCGTTAGTTACTCGTGGCCGCATTCCAGTCGGAAGAAGCCTGAAAGGTGGTTTGAAGCCAGGAATTGTCTGAGGAAGCAAATCAGCATCAACGGGAAGTAAACCTGTACCCCACCAATCCTCAAAACGTGGACCTAAACCATCTAGAAGACTATTGTACTCAGCTTGCTCTTCCGTCATACTCTCAGCTCGCTCTGAAATAGGCGTTACAGTCTTCTCCAGAATTGAATGAGAACCATTTGCAGTATCGTTTATCGGTTTTCCAGCATTAGAAACATCAGGCAAGAAAAGAGAATCATCTTCTGATTTGGGAATCTGAGACGGCCCTTCATAGTAACTTCCCCGAAAAACCATCATAACACTCCCAGACCTCCATATGACCAATCCTCCACTTCGACGCTGACCATCACGACAGGAAGTTAGCAACAAAAGCACAGTTGTTTTCAAAATGGCTTTCAATTTCGCATGAGCAAAGCAACTAGTAACTGAAACTTAGTGCTACCGAAAATTATGACCTTAAGATTGAACAAACAAATAGAGAAGACAACCAGAGATGACCCAACCATTCCAAAAGTTAGCAACTTGATTGAAAACACTGCCAACATTAGCAATTAATATTTTGACGAGAAATAAAATTACTACAATTCTAAAACTACCGGTAAAAAAATGAAGCACATCAACTACTCTTATCTAGGAGAACTCTGAATCCCTAGTTCTGGTTTCTCATCGACTGAAACAGGTAGCCTGGAACCAAAATATGGGTCCCATATCCGTCTGTACTCGATAAATGATTAAACCAAGTAGAACGGTAGAACCTCAGATGACCAATCAGCCATATCCAGATAGACATGGATTGATGGATAGATCCACAGGTTCAGAAGTAAATCCAAAGAAATCCGTGATTTGACTTCATAATTTCATACTTGGAAAGAAGAGAGTAGTTCACCCATTTTTGGGGGGAAGAGATGAAGACCTAACCTAAGGCCAGTAACATCATACCAAACCACCCAACTTGTAATCAACTTTGAGTAAGACGCAGATATATTTTCATTGGATAAGGTCAACCAAAAAACATAGAGTCAAGCATAGACTTTTTTCCCTTTTTTTGTAAGATGTAGGTTGTAACCACCATAATTTATAAACAACCACAAAAACCAGATTACAAAGAAAAACTCAGGACCAAGTCCAAGTCTAGCATTAGCTTCAGCACACACTGTCTGCTGAAACAGATAAAAAAACTAAGCGAGTTAGCTCTGTCCTCAACCATTCCTACTTCCTTAATATTATCATACATGCATTCCACTAGCACAGATCATATTGCTTTCTAACGAGCCAGTCAAGTTCTTCCAAGCACTTACTCTAGCCCTTACGTTGTTGACAATTGCTTCAGCCACCTCCTGCTCATCTCTATTAGGTCTTCCAAAGGAATTCAAATAAATGTAGGCATTATGAATACAGGGGGCAAGAGGGCATGTTTGGCAATGTTGGTTAAAAGAAATTGAGTTGGAGGTCCCAATTCTAGATCTATTGCTTGATTCAGTTGGACATCTTTGGGTTTGAAATTCAATATGACTTCTTCGCGACCCAAAAGATAAACCAAATCTACCTTACTTCCCATGTGCTCACAACACTGTTGTTCCAAAGAAATATTCACAATGTTCTCCTTGCCTTGTCAAACAAGCTACAATACTACATGCATACACCACCAGGTCAAATTTCAAGGAATTGATGCATGTTGCATTCCACGGGCATCACAAAGCTGCTTCAATGGAATACCTCAACAAACCCATGTGTTAACCTCAAATTTCATACGTGGGAGATCATGAAATAATTTGACAATAGTTCCTATTCTCTGAAAGGATGAAGCGAATAGCAACCATGGAATTCAATGGTCAAATCAATAAAAAATAGAACAAAGAAAACAAATTAACATATATATCTACAACTGATACCACTCTGGTGAGATCTTTATGCAGCACAAATATAGGATACAGAAACCTAGGCAAAGAAGTAATAAGATGGATTATGGGGTCCCAGACAAACATAGTAATAACTTTAGGAAATGGCTCACCAACTAAGCACCGCAAATCTAATGGGGCCTACTAATAGCCCATAATGGATTCACTCAAGCAACTTGTTTCCTCTCTTCACTCACACTTAGCCAACATAAATAAATCAAACTAAATAGCAACTAGCTATTTGCAGTTATGAATCAAAAACAAAACAAATAAAACCCACAAGGAAGAAACATAAAATCATAATGGTCTATCAGTAATTGAGAACAAACCTCATCAAGAACGTCTTGGGTTAAGTGAATAAGCAAGCTCTTTATCAAAATTTCAAAACCATACAGCTCAAGTTTGGTTAACCACACTTAAACTAGTAAACATAACCTCCCAAAAAACAATAAAACAACACCAGTTACAACCCAGCTATGTAAATGAGCTGGTTTAACAACTACCCTGCGCCAACAAAATAAACTGAAAATCCGTGCAAATAGAATGAAAAACTAGATACAGAAAGGCATTAAAAAAGCAACCAACCTCAACGATCTCGTGTGCAGTCCTCATGTCATGTACCAAGCTCTCATGGAATTTAAGCCTAACCAACTCAGATTTTCTCCACTGATCATGAATCTTTTCAAGTACAGCTCCAGTTACCCCTGCCTTGGGAACACTCACCCTCTCCCTAAGTGTCATCCCGAGCCGCCTCAGCCTCCTCAACTCAGCATCCTCAATAGTCAATTCCGCCAGAGTGGGCGGCTTCACCGTCCGCTTGTTCTTCTTCACTTTCCCCTCATCCTCCTCTCTCTCCCGTTGTCTCTCCCACGGCAACAACGCCTCATCCTCCTCCTCGACCTCCTCAACCAGCATTTTATCAGGTCTAACCCAATCCCTCCGCAATAAATCCCCCAACTTCTCCTCCCCAGTAAGCATCGGCATTGGTGCGGAATCCTCCCTATCCTCTCCTTCATTTCCTTCTGTTTCATTATCTAAACCATGCCCTAAGTTTCTCAACCTAAGAACGATTCTCTCAATCGCATTAGGCGGAGCCGAGCCACCCTCCCTCTTGTCATCGAAATGCCAAATCTCGTCCTTGGGGCGAGTCGAATTGCGGGGACTGATACGAGTAGGGTTGGCGTTTGGAGTTGGAAGGGTAGACCATTTATTAAGCCAGGAATCAGAGGAAGGCTTGGATTTTGTAGCGTCAGGGTTTTTGTGGGGCGCCTCCTCCTCGTCGTCCCATGGATAGCTGTTTCTTGTGTTAGTGTTGGAGTTATTACTATCGTTATTACCGGGGGTGGTGCGGAGAGAACAGAAGGTTTTGAGGAGAGAGGGATTTGAGGAGGAGTAGAAGAGGTAATAAGGGCGGTAGAGAGAGAAAGAAGGGATTGGGGAGTGGTAAGAAGTGAAAGGGATTGTGGTGCGGAGTTGAATTTCTGTTAGTTTCGCTGTTGATATGGCCATGTCAGGGAAGGCCGATGTCAGTTTAAGCTGCTTCTTCCTTCACCTCCTCCTACTCCTCCGGTCCTTTAACATCATCGGAGAGAGAGAGAGAGAGAGAGAGAGAGAGCAGGTTCAATTTTTTGAGAAGTTGAGATAACGATAAGACTCTAGGCTCGGAATGGGATATTTCCCGATGAATAGCGCGAACCCAGTTCTTGCATTGCATCTCTATGTCTGAGGGTGGGTTATTTTTGGGACATAAAATCTCATATTTGATGATACTCTAATGTCAACGCATAAAATGTAAAAGTGGTTTTATGAGATTTTCATAAAATTCTCCTAAAATCTATAGGAAAACTACTACATTTTATCAGTTGGGAAAACAACTCAATTTCATCACCCTCCATAAAATGTTCATTTTATGAGATTTTCATAAAATACACCTAAAATCTATAGGAGAACAAGGCCTAAAAAGAAATCTCATGCTGTAATACCTCCATCTCATTTTTTGTAACCCACATGGCTTATTCCAAATTCCATTACGTGTACTTCGATTAATTTTGAAAATCCAATCCCACCGCTAATTTGCGGTGCGGGATCGCAACCCCCATTTCAACCATCTACACTTTTTGTTTTTTTTAAGGCAGAGAAGTGGTTTTTTTAGTTGTAACAACTTATAGTGCTATCTTCGTTTATGGTAGAAACTAAACGTTTAAAATAACAATGGTATAAAATTGACAAAAAGAGGGGAAAAAGTGCGAACTAAATCCTCTTAAAAATTCTGAAGGTCCCTCTTCTCTGAGGGTGTTTTGTCTTGCTAGGCAAGCTCTCGTCTCCTTCATGGAGTAAACTCTATTCTTTCCTCTTCTTCATTCAGTATACCTTTCTCTCTTTTCCTTTAGCCTTCCTCATTCACTTCCATACCCGCTCCAGCACCACTTTTCCAATTTTTATCTCCCGTCAAACATTACCCCCTTCACCCTTTCCCATTTCCCATCCTTCCCCACCACCCACCATGGCCCATATTAACCCCACCACCGTTGATGATGATTTATCCACCCGCTTTCACTCCTTTCACCTTACGGAAGAAGAACAACATGAAGTAGCTTTGACCCATGAAGATATCAAGGCTAGCGAGGAAGAGTGCCGTACCAGTCTTTTCGGCAAGATAATATCCCAAAAACAAGCTAATTTTGGAGGCCTCAAAACCACCATGGAATTGGTTCGGGGGAATCCTAAAAACTTTCTGGTTCTCGAGATCGGGAACGGTATTTATCAATTCATCTTGCCTTCCGAAACTGATGTAATCCGTATCCTGAATGGCAAGCCTTGGTTTTTCAACAACCATTTTCTCAATCTGCAGCGGTGGAATCCCGACCTCCATCCTTCCCAATACTGCTTCAATCTCACCCCCGATATGGGTCCAAATTTGGGGTCTCCCGATTCAGTACATGTCGACAGAGGTGGGCCTAAAAATTGGTGCTAAGATTGGGAGCGTTGACAATGTGTCTATCCCGGCAACGGGCAGCAAGCAGGGAAGATGTGTTCGTGTTCGCGTTCCCATCGATATCACAATGCCACTAAAAAGAGGATGTATGGTCAAAATGGTGGGAAGTAGCCCATTCTGGGCGGAATTTCGATATGAGCGCCTACCCAGTTACTAGGCGAGTGATCCAACACTACCTTCACAAGGTCTATCCATCTTTTGACGCAAACACTCAGAGGGAGAGTTCCTCACCCCGATTGTCCGATTACTCAATGAACGTCCGGAGAGGTAAACAATATAAAACTACCTTCACAAGGTCTATCCACCTTTTGACGCTAACACTCAGAGGGAGAGTACCTCACCCGATTGTCCGGTTACTCAATGAACACCCGGGTAGGTAAACAATATGATACTATTAGAATGGTTCTTGCAAAGATAACTTCAAAAATCACATGGGAATAGCAGCCATAGGTCAATCTCAAAGGGACAAACACAAGAAAACGGCTAGATACACGAGACTAACATCAATGAGGAGCAATCTAGCATTTTTGTGAAGTGGTGGAGACAAACGGCGATGTAGCATGTAGCACTCAACATCTAAATGCATCAAAGTGTGAGAGATAACAATATATGCTCATGCTCTATCAAGAATGTTTGGACTCATGATAATAGATGCTAGTGATTTGACACAAACTGTAGCCCCCAAAAGTAAATTTTTGAAATTTCATATATTTTGGAGTTTTTTTTTACATATATATAATAAATAAATAAATCGAAACAAAAATGTAGGAGATTTAATCAATGCAACAGATTCCAACTGACTTGCGAAGATAATCAAAATGGAGATAATCAAGAGGTTTTGTGAAAAAATTGGCTTTCTGATTAGTAGTGTCTAGATATTCAAGAGCGATAGTACCATTTTCTACGAGTCCGCGGATGAAATGGTGACAAATATCAATATGCTTAGTGCGAGAGTGTTGCACAGGATTTTTTTCGATATATTTATGGCACTAGTGTTGTCACAGTAAAGTGCTATCTTATTTTAAGGAAAACCGTAATCATCAGGCATTTGTTTCATCCAAAGAAGTTAAGTGCACGCACTACCAATGTACTCGGCTTCGGCAGTAGATAAGGAAATAGAGTTCTGTTTCTTACTAAGCCAAGCAACAAGGTTATTCCCAATATAACCCCCCCCCCCCCCCCCCCTCGGCGAAGTACTCTTACGATCATCAACGCACCCAGCCCAATCAGCATCCGAAAATCAAATCCAACCAAGTTCGCATTAGTATCTCTAGACATCCATATACCATAACCAAATGTACCACTAACATACTTAATGATTCGTTTTACTGGGTGTAAGATGAGATTCTTTAGGATCAGCCTGATAACAAGCACACACACTACGCTAAACAAAATATCAAGGCGACTAGCGGTCAAATATAACAAACTACCTATCATGCTTCGATATAAAGTTTGATCAATAGAGGTACCATCAATGTCTTTGGATAGTTTAGTAGTGGTGCTCATAAGAGTACGGGAGTGTTTGGCCGACTCTAAACCAAATTTCTTAATAAGTCCAAAGGCATATTTAGATTGAGAGACAAAAATCCCATGTTCAACTTGACGGACTTCAAGCCCAAGAAAATATGTTAGTTCACCCATCATACTCATTTCAAACTCTTTCTGCGTAAAATCTGAAACTTTAGTCATAAGAGTAGGAGAAGTTGAGCCAAAAATGATATCATCCACGTAAATTTGAACTACTAATAAGTGTTTGGCCTTACGTTGAACAAACAGGGTTTTATCACCGCAACGCTCCCCTTAACAAAACCATTTTCTAAAAGAAGAAAGGTCATCTATCATACCATGCTCGAGAAGCTTGCTTCAAATTGTAAAGAGCTTTGTTCAAACAGTACACATGGTCAAGTTTATGAGGATCTTCAAATCCTTTAGGCTGAGCCACAAAAACATCTTCTTTAATGACACCATTTAGAAAATCACTTTTGACATCTATTTGGTATAGTTTAAAACCTAGACAACATGATATAGCAAGCATAATTCGTATAGACTCTAATCAAGCAACAGGGGTGAAAGTTTCATCAAAGTCAATTCCTTCAATTTGTGCATATCCCTGAGCTACTAGACGAGCTTTATTGCGGACCACAACCCCCTGTTCATTGGACTTATTTTTGAATGTCCACTTCGTGCCAATAATGTTAGTGTGTGCCGGTCTAGGAACTAATTCCGACACGTTGTAACGTTCAAACTGATGTAATTTGTCATGCATAGCAGTAACCCAAAACTCATCAACTAAGGCTTCCTTAACATTTTTAGGCTCTACTAACTAAACATAACACATGTATGATACCTCTTCGCGCATTTGTTGCCGAGTTTTCATCAGGTCTGTCACTTTCCCAATTACCTAGCTTGTTGGGTGATTTAGCTTTACAGGTGTTGATGGTTGCAATTGTTGTGCCTTAACACGGTTATCAGAATTCTCCTCCTCATCTGCTTCCTCCTTTTTCAAAGACTCTGTGTCTTGATCATCTTCAATTGAACTAGATTGTTCCATACCTGAGTCCTGCTCAATCAAAGGCTCATACAATTCGTTAGCGAGGATATCTGATTCACTCAAAGGACTTTCATCAACCACGACATTGATGGACTCCATGACACTTTGAGTCCGTTTATTATAGACATGAAAAGCTCTGCTATCGATGCAGTAGCCTAAAAATATACCTTCATCACTACGAGTATCAAACTTGCCAAGTTTTTCTTTGTCTCTCATAATATAACACTTAATCCCAAAAGTTTTAAAATATTTGACATTGGGTTTCTTACCTTTCCATAATTCATAGGGAGTATTCATGGTGCCAGGTCTAAGATAAACTCAATTAATAATATAACAAGCAGTATTAACTGCTTTAGCCTAAAATCTGCAAGCAATTTCTTAGCATGAAACATAACCCGTGCCATCTCTTGTATAACTCGATTTTTTTGCTCAATAACCCCATTCTATTGTGGAGTTTTAGGAGCTGAAAATTCATGCCTAATACCGAGTTCATCACAAAAGATAGCATATTCAGAGTTTTCAAATTCCTTTTCATGATCAGAACGAATACGAGTAATACACCCAATTTTCATGCCTTTCCCATTTTGAATACTTTTGACAAGAACTTTAAAAACAGAGATAGTTTTAGATTTTTCACTGAGAAACTTTACCCAAATAAAACGAGAAAAATCATCAACAACAACAAAAATATACTTTTTACCAGCAATGCTTTTATCTCTGAAGGGTCCCATCAGGTCCATGTGAAGAAGTTCAAGTGTCTCTCGATCGGTAGCTATTTCGGTGGTCTTTTTATGAGAAGCTTTGACCTGCTTACCGAGTTGACATGGACCACAAACATGATTTTTTGGCTTGCTGAGCTTGGGCATAACTCTGATCAATTCACGTTTGGTTAGCACAAATAGATCTTTATAGTTTATGTGACCAAGACCCTGATGCCAAAGATCCGTGTTATTAATTTGAGTTGAATGACAAGACAAATCATTAAACGGAACAATACCATAACAATTATCAGATGTGCGAGTACCATGCATGACTCTATTTCCTTCTTTATCCAAAATATAACAGTCATTTTTAGAAAAATGAAGCTCATGATGAGAATCACACATCTGACTTATACTTAATAAGTTGGCTTTCAAACCATCCACATACAACACATTCTCTACATGTGCCTCTTCCTACAACTCCAGAGGAATTTCCATCACCAAAAGTTACCACACATCCATCATATTTTTCTAAGTTTAAGAAAACGGACTTATCTCTTGACATGTGATGAGAGCATCCACTATCAAGGTACCACACGTGGGAATTGCAAGCTTTTTGGGCCGTATGAACTACCATACAGTGAAGATCATGTCTCCTAACCCAAACATGTCTAGTTTTAACTTGAAGAACCTTATTCTTATGATTTATTATGGATTTCGGTGTCTTACTCCTAGTGTTGATGTGATTGGGGTAATTAATCCAAGAATTGGAACTATGTCCATGTTTGACTATAGGAGTTCTAAAACTAAGATTTTGGTCCGTAGCAAAAGAAGGGTAACCATGCAATTTGAAACAATTTGGCCTAATGTGACGCTTTACTCTGTAGTAATGACACGTAGGAATGAACTTATGATTTTTCACAGCTTTTGAATCGTGAACTTTCTTTGTGTTGATTTGAGCAACAGGTATTGAATGTATTTTAGAAATTACCTTTTCGGATTTGTTCTCATATACATTTTCTCCTGGCTATTGAGAGAGTGATGCTCCATAAAATCCAAGTCCGCTCTTGTCACTAGGTGATCTTTGACTATTCAGCATATCATCCAAAGCCTTAGATTCTGCATTCATTCGCTCAAAAACACAGTTATCATCCAAAGCCTTAGATTCTGCATGCATTCTTTGACTATTCAATTTTTCAATTTTACCTTCATAGACATTGTTCAAATCTTCCAAGGCCTTAATTTTTTCTTTGTAGTCAATTGCCTCCTTCCTAAGCTTGTCTCTTTCTTCTGTAACTGATATAAGGAGACCTTGTTGTTCATCCAACTGGTTTTTCACTTCCACCAGCTACTCATTTACTGCCTGACACTTCCCTACTAGTTTGAGATTAACTTTGTTAATCCTCGCACTCTCACAGTATAGCCTGTCATGTGACTCTCTCAAGTCATTCTCATCATTAAACTCACTGCCATCTTCATTTTCACTATCAGCTGCAAACTCTTGCATCACATTATCACTAAGTTTATCACTAGTCTGAGAGTGTAAAGAAGCACCAAAAGCAATGAAATTAGTGTGTTCTTCTTCACCTTCCTCAGAACTTTCGGGATCACTATCATCATCCCAAGTAATATTTGCCTTATAATTAGTTTTCTTTTTCAGCTTGTTGATACACTCATGGGCCAAATGACCATACCCATGACATTCAAAACACTTTGGTCTAGGTGATGGTCCCTTTATCCCTCTTTTTCCTTTTCCATCAGAAGAATCACTTTTTTCCTTGTTGTTAGCATCTTTGTTACTAAAAACATTTTCTAGAGGTTTTTTCTTAAAAAGTTTTTTAAATTGTTTGGTGAATAAGGCCATAGCTTCAAAGTCAAGATCAACATCACTATCAGAATTGTTATTTTCTTTTTGAAAACTAGAAAAAGCAATTGGCTTAACTGAAGGTTTTGTTTTAGATTTATAAGATTTAGGCTGTAACATAATAGCCTCATAGGTTTGAAGAATACCAACAACCTCTTCAACAAATTTGTTTTTAAGCTTTTCTTTACCTTGAAGCATTGTCACCTTGGTTTTAAACCTTTCAGGGAGTGATCTTAAAATCTTATTAATAACATGAAAAGGAGGGATAGGTTCACCTAGGCTTTCACAACTATTGACAATGGAAATCAGCCTTGAGTAATATACGTTAAAAGTCTAATCTTCCTCCATCCTAATTGTCTCAAACTCAGTGGTAAGTCTATGAAGTTTTGATTGTTTAACAACATAGCTCCCTTCATGACATGTAATTAAGATGTCCCACGCTTCCTTAACAATCTCACAATTGGCAATTTTTCAGTGCTCAATCACATCTACAGCACTAAAAAGTATATGAGAGCATGATTATTAGCCTGAAGTGCAGCCTTTTCGATAGGGGATAATTCAGAGGTTAATTTAGGGAGGGTGGTACTATTTTACTCCTTTGTGGGATATGTATACCCTTCCACACAAGATTTCCAAATTTCTTGGTCAACAGACCTTATAAAAGCTATGATACGGGACTTCCAATAGTCAAAATTATCACTGTCCAAAACTGGGATGCGGCTGGAATGATGGTTCATATTCATGCTATTGTTCATCATGACAAAGGATCCGCTTAGGGAAAAAAAAACTTCCTACCAATTACGAGCGATCTACTCTGATATCAAATGAAATTCTCAATTTGCTAACAGTTAATTAAAACAAATAAATAAGAACTAAAGAGCAACGATGGACGCAGAGATATACGTGGTAAAAACCCTATATGGGCAAAAACTACAGGAAGGAATCAAACACTATAAAAATCATTTTGTGGTTACAAATGACCTTACTCACAATTGAGACTCCTCACAATTGACCTAAGATCGATTGTCGACTCCTCGTTCACCGCACCCAGTATTTGATTGCCGCTGCCTCGAATCCTCAAGCCTTCCAAAAGTTCTTCTGGAAATCCACCGGAAAATAACTTGATTGATGATGATAGAAACCTTTTGAAGCTTTGATTAATATTCCATGAACTAAGTGTTTCAAGATCCACAGTCAACACTCTAGATTTTAATATCTTGGAGAACAAAAGGCATGGTTCACTTTTCTTTCAGCTGACTTGACCTAGATCTAAAACCGTGATATATTTATAGAGATGCCATTCTGATCAATCACATCATAAGCTGATTGATCGGGCCATTGTAGATCATTTTTGAGCTGCCCAATTAAGAACCCAATTGATCCCTTTATCAGTCGATATGCTCTGAAACTGCACGCCCTGGCAACCTTGCAGCCTGTGCTAAATTGGAGGTACCCGACTAAGAAACCAATTGATCCCATGATTGATCTTCTTGTTCTAAATGCACCATATTGATTGGCAACAAAACGACTAAAACACTACTTTCAAATTACATAATAAAGAGATTCCTTCCACTCTAATCCTATACAGACTTCTACCTAGAAATTACAACTCGATAATCAAAGAGATACATGTAAAAATTTTATTTGTCGGATGGAATTTCCAACACAAAAAGGATGTCGCTTTTTGGAGCTTACACATTTTATGTACCAAAGTTTGGGTGTTAATCCTTTTGATCCCACGTAGCCAAGGGTTTAACGACTTGGCACGTGGGATGCTTAGGGCGATGTCAATTTAAATGTTGCCAAATGAATCGAAAAACCGTAATCTTTGTTAAACACCTTTTCTAGTAAAATGGTTTTCAACTCTAAATCTTCCGCTCGGGAGCATTTGACGATGTCCCGAGCCGGTAATCAAGAGAAGAACATATTAACCCTAGTCATGGTCGTTAAAAGCCCATAAACTTTGCCTTAGTTTAATTAGTCTTTTTTAATGTTCCGAGTCATTCTCCAATTCGAGAAAATTCCACGAACCAAACTATAAATTCAGTTTGTCGCTTTAAGGCTAAAAACCTCACTCGCAAGTCAACCATCACGCAAGGCGCATTCGGTCCCTGTGGATTCGATCCGGTCTTACCGGTTATTATGCTACGCGATACCTAGCCCTATGCTTGGGGCGATACCATCTACACTACAATCTAAGGTTGCAAGCATGGACATGACTAGTCTGAACTTTCAAGTAATCAAGGTAATTTTCTTGAACTTTTAAAGTGGTATCCTAAACGTAATAAAGATGTCAAAGCTGTTGTGTTGGCCAAAGCTCTAAAAAATGACAAGTTGACTTCTCGTGAGATCCGAAAAGAAATTGTATGCGTAGCAGCATGTGAAGCTATCAATGTGATTCTTAGAGATCTTGGCAATGCATCTTTTGCTATTTTGATTGATGAAGCCTGTGACAATACAATCAAGGAGCAAATGGCAGTTGCAATTCGGTTCGTGAACAAAAGGGGTAATGTGATTGAGCACTTTTTGGGTGTTGAACACGTTCCCAATACTAGTGCTATTTCGCTCAAGAAAACTGCGGATAATTTATTTTCTAGACATGGATTGAGTATTGGAGGACTTAGGAGGCAAGGTTATGATGAAGCTAGCAATATGCAAGGGGAGCTAAATGGTCTTAAAGCAATCATACTTAAAGAGAATCCTCGTGCATATTATGTTCATTGTTTTGCACACTAGTTACAATCAGCTCTTGTAGCTGTGGCGAAGAACGATGACAGTATTGCATATCTCTTTTATTTGGTCACTAAGGTTGTGAATGTTGTTGGAGCAAGCAGCGAGACATTATAAGAGAGAAACAAGTAGAAAAAGTTGTTGAAGCGCTTATTCTTGGAGAGCTTTTAAGTGGACAAGGGTTAAACCAAGAAACTAGTGTCAAGCGACCTGGGGATACACGTTGAAGCTCCCATTATGGTTCTTTGGTTAGCTTAATGGGTACGTATGTATGTATGCATCGGTGATTGATGTGCTTGAAATTATTGAGGATGGTACAAACAGAGAGCAAAGATTAGAAGCAACTTCTTTGTTGGAGTCAGTTCAATCCGTTGAATTCATCTTGCATCTTCATTTGATGAGAACCATATTGGGAATTACCAATGACTTATCACAAGCTCTACAAAGGAAAGATCACGATACTGTTAATGCCATGGCCCTAGTTCAATTGTCGAAAAGGCAGCTCCAAACAATGAGGGAAAGTCGATGGATCTCTCTATTGAATGCTTCATCCGCTTTTTGTGGGAAAAAAATGAAATCAGTGTACCTAATATTTATGCTTTGTTTGTACCTCGAGGGGGAAAAAGGCGCAAAGCTCATAAGGTGACAAACTTGCATCACTTTCGCATTGAGATATTCTACTCCGTTATTGATATGCAACTTCAAGAACTTAATGCTCGTTTCCCGGAGTCTACTATGGAGTTGCTTTTCTATGTGGCATGTTTGAATCCATCTAACTCATTCTCTTATTTTGACAAGGAAAATTTTTATCCACATGGCTGAGTTTTATCCAAAAGATTTTTCTTCAATGGAACTCATGATACTTGGTGATCAACTTGATAATTATATTGTTGATATGCGCACTAGCATTGAGTTCTCCACTATGCATGGAATTGGTGATCTTGCACAGAAAATGGTAGAAATTGGAAGAGACTGAGTTTATCCATTGGTTTTTTTGCTTCTAGTTTTGGCACTAACTTTACCAGTTGCAACTACTACAGTTTAAAGAGCCTTTTCAGCTATGAATTATGTGAAGAATCAGTGGCGTAAAATCGAATGGGTGATCAATGGACGAGTGATAGCATGATTGCATATATAGAGAAGGAGAAAATGCACTTTACCTACTTGTGGTTTGCTCGAGTTGCAGATCACCTACCTCATGTTTAAAAATGAGCGAATGACCTACCTATGGTTTTGGACTAAAGTGCAACCCTTAACTCCGTTAACAGAAAATGCTAAATGACTTAAGTACCCATGTACTTTCCTTCTTTCTTTCTTTCTTTTTTTTTTTTGGAGGGGGTGGGGGATAAAATAACTCATCTTCTCTTTAAAACTACTCACCCCCAATGGAATAAATTCCCAAACCCAACAGTGACCGACATTGTCATCCCCCACCATCACCTTCCTCTCATTCTTCAACCAAGAGACCTCGTTACCCTTGTATGGGTAGATTCAGCTGTAGTTCTGTTTACTTTCACCAGAATTAGGAAAATTGAAAAGCACTTCAACACCCATCACACAAAATTCTCGTAATGTTCAATATCAATTGAGGCGAAAAAGATAAATTTCAGTACCGAATGGAAAAATTCTCGTAGTGTTCTTTCGTTGGAAGCCGAATACTAATTATGTGGTCAATAAAGAAGACCCAACGACTCTCTACTTCAGCCACCACCGTTCTTCATTTACTCCTCTCCCTCCTATCTTCACTTACGAAGTACTCAAATCTTCGACAAACCGGTTCGACCCGAACAAGAAAATCGGCGACGGAGGGTTCTGCTCAGTGTACCTGGGCAATCTTCCCAACGGCAAAATCGTCGTCGTGAAACACCTCCACAAAGTCAAGCCCCACCCATCCACAGCTGCAATATCCACAAAAGCATTTTGTAATGAAATCCTCATCTTGTCTTCGATTAATGATCCCAATATGGTCAAGATCCACGGGTACTGCCCCGACCTGAGAGCCCTTTTCATAAAAGAAGCAGAAAAGGGTATTTGCGCTTCAAATAGATGCGGTTTAGATCCGGCCCGGATGGGATTGTTTCTCTGTGAGGGTGTAAGAGATGGATTTGATGAGAGAGAGGATGGTGGAGTTGGACAGGGAGTAGACAAAGGGGTAGGAGAGGGTGGTGGCATCAGTGATGGGGTCTTGGGTGGGATTTGGATTAGGTCCTGCCAGGAGAGGTATTCAAGGAGGACGTGATAGTGGATGACGTCGGGGAGGAAGGTGGAGGAGGGGAGTGAGAGTTTTATTAATATGGAGTGGCAATTTGGGAAGAATAAAGTACCATTTTATGTCTACACGTGCGATTCAAGCACGTACCTGACACGCACCATTAATACGGATGGAAACCTAACAGTAGCACTTTTGTAATGGCGCGAATTTTCGGTCCATTTTATGAATTTTCGGTCCATTTTATTTTATTATTATTATTTTCGAAGTAAGTCGTTATATTTTTACAAAAATTATTACGACTTATTTTGTTTATTAAATGTGATTATTTATTCCTAGTTATGTTTTGATGATTTATCTAAGCTACGTATAGGACCCTAATTATCTATGTTCCTACCCTTTTAACCCTAACTTCATTACACTACTTATATATAAGTATTATACTTATATATACACACACATGCATACATATGATACACACACACACATTTTATACATGCATATATACTTGTACACATAAATGTATAAGACCATATACATCCTCTCTCCACTCCCACACTCCACCTATTACCTCCACCCACCAAAACCAACACCACACAGCACCCAATGGTCTAATTTTTCAGACCTTTCCCCCACCTCTCCTCTGCCATTTACCTCTTCCATCACCCTCTTATCAACACCTCACTTCCCCATGTGGCTTACACCACCATTGCACTCCACCCTACCTTTCCCTACACTCCACCACCATGTCCTTTTCCCTCTATAAACCCATCACTCATTCCTCTCCTCATTACTAGAGTGTCACGCCCTCGATTTTTAAACAATAAAAAGTAACCATTTTTAGAAATAAAAGTGCTATATTGCATAAATTTTCTTCTTCTATCTCACCACAACGCTTCCTCTCTGAAAAGGGTCCCAGTATCCCTTTGGAAAGACATGAATTGAAAAGATAAATTGATTACATTCTTCCAAACAAAAGGAAATTTTAAAAAAAAAAGTAATGTTACAAACCCATTTTAGTTTTAATAAACTACATGACCATCTCACTAATGAGTACATACTAAGTTTCAATAAGAAACAATGAGATATAATGACCACTGATGCCTTCAAAAGATTTCATGCACTCCCAATGCACTTCACGCCATGCTCCTCATTGAATACCTGAAAATTGATAGGTTGAGCTACACTAGCCCAGTAGAAAAATCCCTAACACAAACTCAATATATGTATGCGGTGCACCATGCTTGTGAGTGAACCTATAGTGCATAAGTTTGATTTTAAAAGTTCCTTCTCTTTCTTTGAATACCCGTTTCGTCACACACACACACACACATATATACAACGACACTAGAAAATTTCAAACTTATCGGAAGTACTCTATATCATTTAATTTCTAATTCAACACCACCATTAGGTTCACCACGGCTTTATCCCATTCTTTTCTGTAACAGCCAACTCTTCTACTTCTGAACACACACAAACACTCTAGTCTCTCAACATAACCATGTATTTTGATGTCTTCAATAGACATTTCCTCAACATCGAGATACCTCTCATAAAACGTACACCGATTACCACACAATTCCCAACTCCACGAACATAAGCAAAACAATCAAGGATGTAAAGAACAACACGCAACAAATCATACACAACAACAACTCGCCACAAACAACGGAACAACAAAGAACACACACAAACAACACCACATGTCCAACTCCACGAACCAACAACTCAATTAAAGAATGCAAAAGACTAAAGGATTAGACACTTAAAAACATCTCACAAACAATCTTACTTACCAAGGACTCAGCATGTCAAGCCTTTCCAAACTCATACGGTTAAGGGCATTGTCGTAATTTCATTACGGGTCGAACCCATAAGTATCCCCATTTCATTACTAGGAAAGTAGTAAAAGCATGAATGTCACAAAAGCCCCAATTTCGATTCAAGCCATAAACCGTAACCTTAGCCACATCATGATTTTTTTTTTTCTCCACCAATCAACTAGATTCAAGATTTACACAGATACACACTTCATAATAACCAAACATTCGACTCTTACTTAGAAGTTTCATCCAAAATTCCAAATTTATGAGCAAACGCCAAAATTTCGCAACACGTCAATATTTCCAAAAATCGAGTTTAGAAATTTGGAGATTAATGATCTAAACACATAAATATATGGAGAGAGGAGAGAAATCCCTACTTGACTGGGTTTTGAGCAAAACCCCAACTTCCGAAACTCAAGCCCCAAACAAAACAATGGAGACCCAACAAGTGTATGTGGAGATGAAGCTTGGGAGATGGAGGTGATGATCTCACGAGGTGCAAATGGCCGGACTTGGGGCGGCCAGACTCTCTCTCTCTCTCTCTCTCTCTCTCTCTCTCTTCTCTTCTCTTCTCTTCTTCTTCTTCTCTGATTTTTTTGTTCCCCAGAAATAAAAGGGAGAAGTGATGGGAGTAGGTATAGTGGTGGGGAGCAGGCGTGGGGTGGGGCGCGAAGCACGATGTGATAAAATACAGTACAACTTACTTTGAGCGGTGTACAAACTGTTCGGGTTTCGATTTCAGAAAAAATACCAAAATATTTGTACTAACTTAGAAAATCGTGGGCAACGTCACCGTGTGCTCAGAATTGTCTAGAAAAATACCAAAAAGTAGACACGCATTACGATGCGATCCCGAGTAACGTCATTAGATGGGTTTAAGTCCCACCACTGCAACAGGTAAGCTAGTATCATCCACGTAGCTAAAAAAAATTCATATTCCACATCTTTGTTTTATTTAACACAAATTTATAGGTCTTTACATAGAGATTCTGGAAAAGAAGAAGAAAGAAGGAGAAGAAGAGAAAAAGAGAAGAGAGAGATCACCACCACCATTTCCATTTTCGTCCATATCACGTACCCATTTTACAGCCGATTTTCTCAGAGTTACAATCGCTTTTAGTATTCGACTTCTAAATGAAAGTTGTAGAGGACGTTGAGTACTTCGATTTCGATATAAGAATCACCCAAAACAGTTTATAAATAACCCAAATATCCTTGCCCGAATTTTTGTTGGAATATGTTGTTTCTATTTTCAGACAGCTCTCTGCCCCTTTGTAAATCTTCATTTTGCTCCTTGTTCCAATCATTTTTAAGTTCATATTCCTTCACCAACTTTGTAGAGGGTTTGAAGCTCTTGTATTTAGACACAAGAATCACCCAAATAGGTTGAGTTTTGAGTGAGATATAGCCATCCATATTTCAGTAAAAATCTCAGGTAAATTTCCAGACAGCTCACTGACCTTTCACAAATCGCCATCTTTCTCGTTAAAGCGGATTTCAGGTTTAGGTTCCTTCACGAAGATTGTAGAGCTCTTCGAGAGCTTCATTTTAGACACAAGAATCACATGAAACGGTTGAGGTTTGAACAGTAGCACAGCTCAAAGTTTCTGTTTGAAATTGGATTTTTCTTCGTCAACAAAAAACTCTACCGGATTCCACCACCGAGCTTTTCGTTCGGATCAAGGTAGAAACCTCTTATCCATTAACCCTAAGTATATTTAGTAGCCTTAGACTTGATATTGGGGCTTGCAATGAGCCCGAAACGAAACCAAAATATGAAAATGGGTTGGGAAACCCACCAAACCAATTATGGCCGTAAGGCATGATGGTTAAATTTGATTTGTTTAACAAGTGATGATGTGCATGGTTATGTTGTTTGGCTGATTACTCATGTCCAATATGATTTGTTTTGTTTTCATAATTAAAGTTAATAATATTGATGTTTGTTTTGATGTACTCTATTGATTTAATTGATAAACTTGGAGTTAAATTTCATTAGGCTTGGTAAAGGATAAATTTTGTGATACGTGAATTATTTGAATGTTATTGATTGAGGTCTCATTTTATTCTCTATTGACTACTGTAAACTTAAGGTGATATATTGTTGAATTGTTAGATTGGAAAAATAGGTTTCGGGGTAGTACTTACGTAGTAGATCACATAGACGTTTCTAAGTTAAAAGAGACCAGAAAGTGAGGAGAATGTGTGGTCAGCGGAGCCAAAGCCTGGTCAGCCGAAAGGTCCCAATTATTGGGTCAGCCGAACCAGAGCCTCGCCAACCGAAAAGTCAACTAGGAATTATTTTGTGGTCAGCGGAGCCAAAGCTTGGTCAACCGAAAGGTCCCAATTATCGAGTCAGTGGAACCAGAGCCTCGCTGGCTGAAAAGTCCACCGGGAATTAAGTCGTGGTCAGCGGAGCCAAAGCCTGGTCAACCAAAAGGTCCCAATTATCGGGTCAGCGGAACCAGGGCCTCGCCAGCCGAAAAGTCCACTAGGATTTGTGTATATCAGTTTTGAATTGGAGGGACGTTCCTAAGGTTTATAATCTATGAGAACACTTAAGTTAAAAAGAAGATAAGGAAATCAGATGCTTGTTACTTATTTATGCACTCCTTGATATGAACTGTTGATGAATTATAATGTAAGGGTTAGTGGATAGGAGTTAGCTACTGAGTGTCAGAACTCATGGTGCTATGTGCCCTGGCGTTTCATGCCAGGTATTAAAGAGGGAAGAGGAGGACATTGCAATGAGTATCAAGACCCTGCAGCCAATCAGGGAACTTATGGGGAGTGGGACCTCAACCTATAGAACTGTAGAAGGCTCTGTAATCACCTTACTTTTGTGTTGGACAAATGTAATATAACTTTCCAACAAGTACTATTTCTTATTGTATCAGACTAAAGCACTTTTCTATTTATGTTATTCCGCTGCTTATTAAGAAAAACCTAATATTAAATGAATCTTTTTAGATCTCTTGTTTTAATTAATGTGTCCGAAAATCGGGGCGTTACAACTTTAGGCCAAAACCATAGGTAGGTCATTCGCTCATTTTTAAACGTGAGGTAGGTGATCTGCAACTCGAGCAAACCACAAGTAGGTAAAGTGCATTTTCCCCTATAGAGAAAGACATATTTGAAAGCATTGACAATGAAGATATCATGCAAAGCTTTCAAAACATGAAAACTCATCGTGGAATATTGTAAAAAGCCTAACTTTAAGCTTCTTCCTCATTGTAACGGACTAAAATTTCACCTTTCACATCTTTGCTCGTTCTCCCTTCCGGCTGTTATCTTTAGGCTGGGCACGTTTCATCTCCATGTTGTAGCTTGAGTTACAGTGTTACCAATTTTAGCCAATGTATCTTTTTCATGATTAAGTGCATCTATGGCCTGATTTCTTTTTCCTAATTATCTCTTGTGTCGCTCCTTCTCTTCTTCTTACTGTGATACCTTGAATCCAGTTAAACGTGTGTATGCTATGTTATGGGACTACTTCATGCCATTGCCCGATAAACGCATTATCTCTGTATAGAAACTTATTCCTCCTTGGCCATTACAAGTTCACTACAATTACAGAACTGCATGCAAAATTTCATTGAGGATATGCAACCATGGCATTACAAGTTCACTACAATTACAGAACTGCATGCAAAATTTCATAGAGGATATGCAACCATGCCATTGCTTGGGTTACACACATTTCACTGAAATCCCTATTTCAAACTATGTGCACTCTCCAAACAATTAAATGGATTGATTAATGTTCCATTTATTTGACCGTAAGATAATTTCCTGCAAAATATTCTACTCATTTCCTTTGTTTGGTAGTACAAATTATAGGTACAACGTTTTTCTTGTAAAATCTTTTCAGTATTACCGGGAAGACTTCTACAAGTCATTTTCCGGTGCTATCTTCGGTCCCATGGCCCAACCATGGTTATCTATCTCATTCATCCTCGTTACCTATATTCTGTTTTTGTACCTCATCTCCCTAATTTGATTCTTCTCTCTTCCTCTCCCTCCAATTTCTACACATGAATTCCATATTTTATTCTTTCGTTTATGATACATCGTTGTTACAATCAAATTGTTCCTGCAACCCTAGCAACCTAAAGTAAGATAATCCCCTACAGTTTCTCTTGCAGAGGTTGGTTGATGATTTTGGGTTAACTACAAAATCGGGTCTAAGATGAAGGGACTGGGAGAGAGTATCAACATTGTTGAACATTGTAGTTTTGTGTTTATGTTGGAACGGTAACTTGTTTGATAACGTTTGTTCATTAATTTTTATCTTTTCTAATGAATACTCCTTAATTACTATCCACCAAACATCGCCCAAATAAAAAAAAAAAAAAAAGGAAAAAAATCTTGGCAAAGCGATTTTACATATTGAGTCAATCGGATGGTAAGTTAATATCTACCTACCTACCTGAACAGGTTTTTCTGCAGAAAAGAACGCATTCCCCACTAAGGCTAGTGTTTGTTCTCTGTGCTTTGAGACAAATCATGAAACATCAGCTACCGTCCCACCAACCAAAGGTCAAGCCACAGTATCAGGGCCTCTCAATGAGTCAAATTCAAGTTTGATTTCCCATCACAAATTCAAGTTAAATTTCACCTAATTAAGACCCCTCAATCTACCTATTCAAAAAAAAAAAAAAAACAATAAATGTTTCCATACATTGCCCTGAATTTGCAATACACTTGCATGATTTACATTTATGTGCACGTGGGGCTGTCACAATGGAGACTAAATCAGTTATGGAACAATATTTGTGTCCCATTAATGATGTGGATTCGATGCGAGTAAATCCATATCAACAAGGAGAGGATGGTGGAATTAATGCATGTATCAACGGTCAATCAGTAGAAGATTTTCTGCTCAGAGCAGGTGAGGAGTTTAAAAAGGTCTCCTTGCCTAGTTCAGCTATCTTGTTGAGTAAACGCGTCTTTTCAGTCTCCAGCTGGACCAAGTAATCTTCTCGTATGTCATGGAGGCTTTGTAGCTCACGTAAGGATGTCGAGAGTCCATCAACATTCATATCCTCAACTAGAGATCGGCAATTTATCATCATTTGTTTCATCTGTCATACCCAGTTTTGAACATTATTTTGTGAGGCAAAGTTATGCATCAATAAGTAGACTTCAAGCTTACTTTAGCAATATATATGTCATGAAGTATAGGCAATCACAAATTGTGGTCTTCCGTAGTAGTGTTGCAAAGCTGGCCTACCTCAATATTAGGAGACAAAATATTCTTTAAATCTATAGGAATGACAATATCCGACTGGCAAGAAATTTGTTAGAATGATAAATATTCATTAACTTCAGGACAGGAAAATTAAGCATTATATCCTACAGGCTGAAATCTTGATAAATTTTCCTCTTTTTCAAGCTCTTTTTTTTTCCCCCCATAGGGGTATAGTGGATTGGGCTTCAGGTAGTGATTTAGCTGTATGATACGTGTGCAGAGACTTTATACGTGTCAATGACAATACAATATTGTTCAAAAGTTGCTGTTATTGTTCAGATAATATGTGAAAAAGGAAAAAACACAATATGCAATGTGTTTTTGTTTTCAGAGTATCATGTTATCATGAATTTATCAGATAAAAGAGGAAATAGATATTTAGCATGTACCAGGCATCTTTTGAATAGGTAGAAAATTTATAGAAACTTATGCTTTGCAGCTAGCACAAATGAGATGCAGCCCAAAAATTGTGCATGAAAGGGCAATCCATATAGCTACAAAGACTTTAACCTGGACAGAGATTACGCGTGCTTTAGTTGCTGATGACTCGGATTCAGAACTTGGTCTTTTTTCTAGCAGTGGGACTTTTCGTGTAATCTGAACATGAATCTCCCCCTTTTTCACTCCTTGGAGGGGTATCCACTTGTCAGACGGCTGGTTTGGAGGCAATCTCTGATATTCTACAACGCAATCACCGCGTTATGGTCTTTCACATGCAACTCCAGCTGACTACCATCATCAAGGAATTCGAAGGTCTGGTGCCACTGAGGATTCAACATTTTATACACTACCTGGAATTCAAGCCAAGAATATGGCAAAGGAGAGGAGAATAGTGAAATCTTAAGCAAAATTATCATAGATATATCAAGAGACTCAAGACAGATAATATGTGGGGCTCCTATAGAGACAATATGGAGAGTTTGGCAAATAAGAGCATTAGTATGACCTATAGTGATGCAATTAAAAAAATCTACGACCTAACTGTGCCAGGTGAGAACAACACAGGTGACAAAAGCGACTTTGCCTTTTTGCATTAGTTTTGGATAAACTTAGTTGATGTATGTTGTTGACGGATGATAAAGTTATAGGCGGTTAAAAAAAAAAAAAAAGGGACTATGGTCTAAGATGTGATTGTTGTGGTGAGATCACTTGGCATATAAAGATTTCAAGCCAAGTAATAGTAAGCCATGATACGCGTAATGTAATTTCACCAAATCTTAAAAACACGGGTAAAGGGTTGCGTAAAACTTTTGGTTGCAAAGTCGGCTACTACTCGATGGGAAAGAGATAATTAGACTCTCAAGGTACCAAAGAGGATGTGGACCATAATACTAAAGCACAAGATGAAATAGAGGAGTTGAGACAGGAGTTTTGGTACTTCCTACTATAAACGCAGCAACATAGATGATGCAGAAGGTTTGGGGAGTTAAAGGAAAAATAAGCTCAGAAAATGAGTGGAGCTGGAATGAAAATGTTGGGATGAATAAGAACTGTTGCCAGAAAATGTAAAATAGGAAATGAATACTGTAGGTAGAAGGATAAATCTCACCAATTGAAGATAGACTGAGAAAGCCACTTGACATCGAATGGCCATGGGCAATGATGATAGATTTGATCTATTTGAAGGTGGGTGAAAGAGGGGACGAAATCAAAAAGGAAGGACAAGAATATTTTATGCAAAATATGACTACAATTTTAACCAATTCGATCAAATATATCCAAGTGATTGATAACTCCCAGGTAAATGGAGGTACAATCCGAAGACGCGAATATTGTCGCTAAACAAACTGAGGAGTCGATCTGACAACCAGGGTAAGCAAATGTGTGGAACCTGAATATCAAAAGATATATATTCACAGAAGCACAAAACGATTGTAATCACAAGTCTAACAAAGTAAAGACACGATGCACATTGACAGACCACTTCAAAATTAAAGATCCAAACATAAAGAAATCTCACTCGTGTATTTATTGGGGAAAAAGATGAGGAATGAGGATCAGATAAAGCAGAAACTCCAACACCTACCTATTTGATTTATACTCTAAATCCAAAAATTTCCAAAAGTAAAATGTCTCATATAGCTTTCACATCACATATACACTTCATCCAATTATGATAATTTAAAAAGTAAATCTGTTAAAGACCATCTGGTGGGAGGTCTTGCAATGTTAATATGTTCCACATGTTTGACTGTTTGGTTCTTGTGCTTCAGGTACATGCCCTAGCGCGACTTGCTTTTGGAAAGAAGAAGAAGGGGGGAAAAAAAGAAGAGTGAAGCAAAGTGAGACCGGCAATCATCAATGGAGAAGTTAAAAACAGAAGAATGTCATGCATACAGGACAGTTGATCTTCTTTTGACAATACCACCACACCCACCGCACTAATAACCATGAACGTAGAGATATATTAAATTATAAACCACATGGCGACTGAAAGATTCCTTTGCTATAGCAGCATTGTATGGAAATAACTAGGGTGTTCACTAACCTTTGTTCTTCTCTTTGTATTTCCATATTGTAGCCTCACATATGGATCACTTGTTCCTCTGATATCAGCAGCAATGAGGTCTTTTGCTTCAATGAGAGTAAGTTCAATCCAGCCTTTGCTTGACCTAATTGAGCCCTGAACAAGCCAGGAAAAGTGAATTGAACCTCGCACTATCTAGCTCGAGGCCCACAATAATCTATAAGGAAACACAAAAAGATACTCATTAAGGGTGAAAATTGATGGGCTAGGCCAGCCTCTTGATTAACATGGGCTTGACTTGTATTTGTCCAAACGCGGTTATTAAGAAGAAACACAACTTGGATTGATTCAAAGGTTCAAGTTCCTTAACCTAAACAAGTTTGACACTATCACAGGCAGAAAATAATTTGTTCCTTAACCTAAACAAGTTTGACACTATCACAGGCAGAAAATAATTTGTTCCTTAACCTAAACAAGTTTGACACTATCACAGGCAGAAAATAATTTGGACCTTCCATGACTTTCAGGATTCATAATTTAACCATTGGGAAAATGAATAGATGCCTACAAAAGCATACCCTGGATCCTTCATTGTCATGGATTCTCACTGCTTCGATCTGTAATCGCAGTTCTCCGGAATTCACTTTTTCAAGGGGAACCCACACATCCCTCACCAAGCCCTCTACGAGTCCTTCTAAATTTACGCGAGCGCTACCGATGTCGTCATCTCTGAATTTCTCTTCACTGTGGCATTTTATCTTAAGGTATTCACCACCTCCTATCTCATCAAATTCAAACTTATGGTTCCAGATAGGATTTGTAGTATTTGGCACAGATCTTGTTCTCCGGATAACCTGAAAAAGAAAATTCCACCATTGTATGAACCTAGTTGTTAATCTATCCAGTAAGTTCTTTATTGGATAAAAGATATACAATAAAAAATGAGGACAATAACAGTACCCAGGTAATACCCAATTGATGGGGTGTGGGCGAGATCGAGATAGAATGGTCGGCAATATTTGCACAAAGTGGAAATATTTACAATCACCTTATAAAAGACAATTGACAAATTCGAAATGGGACTTACTCAAAAAGAGAGACTAAAAACTTAAGGAGCAAATGTAGTACTTCTTTATGAAGAGAGAACATAGATTTACCTTTCCATACTGCAGTTTAACGTAAGGTTCAGACTTCCCAAATTTGTCTTTTACCATAAGGTCCTTCCCTTCAACCACAGTTATATAAATTTTCCTTCCAGTTCTAGGCAGATGATTTGAGGACCCACATATCGATTTGCTAGAGCTCAGGTGGTTGCTGGTCAAGCTATGTGAACCATCAGAAAACTGCCATTCTTTCAATACAAGTTTCACTGTCAACTGCCAAATTCCATTAAACCATAATAAATAAATAAATAAATAATAAATTAACTGTTGCACTTTAGTAGCCAAAGTGCAAGAGGAAATTCTAATGTCCATCCGTCTGATGGGAAATAAAATGAGAAAAAAGAGATATTTGGTGCATGCTCAACTTTATTTAATATAATTCCAGTAAAATGCTGGTTGGAGTTGAGAGTAAATATACATCAAGGAGTTCACAGAAATAATCAGGCCAGTCACAGAGTGAGTACAGTAACTTTATGGTATGATAGCTATCAAAACTTTTAATCAGAAGAAACAAGGCTCATATAGCAAAATAATAAGTGTCTGCTATATTAGCTATCAAAAATTTCAATCAGCAGAAACAAGACTCATCACTACTTTATAGCAAGTGGTGACAGCGCTCTAATGTCAATCTTTCATAAGACAACAACTCATACCTCTCCTGAATTCATATCCTTGAATGGAACGACGATCTCAACTTCTTTGCCACAAAACTCAGCATGCTTTGCAATCGCCCTAGATTCAGGTCCTATTGCCCAAAACACTGTGGAACCATCTGCCACATATCTAATCTGCTCATTGGACAAAACAATGCATTTGTTTTTTTAAAAAAGATTTTAACGTTATTTACCGTTGTAAACCAGTATCTGAGACCAAAGTTAGCTGATGCAAGTACCTTAATTTCGCAGCTTGTTAGAAAATCGTACTTCACACTCCCAGGATTGCATTCATAAAGATTGAACCTGAGAATACCTTTATTGTCATGCAAACTCATATTAAATGTTGAGTCCCATTTAGGGCTTGATCCATGTCTGACACTTGTCCTCCGAGTCAGTTCTTCAAGTTCAACCTCGACAAAAGTCTGCAGATTGCTATTATCATGGCATTCATCTAACCTACCATCTATCAATGAACTTTGCTGCCTTCTAGAAGGGCTTCCCTTGAAGTTACTCCTTGAAAGTTTACTCGCTGAAACGACTGTCACATAGATTATGCCAGCAACAGATTTTTTCCTCATTTCTACAGACGGAAAAACGTAACATTGACGGCGAGGTTCAACCATGGTTTTTATTAAGGTGTCAGTGAAAAGTTTAACCTGTGACAAGGAGAACAAGTTGCATAATTGATTTTAGTATAGGAAGATTCTCCCTTGAAAGAACAAAAATCAAGGTACCCAGTGATAACCTGCTATTTTTGGTGTGGGTCACAAAATGCAGAAAACGAAGCAGGTTTTTTTTTTTTTTGGAAAGTTACTTTTTCTGAAGCACCAACCAAAGAAACAAGAGGGCAAAAACTCCAACAAAACAGGATGAAACATACCAGCCATGAGGAAACACCAGGCAATTCTGTTGCAGGTAGAGATTGACTTCCTCCACTGCCAAATGCAACACCTATTCTCACCTCAGGAGTTGATAAAAACGAGTATAAAATTGCTTTTCCCTCTAAAACTGGCATCAAGAGAAGCTATAAAACATAACCAGAGAACTGTGTAAGTTAGACTTGTCTACTGAGTCTTCCATTATGGGCTTCATATGTACACAAAACGATTTCCAAGAGTATTCAATGCATTCCTATTATTTGCATCAGTCCATCTCCCTAAATTTACAGATTTCAACTTGCTGGCGACTGCAGTACAAGGGCTTGGGTGTAAAACTACTAAAGGTTCAAGACACAACATCAAAATGGACTGTAGTTAATCAGGTCCAATTGTAGCTACAGCGTTATATGTTCATGCTCGTAAATTGGTCAGTATTGTTGATGTCATGTTGAATAAAACATTGTATTGGGAATTAAGTAAAAAACAAAATACTCATATTGCACTTCCTAAATGATATAATATCCTTATACAAAATGATTATGTGTCCCAACATAACTAATATAAAGACTCTTACAAGAAGATCCATTAAGTGCCTTATCATCTAGCATAGTTCAGTATGTCAACTTAGAGATTCTGTTGATGCAACTTTCACCTTCCAACAAAAAAACAACAGGTAAAACCTCATTGCTGTTTCATCTTCTTGCTGCTTCCCCTTCTTTGATTTTAAAAAGACTGGGAGAAAAGGAGTTCAGCCCCAACAATAAGGTTAAGGATCAACATTGTCACCACCTGGCTTCCACTAGTGGTGGCAGTGGCACTGAACCACTAAACGAGAACCTTTATCTCTTCAGTTTCACAAATGTGACTTGAAATATTCATTTACCCAAAAAGGGAACTCTAAAATTTGATCAAAAGTCAACAGTAAGTAAACAAGAGGAAAGAAAGCAACGTACTTCACCATTGATGTGGATGCTATTTATGACTATCCGGGCAGCTCCCATTAAAGGCTTTGCCAACTTAGCAAGTAGCATAATATTTATGTCAGAAGAGTCCCAATCCAAACCGAAATGCATTATTTGCTGTCAACATACAGTTCGAAACCATGAGCTTTCTTCTATATACGAAAGGAAAATGACAAGGTAAAAGGCTTATGAAAGACATACCATGAAATTGTCACAATAGTAGAACTCTTGAGGAACCACAGTAAATCATAATAACTCTTCAAATAAACGAGCCAAAAGATAGTTAATATTGAAACTAAAATTTGAATATATACCAACATCTCGCTGATTTGGAAGAAAACTATATCAGTGGATTGGGGGGGGGGGGGGGGTGGGGTGCGCGGGCGCGGAAGTGTTGGAATCGAGAGAGGTTCTAGGTAGGCCTCTCTTTTTTTTCCTTTATCAGCAAAAGAAATTTATAGATGAAACTCGATATAAGGGTACATCGAGGAGCGGGGAGGGGAATCCAACCAAAGGTTGAATGATAAAAGAAAAAAGAGCAACAAAAGTGAAAACAACCAAACATAACCCAAGCATTCAAGAGTCAAGACCCCAACAATAACTGTCACCACCCAACCACTTCATCAATTACATCGACCACAAAGCCAAAACCCTTTAACCACCTGAACACAAGACAAAGGCGGCTCCACCCTTATCGAAGGGTGGTCACTTCAACACGCTCAAGAAAATTTTTGGTTTAGAAATACATGTAAAATTTTTTGTTTTAGTTTAGTATAGCCATTGTTGAACACCCTACTCACAAATATTTGAACACCTTACTCAAAAATATTTTGAACACCTAACTCAACAAATCAGTCCACAAATCAATTTTTATGTAAACAATCAACTAAAGTCTAAAGTCTTCCCATAGATGGTCAATGAACACTCTAAAGCCTTTTATATTTTATATTACATGTGATATATTTATATCGGATTTTGTGTGAACGTTTATACTATGAACACTCCCCCATCCTTGTAATTCGCAATCCTAATAAACTAGTTCAAAACAAAGTACATACTCTTTAAGACAAAAATTAGGAAAATCAAGAAAAAAAGAGTTATATATTGTATTGATATCGTCCTATGACTTCTCTTTGAGCAACAATTAACTCTCTATATAAAAAAAATTAATATCCATGCGAACCTATCCGGCACACAAATTTCTACAATAAATATTAGTGTATTTATCCCCCAATTTAATTTTGCTTGACCCAATAACATAGAATTCACCAAGAAAATTTGTGACATCGTATGTATTTTCATATCATTTGGCCTCATTATTCACATTAATATATGAAAAAATTGTATGTATATACTAGTTAGTAGAGCTACAAGAGTTAAGATCAATGTTGAACACCCTGCCCAAATTTTCTGGAGCCGCCGCTAACACAAGAAACAATGTGCCAGCACATCCGCCGCACTGCACCCTTCAGACACCATGGCTGCCAAAAAAAAAAGAGTGGCCAAGCACCAACGTCATTCGAACAAATACCGTCAGACCTTGAAGACACCATCAGACCACCTCCATCTTCATCCTCAACGACCAACTCGCTTCAATCTCCGGCGGTAGCCAAAAAACCACCTTCGTCTTCCGCCGACCTCACCGGACACGCCCTAAACCAACCCCTCAGGCGGTAGCCAAACAACCACCTTTGCCAACCGACAACCTTACCAGAATCTCCTTCCTCCAACAATCTTCCTCTGGCGTTGGCCAAAAACAGCCACTTTTGTCATCGACAACCTCATCGGCACCCCCCACCATCAACCAATTTCCTCCGGTGGTGGCCAAAGAGCCACCTTTGTCTTCCAACAACCTCACCGGAATCGCCCTGCTGTGGACCCAAGCATACTTGAACTAGAAATGGGTGTTTCACGAAACCCTAGTGGGGAAAAGTTTAGAGAGAGAGAGAGAGAGGAGTATTTTAGAGAGAAGGGAGAGACCTGGTGCTACAGACTTCGGAGTTCTTAGCTTTAGTTTAGTTGGCTAGGTCCTAAGGTAGGCTTTTATTACTTGGTTGGCTTGTTTATTGAGATCATCTACAAAAGATAGAATCTTAGCCTGGGGGATGGTTGTTGATCCAATTTGTGTTCTTTGCTGGATTGATCCTGAGTCTTCGTTTAAAAAGAGGAGTGTGGAAATCAAGTCAGGGTTTCCTTCTACTTTGTACAAACTTGCCATGGCTGGGGATGTTTATCCTATCTGGAAAGCTAGGAATAAGGTTTTTTCTTTTTTTGTAACTATAAACCCGGACAATTGTATTGAGAGGTAAAAGATTAGGGTTCTCTTCTCATTACTTAGTACTTATACAAGAGGGAAAAAGATAAAATTACAATAAGACCCTAAACTACTAATATAATTACATTAGTAAATAAATACATCCTAATTACACGATTACACCCACAACTAAACAGTAACAAATCTTCTGATCCTAGCTCTGCAGCCTCTGCTTGTAGCAATGTTTTTTGGGATCTCAGGGATAGGATAAGTTCTTGGACTAAGGTGGCGCTAGTAATATGACTACAAATTATATAGGGCCTGGAATATTTCTGATAGGATTCTTTGATAGTTTCTCGGTCATCTCTCTGCTGATGTACTTGTTGTAGTTGCCTAGGTTGTTTGGTTTCTTTGTTCTTTTAGTGCTGCGCATGCTCTTGGAGGGGGATGCCCCTCGTTCATTCTGTAATGTTGCTTCTTTTTGGTAATAATATCTCACTTTACTAGGAAAAACAAAAAAGAAAAAAGCGGGGGAGGCGGTACCCCTACCATGGTACAATCATAAGAAACTCCTTTCATATACAAGTGTTTGACCGTTCTGGCCCCTTCTGTATTACTACACATATCCGCCACCCCTAGCTTCAATTTTTTGGTCTATCCCGGCATATCAATCTTTTTTTTTTTTTTTGGGTAATTCAGGCATATTAATCTTCTAAGAACATATATGGTCAAATGTCTAACCAAACTTTATGAACATAGTGAAAAGGGGAAAGGGCAGCTGTCCGTGTACTTTCCAGAAATGATGGAAAGACTTTGGCTCCTTTCCTTCAGACCTACACCAAGAACCCACGACCTCAAGGTTATGAGCCTTGCGATTGGAAATACTCCTCCACACAGAATTACTTCTCCTCTATGAAGCAGGTGCCATATTGCCGTATGGACACTAGAACACGGCGGGGACACACTACGTGGCGTGTCCCCCAAATTTTTTGAAGGGGACACGGCGGGGACACACCACGTGGCGTGTCCCCCAAATTTTTTGCCGTGTTCCCCGCCGTGTCCGTGTCCCTTTTTTCAAAATTGCCGTATCTGTGTCTGTATCCATATCTGTGTCCGTGCTACATAGCTTCTCCTCATAGAAACTAAGAACATGATTTCAAAATGTACACACACGCGTATGTATGTATAAACTAAATAACATTATGAAGTAGTAGTGGTGTATAACCATAAAAGTATATTATGGACTAGGAACAAACCTGATCAACTTTAGTTGACCACCGAGTACCGTGCAACCCCAAGCTGGGAGGGCGTGAACCTAGTGAAAATTCTTTCAATTCAATCGTTTCCTATATAAATGATAGATTATTATTTAAACTAATTAATAGCAAGTGTTAACACAGATTTACAGTTCAATGGAAGAAAAAGGTAAAGCACTTACTAGAAGCCTTGGTTTCCGATGCTTCAGGCGTTTCTACAAGAAAAACAATTTGAGCTAATCACAACAACAAATCTATATTTCTCACAAAGATGACGGATTGACGAGAGAAAAAGAAGACTTGCATTTGTATAGCCTCAATACTCCAGTCCCAGCAAAAAGAAAACGATTTTACCAAAATTAATATTCAAGGGAATGCAACAAAGAAATAACAATAAAACCCCATTGGATCCGTTCTTTGTACATAATCCTTTCTTAAGATGATGGCATGCCAAATGCCGAGAGGACAGCTCTATGACCACTACATTTTTTCCGCAGTACTTAATGGCTGAATGAGTTTCAGCCGTGCCTTAACTGGATCCTACAAGATTTATATTACCTGTCATTCTTGGAGCAATCATCATGCAGAAATGCCAGTGTTCCAAATTGATATTGGAAAAATGTTTCACCAAGAGAGACAATAGAATTAGCTATTCGTCAGAAATGAGGCAATCACCTCAACAATAGACGCAAACCTCATGGAAAGCTTTGGGCTAATGTAGTTTGGCCAAGTTTCCATCAATAACTTGTTCAGCCACTCGCAATGTTCCAATGGTGTTGTTAGCTGTACAAAAAGCAAAAGGCTGCACATCAATTTGAATAAACCCAATTGGAAAAATTTGAATAAAGGAAATACAACTCACCGACGTGCGTAGTATGACTTGCTTCCATTTACTATCCAAGTCCTCAACAAGGATTTGGCGTTGATAACTCCCATACTGCAGATGAATAAGTTCAAATTTTTGTTGACCAGAATAAAAAGAGCAAATGAATAAATCAATAATAGATTCACAGGCACCGGTCAATTCTTTGTTTTTTTTTTTGTAAATTAGTCATTCATTGAAAGCAAACAAACCAAAAGCACAAGAGAGTCCCAACAAGCAATACAAGCCAACGCATGCCTATCTACCTAAGAAAGATAGTGCAACAAGAAGCAAAACAAAACAGAACTGCACAGAGTTAAAAAATTTGGGGCTAAGGTTATGGGCATTAGCCAAGAGCCTATTCCCATCCGTAGACCTCACCTTCCTCCGTGAGCACCAACCCTAACCTCTTCCATAACGAAAGACCCTAAAGCTGAAGAAGGCATACCGAGACCTTGGAACAGGCTTCTATTCCTTTCCCGCCAAACCTAATAAATGGCAGCTGCAAGGGATAGTTTATAAATGGTGTTGGAACAGGACCCCCACCTATGTGAGCACAAACCCATTCCACTTCTCTAGACAATCTCAAAACAAGGTCTGGTTGGTATTGTTAATAATATGCAGCAGCAGATTCCAAACAGTTTGAGAGTATTGACACTGAAAGAACAAATGCTCATGTTCCTCCATATTGCAGAGAAGACACCTCTTATCCACTCCCAAACCCCAGCTAAAAAGTCTGTCCTCCATACTCCCGAGAAAAGCAACCCACTCTATGAAATATGATGAGAAAACAACTGTTGGATGCACAACCCTCATTGCCTGCCAAGCAAACTTACCAGAATATACCCCAGATCCATTCAAAGTCTATTGCACAGAGTCAGGAGTGTTAGGACTAGGAACCAAACAACTGACCATAATATCCCTAGTTATAGCACTTCTAGGTACCATTGATATATCTGTTTAAAAAGCAGTGCTTTATAATGCTACTGATTCTAATGTCAGGGGAAAAGAAAGAAAAAGAACCTCATGTCATTCCCTTACTAGTTCTGCTAAAAGACATTATGGCCCTCATCCCTATTTAAGAATTAAGGATTTTTCTAACCAGACAATTCATCTTCAAGTTTTGTGAAACTAAGCTTTCGAGTGGAAGAACTTCATTTGGAGAAGAGAGCTGAGGTTTTGTAATACTTATCATAAGTCTCATCTGTGAAGAATCAAAATCCAACCAATCAAAAGACACAAGTGAGAACAAAAATGCATCCAATCACCCCACACTCAGGGATGGAGCCAGAGCCAGCGGGGGCCAGTAGGGGCTATCCCTCCTGCAGGAAAAAAAGGAAAAAAAAAACCTCTAGTATTATATATAAAAAAAGGTTTTTTCCCTATCAATTATAAGGCTCGCCACTGAAAATATTTTGGAAAAAAAATCCGTTTGTGTAATGAAATTTCTGACTTGGTCCCTGCACAGTAACGGCAAAAACCATCTGTCCATTAAACTATATAAAGTCAAAAATTATGTATACCATAAACTCGTAATAACAAATAAGCAAACAACATAATTTCATGCAACTAATAAAACCAAACTGTCAGTATCTAAAAAGCCAGTTCAAAGATAGTACCTGAATAGTTGCCCAGACAGCGACCACAAGCGGAATCCAGTTGGAGAAAGAGAAAATCCATTTCTCAATAACCCAACCTACTAATATCAGAGGAATTACGATTGGTACAAGAGGATTTTGTACCCATAAATGATTCAAAAACTCCACAGCTTCCGAAACAAAATTTCCTTTATTTCTTTTGCTCATTTTGAACAAATTTAAGTCAACTCAGACGATTAGCAACATATCCTGAATTGCCCATGCATGGCTTCAAACATTCACAGAAAATAAACCCCAAAAAATGTCTTGAGTAGAGAAGAAGAAAGCAAACCCAGAACTCAGATTTCAGGTTTTGTCGGGTCTAAACAAGGAGAGTGTGACCAGAATGTACACAAGGACGACTGCCTATATGGTTCCAAATGGAAGTGGTCTTCGAGTGGAGAAATGGGAATTGAGAGAGAGAGAGAGAGAGTGAGAAGGGGCCGGGGAAGACTGGAAAGTATTGGTCAGCGCGAAAGAATCCATGAGTTATAACAGAAACCAAGGTAGTTCGAGAACAAAGTGCGATCGCAGCCGTCAGTTAAATATTCCAGAAAACAGAGAGTCTCTACGCTTAAATCTGGTCCCCACCATAACCTGGTCGGTAATTCGAGGGGACCGACAGTGGTGCAAAGATCGGTTTTTGAAATTCACTTTCGTGCTCTGTAAAAAGATCCGAGCTGTTCATTAGTAATTGTGAACTATTTTTCTGAGTGTTCTAGGAAAAATCAGCTCAATCTAATAATTGTAAATGGTTGATCTAATGTACTTATTGTAATTCAGAATTTAAGATCTTAAACTCTGAATGAAAAATGTGAACATTTAATCAATCATTTAAAGTTATCTAATTGACTTTATATTTCACTGGGCTACTTGAAAAAATATTTTGAATTTAATAAATGGGTCGGATCTTTTGTAAAAGGCTCGAAAATGGCCACCATTCGGACCTTTGTCGGTACCCGGGAGGCATTGTGGCGTGGTAATAACTCGAAATAAAATTCTTTCTTTTCTAGCGTCCATATTTCATCTCCTTCCCTCAAGTTTCTCACAAATACACTGACCTCCCGTTTAGTTTGAAAAATTACAATCACCTCCTCTGCTTTATAAATTAATATACAAGAGTTCTCGCTTGCCGTTAAAATTGTCCTAACCGCATTAACTTTCATACGTAAAAACTAAAATAGTCACAAACAAATTGAATTGAATTGACCTCTCATACTTTATATTAATGCGTATTGTTTTAGTACTAACGCATCACAAGTATAGATTGACTATATTACTTTTCAAACTCTATATATAATATAGGAAATAAAAACATGAAGACAAAAAGACAACTGTTTGATACTTTTCCGTTTGCAGTGAACCTTTTTCTTTTTGTGTCCTAATTTTTTACTTTTAGACTTCTCTCATCGAGTGAAACAATTAATCTAAAAAATATAAAGGGAATCTAACAAAAATTTAAAAAAAAAAAGAATCCTAAAAAAGTAGATAAGGGAAGGAGGGAGAGATATCTATTTAGATAGCTTTCAATCTCCAACTCAATCAAGTAACTCCAGAATTTTTCTATGATGCCCAATGTGGTATTGGGGCATTGATTCCTCACTAAATCTAAGCCATTAGATCCAAAATGGATGAATATGAGCTATTGGGTCAAAATCACACACAAAAAATAGGGTGAAATTGCCAAAAATGAGGTGGTTTTACAGTTTTTCCTCCAAAAAATCGTACATTACTTACCACAAACACTGGAAATACTTACCACAAAATAAATGAATACTTACTATAGAATATGGCAGTACTTACCACAAAATATGGGAATACTTACCACAAAATAAGGCTGACTGGTCAATCCAGTAGCAGGTCACCAACATTGAGTGGGAAATACATTACTTTTGGAGTTTTATAAGACCACACTACTTTTTACTTAATCCACTCCAAATTTTATCATTTAGCTAAGCTATGCGTAGCTAAGGGTGCTTCTTTGCAGTACGGTAGTAGTACGTTAGCTAAGGGTGTTTCTTCGCAATACAGTAACTGGGGATGTGTTTGCTAAAAACTCTAAACCTACTATCATGACTAAATAACATGCTTACTAAAAACTAGACCTAGTTACAATAACTATAGGACGTGTTTACTAAAAATTGGACATAATTACACAATTGCATACGGGAAATTTCAATTGTCCATTGAGTAATTAAAAGGCAAGCATTGAGACCCCTTTCTAATTTTTAAATTGATCAACCTGTAGCAGAGAGAGAGAGAGAGAGAAAGAGAGGAGATAGGAGGGGCGCCTCAATCAATAGTTGAGATTAGAAAAGGAGACCCAACGGTCCAAAAAAAAAAAAAACAGGGGCATGGATGCCCTAATGCCACCTTGGGGCATCACAGCCGGACCTGTAACTCCAAGGTCTTCTATATATATGGCTACTAGCCTCCATTGGAGCAACCACCAGACATTTTCTCTTCATTCCAATCAAGTTTAATTTCCAACATATTCAAACCAAACTCTTACACGCTTACCTCATCCGATGTCCACGACCACCAGAAGGAATTGAACGAGTCTGAAATAGTTGCCCAATGAACGCAAAAAATAGGATTCTAACTCACACAACTAGATTTGTAAGTTTGTAAACATAAAATATCTCTAAGAACGTGCGCATGTCTTCTCCAATTTCCCACACCTCACCCTCTTTTAAGTACCCGATTATATATGTAGTTGGGATTATATCTTATAATGGTTAGAATAAAGGCAAATGTTAGTGCCAAAAATGTTTTTGATTGTGCCAAAAATTCAATGCAAAAAATGGTTGTACTTATGTGCAATGTACATTTCTTTTATGCATTGGAGTTTTGGCACAATAAAAAAATTTTGCATTATCACTATCCCGTTTATATAAATAGTAATGTTTAAGCATATATAATGACTCGAACAACTCTCATTTATATTATTGCAATGGACATTCAAATTGTAAGAACAGAATAGTAATGGTGTAGTTTTTCATTTTATTGTTATTAGAACGAAAACATGGAATTGGGGAAGAGAGGACAATTCGGAAGTGTGTGCAACTGGAAATTTTAATTGTTTTACGGCAAAAGGAAAAATGTGCATACAAATGATATGCTGCGTGGAGTTCATTAAACGTAGCATTGAACACATCATCCAATAGTATAATGTAGTTTTATAACTAGTGCGATTTGAAATCTTGTAAATGTGCCAACATCAAAACGCTACAAAAAAAAGAATCCAAAATACTAAAAGGAATAGAGGGCGACATGTCTTGCAATGTTGTTAACTATATAGATCATAAGGCTAATATTTGTATGAAAACGACAAAAGCAATCTCCAGTGGTTTCATTTCATTTCATTTTGCTGAGGGCTTTTTCTTGGTCTCTTGAGAAACTTCTTCAAACCCAACTAATAATTAATTACAACTCCAAAAACAAAACTAAATATCCTTTATTTGATTGAGAGCTGAGTCAAAAAAAGTTTGACAAAAAATGGAATAAATAAAATTAAGAAACCCAAATCACCTGTGGTAGTTATCTTTATTTCAAAATTCAAAATTGCATAAAGTTTCAAAACTCACGAAACTCCTTGATCATGCCATGCCATCAAAGGTGGAAGATGATGATGATGATGAGATGGAGCTTCTGATGTTAATGTTATTATTGTCCATCAAAAGCAAAGAGGAGTCATTGTAATTGCCGAAAAAAGGCTGATGAGCCAACGTTGATGAAGAATAGAAATCACCAGAATTGGGTGATGGGAAAAACGGAATGTTCATGTTGCTGAAACATGGATTAATTGGTGGAGGATGATCATAAAAAGTCGTCGTCATTGTCGCGGGAGGTGGAGGAGGCGGAGGCGGAAAACAAGATTTGATCTGCACATTTCTCACTCTCGTACTAGTACGATTTTCATCTGTAACCACCGACGATGACAAATCTGTGTCATCGCTAGTTGCGGCTGCCATCGGGAGGCGGTGGTTCTTGTTTGGCTGATCCGCCACGGGAGGAGGTTCTTGTTTAGGTGGAGGAGGTCGGTGGGCGACGAATTCCGAATCAGATGGAGATTGGCCCGTGAGTTTTTGCACCAGTGCCATGAAGTCACGTGGGTGGGTGTGGATGATTTTGGGGGAGTGGGTGTAGATTATTACCGGTTGACGGTGTGGAGGCTTGGCGGCGGAGGAGGCAGCAGGCGGCGGTGATGTTGGTGGTTTTTTAATGAAATGGGAGTCCTTGTTGATTTTGAGAGGGGATGGGTATGATGTAGCTTTTCCATCGAGTTGTGTAGGGCTCATGGTGATCGATCTTTAGTTTTTCCTCTCCTAGATCTCTAAGCCCTAACGAATATAGATAATAACATTACATACATGTTTATGGATTAATTATATTGGGTGTAACCACCTTTGTTTATAAGGATTAGCGGAGTATTTGTGGTGGTAGTTAGAGAGAGAGAAAAAGAGGAGAGAGGAAAAGAGATGGAAGGGGAATGGTGAGAAACCAGCGTACAGTATCAATTAAGAACGAGGGTGAGAATCAGGTGCAAGCGGCGTTTGTGAAGCATTTAGGCTGTGTTTGGAGTTTAGGGAAAGAAAGGAAAATAATTACTCCGTAATATAGAAATTAGAGGGAAAATTGAAGAAAAAATGGGAGGAAAATGATATAGGAATTTGAATATTTTCCTTCCTCTTTTTGTAGAACCAAACAAAGGAAGGGAAATTTTTTTAAATTTTCTTTCCCTTTATTTTCCTTTCCCCAAGAACCAAACAGAGCCTTAGGGATCAGTCAAGCTATTGGGCAGGGCGATTACACATAACCAGAGAAGGGCATTTGGGTCTTTCCAAACCGCTCGGGGTGTACTTTTATAAGGTTGTATAATATAGTGAAATTATTCACGTGTCAAGGAGCAACCCACTCCACAACCACACATTCTGAATAATTACTGGAATAATGTATTTGGTGCTCTTCTTGACCACATAGGGCTCCAACACGACTCTTGACATCCATGCAATAATGTTGAATGCGTAGTTAATTGTACGAGCCCTGTATCATTGTGTAGTACTATTGTTAAGGGGATTAAATCGTCACGTACTCATGTTCCAAAACCACTGTATCAGCGCTCGAAAAGGTTAGTTCTTAAGCATAGGGATGATTGACACATAGGTGAATACGAATTAATATATCACAATGAGCTCACTTTTTTTTTTTTTTTTTTTAAATATGATCTCCTCAAGTGGTACTCATGTTAAACCAAAAATGTACAATTTACATACTCAATGACATGACCATTGCGATAAATTATATTTGTCTCCCAAATGTGTGACCATAAATTGAGTCTATACCCCTTAAGAAGAAAATAACTTTTCTATCAAAATAAGTGCGTTTCTTAAGTTGATTGTCCGATTAACTAGTACTAGAAAATAACTCATCAAAATTTAAATGAGCATAATCTTTTAATTTTTCCCATTTTGTTCACAACATGATAAAAAGAGAAATTACTCATGGTCTTACGACATGCTACAACACCACTCCAATGCAGCAACAGGCTCTGAAAACGCGGTTCTTTTCATTAAGACAAAATGCTTTGATTCAAAAAATCATGCCCATGTTAACATGGCTGGCAATAAATAATGCTCTAATTCAATTCAATTAGATATCTAAACAAAGTGAATCTTCTGCTTTCTCTGTTCTGTTGTCATCTGAATACCTTGTACGGCACATAAACTAACTGCCCACTTTGTTACATTAGGTAGTCGATAAACAAACCATGGTTTCAAGCAAAATAAAGATCGCTGCTGTATTATTCTGATATGGGAACAAATTACAGCAGGAAATCACACTGCAACTATCAAACAATTTGTTTAATTGGGACTCTGTCCCTTTTTACTCTGCAAATATATAGACCCGAAAATGTTTTGAGGGCTTGGAGAACATCGATTTACATACAAGGCACAAACTTGAACAAATATTTACATCACCTTCTCTTCTTGTCCTCCTTTGCTATTTCGAGAACAACGGGAGCGGTGGGATGCTGAACCACCATTCTCTAAGTCTCCGTGTCCACCGCTCTGTGCTTTGTTTCCTCAGAGGGGAGTATTTGGTAAATATCTTCAACAAAATAAAAAGAACTATGTACTTCAATGGTAAGAAGGCGAGAATCAAGGCCATGAACAAAAGAGCAACTGCACATTTCTCACTTGCCTGGACACAGCATCGTAGTAGTAAGTTACATGCAAAAGATTAACGACTAGTGGATGACAAAAATTTGGAGCATCATTAACTGCAACTTCTGAGCCGATAAGAGTGCATTGGTTAATGAGATTTCTACGAAGAATAAAACTATCCTCTTGGTGCTGCTGTCCACGTTTAAATACGGAACCTAGGACCCATTTATTTAACCGAATATGAACATCGGTTTGTACAATATATCTAAGGTAACCAAATTTCTTGTTGTTGGTCGAAATTGTTACCGTCTGGAATAAATGTCCTTAGGATATACAATATCAAGGGGGAATCATACTATTAATTCCTTGCCTACAAATAAGATTACATATCATATGGGATTAGAAAAGGACGTGTCTACTAAGAACTTGACATAATTACACAATTGCATACGGAAATTTCAATTGTCCATCGAGTAATTAAGGCAAGATTGAGACCCCTTTCTAATTTTTAAATTGATCAAAGCATAAATTTATCAACCTGTAGCACAGAGAGAGAGAGAGAGAGAGAGAGAGAGAGAGAGAGAGGAGATAGGAGGGGTGCCTCAATCAATAGTTGAGATTAGAAAAGGAGACCCAACGGTCCAAAAAAAAAAAAAAAAACACAGGGGCATGGATGCCCAATCCCACCTTGGGGCATCAAAGTCGGACCTGTAACTCAAAGGTCTTCTATATATATGGCTACTAGCCTCCATTGGAGCAACCACCAGACATTTTCTCTTCATTCCAATCAAGTTTAATTTTCAACATATTCAAACCAAACTCTTACACGCTTACCTCATCTGATGTCCACGACCACCAGAAGGAATTGAATGAGTCTGAAACAATTGCCCAATGAACGCATAAAACAGGATTCTAACTCACACAACTAGATTTGTAAGTTTGTAAACATAAAATATCTCTAAGAACGTGCGCGTGTCTTCTCCAATTTCACACACCTCACCCTCTTTTAAGTACCCTATTATATATGTAGTTGGGATTATATCTTATAATGGTTAGAATAAAGGCAAATGTTAGTGCCAAAAATGTTTTTGATTGTGCCAAAAATTCAATGCAAAAAATGGTTGTACTTATGTGCAATGTACATTTCTTTTATGCATTGGAGTTTTGGCACAATAAAAAAATTTTGCATTATCACTATCCCGTTTATATAAATAGTAATGTTTAAGCATATATAATGACTCGAACAACTCTCATTTATATTATTGCAATGGACATTCAAATTGTAAGAACAAAATAGTAATGGCGTAGTTTTTCATTTTATTGTTATTAGAATGAAAACATGGAATTGGGGAAGAGAGGACAATTCGGAAGTGTGTGCAACTGAAAATTTTAATTGTTTTACGGCAAAAGGAAAAATGTGCATACAAATGATATACTGCGTGGAGTTCATTAAACGTAGCATTGAACACATCATCCAATAGTATAATGTAGTTTTATAACTAGTGCGATTTGACATCTTGTAAATGTGCCAACATCAAAACGCTACAAAAAAGAGAATCCAGTTGTTAACTATATAGATCAAAAGGCTAATATTTGTATGAAAATTACAAAAGCAATCGCCAGTGGTTTCATCTCATTTCATTTTGCCGGGGGCTTTTTTTTGGTCCCTTGAGAAACTTCTTCAAACCCAACGAGTAATTAATTACAACTCCAAAAAGAAAACTAAATATCCTTTATTTGAATGAGAGCTGAGTCAAAAAATTTTGACAACAAATGGAATAAATAAAATTAAGAAACCCAAATCACTTGTGGTAGTTATCTTTATTTCAAAATTCAAAATTGCAAAAAGTTTCAAAACTCACGAAACTCCTTGATCATGCCATGCCATCAAAGGTGGAAGATGATGATGATGATGAGATGGAGCTTCTGATGTTAATGTTATTATTGTTCATCAAAAGCAAAGAGGAGTCATTGTAATTGCCGAAAAAAGGCTGATGAGCCAACGTTGATGAAGAATAGAAATCACCAGAATTGGGTGAAGGGAAAAATGGAATGTTCATGTCGCTGAAACATGGATTAATTGGTGGAGGATGATCATAAAAAGCCGTCGTCATTGTCGCAGGAGGAGGAGGAGGCGGAGGCGGAAAACAAGATTTGATCTGCACATTCCTCACTCTCGTACTAGTACAATTTTCAACTGTAACCTCCGACGAAGAAGAATCCGTGTGATCGCTAGCTGCGGCTGCCATTGGGAGGCGGTGGTTCTTGTTCGGCTGATCCACCACGGGAGGAGGTTCTTGTTTAGGTGGAGGAGGTCGGTGGGCGACGAATTCCGAATCAGACGGAGATTGGCCCGTGAGTTTTTGCACCAGTGCCATGAAGTCACGTGGGTGGGTGTGGATGATTTTGGGGGAGTGGGTGTAGATTATTACCGGTTGACGGTGTGGAGGCTTGGCGGCGGAGGAGGTAGCAGGCGGCGGTGATGTTGGTGGTTTTTTAATGAAATGGGAGTCCTTGTTGATTTTGAGAGGCGATGGGTATGATGTAGCTTTTCCATCAAGTTGTGTAGGGCTCATGGTGATCGATCTTTAGTTTTTCCTCTCCTGGATCTCTAAGCCCTAACGAATATATATAATAACGATACATACATGTTTATGGATTAATTATAATGGGTGTAACCACCTTTGTTTATGAGGATTAGCGGAGTATTTGTGGTGGTAGTTAGAGAGAGAGAAAAAAGAGGAGAGAGTGGAAAAGAGATAGAAGGGGAATGGTGAGAAACCAGCGTACAGTATCAATTAAGAACAAGGGTGAGAATCAGGTGCAAGCGGCGTTTGTGAAGCATTTAGGTCGTGTTTGGAGGTTAGGGAAAGAAAGGAAAATAATTACTCCGTAATATAGAAATTAGAGGGAAAATTGAAGAAAAAATGGGAGGAAAATGATATAGGAATTTGAATATTTTCCTTCCTCTTTTTGTAGAACCAAACAAAGGAAGCGAAATTTTTTAAATTTTCTTTCCCTTTATTTTTCTAACAGAGCCTTAGGGATCAGTCAAGCTGTTGGGCAGGGCGATTACACATAACCAGAGAAGGGCATTTGGGTCTTTCCAAACCGCTCGTGGTGTACTTTTATAAGGTTGTATAATATAGTGAAATTACTCATGTGTCAAGGAGCAACCCACTCCACAACCACACATTCTGAATAATTACTGGAATAATGTATTTGGTGCTCTTCTTGACCACATAGGGCTCCAACACGACTCTTGACATCCATGCAATAATGCTGAATGCGTAGTTAATTGTACGAGCTCTGTATCATTGTGTAGTACTATTGTTAAGGGGATTAAATCGTCACGTACTCATGTTCCAGAACCACTGTATAAGCGCTCGAAAAGGTTAGTTCTTAAGCATATGGATGATTGACACATGGGTGAATATGAATTAATAAATCACAACGAGCTCACTTTTTTTTTTTTTTTTTTAAATATGATCTCCTCAAGTGGTACTCATGTTAAACCAAAAATGTACAATTTACATACTTAATGACATGACCATTACCATAAATTATATTTGACTCCCAAATTTGTGATCATAAATTGAGTCTATACCCCTTAAGAAGAAATTAACTTTTCTATCAAAATAAGTGCGTTTCTTAAGTTGATGGTCCGATTAACTAATACTAGAAAATAACTCATCAAAATTTAAATGAGCATAATCATTTAATTTTTCCCATTTTGTTCACAACATGATAAAAAGAGAAATTACTCAATGGTCTTACGACATGCTACAACACCACTCTAATGCAGCAACAGGCTCTAAAAACGCGGTTCTGTTCATCAAGACATAATGCTCTTATTCAAAAAATCATGCTCATGTTAACATGACTGGCAATAAATAATGCTCTAATTCAATTCAATTAGATATCTAAACAAAGTGAATCTTTTGCTTTCTCCTTTCTGTTGTCATCTGAATACCTTGTACGGCACATAAACTAACTGCCCACTTTGTTACATTAGGTAGTCGATAAACAAACCATGGTTTCAAGCAAAATAAAGATCGCTGCTATATTATTTTGATATGGGAACAAATTACAGCAAGAAATCACACTGCAACTATCAAACAATTTGTTTAATTGGGACTACGTACCCTTTTACTCTGCAAATATATAGACCCGAAAATGTTTTGAGGGCTTGGAGAACATCGATTTACATACAAGGCACAAACTTGAACAAATATTTACTTCACCTTCTCTTCTTGTCCTCCTTTGCTCTTTCGAGAACAACGGGAGCTGCTGGGATGCTGAACCACCATTCTCTGAGTCTCCGTGTCCACCGCTCTGTGCTTTGTTTCCTCAGAGGGGAGTATTTGGTAAATATCGCCAACAAAATAAAAAGAACTATGTACTTCAATGGTAAGAAGGCGAGAATCAAGGCCATGAACAAAAGAGCAACTGCACATTTCTCACTTGCCTGGACACAGCATCGTAGTAGTAAGTTACATGCAAAAGATTAATGACTAGTGGATGACAAAAATTTGGAGCATCATTAACTGCAACTTCTGAGCCGATAAGAGTGCATTGGTTAATAAGATTTCTACGAAGAATAAAACTAACCTCTTGGTGCTGCTATCCACGTTTAAATACGAAACCTAGGACCCATTTATTTGACCGAATATGAACATCGGTTCGTACAATATATCCAAGGTAACTAAATATCTAGTGGTTGGTTGAAATTGTTACCATCTAGAATAAATGTCCTCGGGATATACAGTATCAAGGGGGAATCGTATTATTAATTCCTTCCCTACAAATAAGATTAAATATCATATGGGATTAGAAAAGGACGTGTTTACTACAAGCTTGACATAATTACACAATTGCATACGGGAAATTTCAATTGTCCATCAAGTAATTAAGGCAAGCATTGAGACCCCTTTCTAATTTTTAAATTGATCAAAGCTTAAATTTATCAACCTGTAGCAGAGAGGCAGAGAGAGAGAGAGAGAGAGAGAGAGAGAGAGAGAGAGAGAGAGAGGAGATTGGAGGGGTGCCACAATCAATAGTTGAGATTAGAAAAGGAGACCCAACGGTCCAAAAAAAAAAAAAAAACAGGGGCATGGATGCCCAATGGCACCTTGGGGCATCACAGCCGGACCTGTAACTCCAAGGTCTTCTATTTATATGGCTACTAGCCTCCATTGGAGCAACCACCAGACATTTTCTCTTCATTCCAATCAAGTTTAATTTCCAACATATTCAAACCAAACTCTTACACGCTTACCTCATCCGATGTCCACGACCACCAGAAGGAATTGAACGAGTCTGAAATAGTTGCCCAATGAACACATAAAATAGGATTCTAACTCACACAACTAGATTTGTAAGTTTGTAAACATAAAATATCTCTAAGAACGTGCGCGTGTCTTCTCCAATTTCACACACCTCACCCTCTTTTAAGTACCCGATTATATATGTAGTTGGGATTATATCTTATAATGGTTAGAATAAAGGCAAATGTTAGTGCCAAAAATGTTTTTGATTGTGCCAAAAATCCAATGCAAAAAATGGTTGTACTTATGTGCAATGTACATTTCTTTTATGCATTGGAGTTTTGGCACAATAAAAAAATTTTGCATTATCACTATCCCGTTTATATAAATAGTAATGTTTAAGCATATATAATGACTCGAACAACTCTCATTTATATTATTGCAATGGACATTCAAATTGTAAGAACAAAATAGTAATGGTGTAGTTTTTCATTTTATTGTTATTAGAATGAACACATGGAATTGGGGAAGAGAGGACAATTCGGAAGTGTGTGCAACCGGAAATTTTAATTGTTTTACGGCAAAAGAAAAAATGTGCATACAAATGATATACCGCGTGGAGTTCATTAAACGTAGCATTGAACACATCATCTAATAGTATAATGTAGTTTTATAACTAGTGCGATTTGACGTCTTGTAAATGTGCCAACATCAAAACGCTACAAAAAAGAAAATCCAAAATACTGAAAGGAATAGAGGGCGACATGTCTTGCAATGTTTTTAACTATATAGATCATAAGGCTAATATTTGTATGAAAACGACAAAAGCAATCTCTAGTGGTTTCATTTCATTTCATTTTGCCGGGGGGCTTTTTTTGGTCTCTTGAGAAACTTCTTCAAACCCAACTAGTAATTAATTACAACTCCAAAAAGAACACTAAATATCCTTTATTTGAATGAGAGCTGAGTCAAAAAAAGTTTGACAACAACTAGAATAAATAAAATTAAGAAACCCAAATCACCTGTGGTAGTTATCTTTATTTCAAAATTCAAAATTGCAAAAAGTTTCAAAACTCACGAAACTCCTTGATCATGCCATGCCATCAAAGGTGGAAGATGATGATGATGATGATGATGATGATGATGAGATGGAGTTTCTGATGTTAATGTTATTATTGTTCATCAAAAGCAAAGAGGAGTCATTGTAATTGCCGAAAAAAGGCTGATGAGCCAACGTTGATGAAGAATAGAAATCACCAGAATTGGGTGAAGGGAAAAATGGAATGTTCATGTTGCTGAAACATGGATTAATTGGTGGAGGATGATCATAAAAAGCTGTCGTCATTGTCGTGGGAGGAGGAGGAGGCGGAAAACAAGATTTGATCTGCACATTCCTCACTCTCGTACGAGTACAATTTTCATCCGTAACCACCGACGATGACAAATCCGTGTGATCGCTAGCTGCGGCTACCACCGGGTGGCGGTGGTTCTTGTTTGGCTGATCCGCCACGGGAGGAGGTTCTTGTTTAGGCGGAGGAGGTCGGTGGGCGATGGATTCCGAAATAGACGGAGATTGGCCCGTGAGTTTTTGCACCAGTGCCATGAAGTCACGTGGGTGGGTGTGGATGATTTTGGGGGAGTGGGTGTAGATTATCACCGGCTGACGGTGTGGAGGCTTGGCGGCGGAGGAGGCAGCAGGCGGCAATGATGTTGGTGGTTTTTTAATGAAATGAGAGTCGTTGTTGATTTTGAGAGGGGATGGGTATGATGTAGCTTTTCCATCGAGTTGTGTAGGGCTCATGGTGATCGATCTTTAGTTTTTCCTCTCTTGGATCTCGAAGCCCTAATGAATATAGATAATAACACTACATACATGTTTATGGATTAATTATAATGGGTGTAACCACCTTTGTTTATACGGATTAGCGGAGTATTTGTGGTGTAGTTAGAGAGAGAGAAAAAGAGGAGAGAGAGGAAAAGAGATGGAAGGGGAATGGTGAGAAACTAGCGTACAGTATCAATTAAGAACATGGGTGAGAATCAGGTGCAAGCAGCGTTTGTGAAGCATTTAGGCTATGTTTGGAGGTTAGGGAAAGAAAGGAAAATAATTACTCCGTAATAGAGAAATTAGAGGAAAAATTGAAGAAAAAATGGGAGGAAAATGATATAGGAATTTGAATGTTTTCCTTCCTCTTTTTTTAGAACCAAACAAAGGGAAAATTTTTAAATTTTTATTCCCTTTATTTCCTTTCCCCAAGAACCAAAGAGAGCCTTAGGGATTAGTCAAGCTGTTGGGTAGGGCGATGACACATAACCAGAGAAGGGCATTTGGGTCTTTCCAAACCGCTCGTGGTGTACTTTTATAAGGTTGTATAATACAGTGAAATTATTCACGTGTCAGGGAGCAACCCACTCCACAGCCACACATTCTGAATAATTACTAGAATAATATTTTTGGTGCTCTTCTTGACCACATTGGGCTCCAACACGACTCTTGACATCCATGTAATAATGTTGAATGCGTAATTAATTGTACGAGCCCTGTATCATTGTGTAGTACTATTGTTAAGGGGATTAAATCGTCGCGTACTCATGTTCCAGAACCACTATATAAGCTCTCGAAAAGGTTAGTTCTTAAGCATAGGGATGATTGACACATGGGTGAATATGAATTAATAAATCACAATGAGCTCACTTTTTTTTTTTTTTTTAAATATGATCTCCTCAAGTGGTACTCATGTTAAACCAAAAATGTACAATTTACATACTCAATGACATGACCATTACGATAAATTATATTTGTCTCCCAAATGTGTGATCATAAATTGAGTCTATACCCCTTAAGAAGAAAATAACTTTTCTATCAAAATAAGTGCATTTCTTAAGTTGATTGTCCGATTAACTAATACTAGAAAATAACTCATCAAAATTTAAATGAACATAATCATTTAATTTTTCCCATTTTGTTCACATCATGATTAAATGATAAATTACTCAATGGTCTTACAACATGCTACAACACCATTCCAATGCAGCAACAGGCTCTGAAAACGCGATTCTGTTCATCAAGACATAATGCTCTGATTCAAAAAATCATACTCATGTTAACATAGCTGGCAATAAATAATGCTCTAATTCAATTCAATTAGATAATAAATAATGCTCTAATTCAATTCAATTAGATATCTGAACAAAGTGAATCTTCTGCTTTCTCCTTTCTGTTGTCATCTGAATACCTTGTACGGCACATAAACTAACTGCCCACTTTGTTACATTAGGTAGTCGATAAACAAACCATGGTTTCAAGCAAAATAAAGATCGCTGCTGTATTATTCTGATATGGGAACAAATTACAGCAGAAAATCACACTGCAACTATCAAACAATTTGTTTAATTGGGACTATGTACCCTTTTCACTCTGCAAATATACAGACCCGAAAATGTTTTGAGGGATTGGAGAACATCCATTTACATACAAGGCACGAACTTGAACAAATATTTACATCACCTTCTCTTCTTGTCCTCCTTTGCTTTTTCGAGAACAACGGGAGCTGCTGGGATGCTGAACCACCATTCTCTGAGTCTCCGTGTCCACCGCTCTGTGCTTTGTTTCCTCAGAGGGGAGTATTTGGTAAATATCTCCAAAAAAATAACAAGAACTATGTACTTCAATGGTAAGAAGGCGAGAATCAAGGCCATGAACAAAAGAGCAACTGCACATTTCTCACTTGCCTGGACATAGCATAGTAGTAGTAAGTTACATGCAAAAGATGAACGACTAGTGGATGACAAAAATTTGGAGCATCATTAACTGCAACTTCTGAGCCGATAAGAGTGCATTGGTTAATAAGATTTCTACGAAGAATAAAACTAACCTCTTGGTGCTGCTATCCACGTTTAAATACGGAACCTAGGACCCATTTATTTGACCAAATATGAACATCGGTTCGTACAATATATCCAAGGTAACTAAATATCTAGTGGTTGGTTGAAATTGTTACCGTCTAGAATAAATGTCCTCAGGATATACAATATCAAGGGGGAATCGTATTATTAATTCCTTCCCTACAAATAAGATTACATATCATATGGGATTAATGCCATGAAAAAAAAGGGGCCCTCAAGGTACTGTGATTTTTTCCTAATAACTATCTGAAACGAGGGACACATTTTTATTTGCCTAAACACACAAGGCAACTGGGATCTTGCAGATGTTTGGTGGAAATCAATTGGGGCGAAATTAAAAAAAAAAAAGAAAAAAAAAAGAAAAGAAGAAGAAGAAGAAGAAGAAGAAGAAGAAGAAGAAAAGAAGTGACTATTTAGCAAATAAAAGACCATTCAACCGACAAACCCTTTTCCCTCAACTCTGTTTGAAAACAGAGAGAACAAACACGTATAAAGGCCCCCTTTTTTGAAGGGCTTCTCTATGCATGCAGATTGGTTTCCCTTGGTGCCTCTTTTTATGCAATTTTCTTTACAAAAAACAAAACGAGAACCAGTGGGTATTTACTATCTTTTCCTTCCAACATATAAACGGAGAAGGCATAAGAACTATCTAGGGTATAATTTATGTACATATGCGCATATTCATTTGTCTCCACAAAACCATGGAGTCACAATACAGTGTTCTGGCTCCTCTACAGGCCAACAAATCCCATCAAATTTGCTAGCAAGGATCTTTTCCATTGTTCTGAAGCAGAGAAAAATGAAAATAGAAAATCACATGGTCTCACGGTTACAATGATAACAAAGCTGCTAACCACAATTTGATTCATGGCAACTGATGAATCGATGGGTATTGCATACAACAACATAGGCATCGATATTTGTTTTGTTAATTAAGAGAATTATCTTACCCAAATAAAACATAGCCAAAGTCATAAGCCTTCAAAAGAGAGATTAATGGCACCGTTTCATTGAGGCTTTTCCAAGCTAATCTGAGTGCAAAGGCCTGAGCAAAGGCCCCTTTGGACTTTGGGCCTAGTTTTTACACGGAGACACATGATTCCTTAAGCAAAAGATAGTTTTCCCTTTTAAGAGCTGCATCCTTTAAAGAGGAAGAAAAAATGTGGAAGAGACGAAACATGCAAATTGAGAAAAAAAAATTAAAAAGACATAACATGCAAGTTGAAAGGGTAAATAGTTGCAGGACCTTAGAATAGAAGTTACAAAACAATGCAACCGTTACTACAATAGCAACCAATAAAAGAACTGTAAAATCTATAAAAAGAAGCAGCAGCAAACCTGGGGGAAAACAGATAACAATAAGGCACGAAACTTCAGAAGAACAATGTTTCCATCTTGGATAAGCTCTTCAGTTTGAGATACTGCATTCTGAACAGCCAAAAGTTGCTCCATTGTGTTCATTGAAGGAGGTACAATTACGTTTAACTCCTCAACATTTCCTTGTCCAAAGGACCGCGTAAGAACCATAAAGAGTGCCATACAGATAAGGATGAACGCAAAACCACAGCCCAGCCATCCCCTGAGAAAAATATGTTTCAGACTTCTTACTGAAGCGAGTAATTTAATGGCACCAAAACCAAACCATCCAAAAGATGACAGTTTAAACAAAGCAAAGCAGAGGCAGCAATGTTGATGGATGTCAGAAAAGGTATAGGAGAGACTGTCAGAGGTCTTGAAAGGTCAATCGAGGGCGCAACTGGCTGTATGTTTCAGACTGAATAAAAAGCTTCAAATGGGCAGATCAAAAGTCAAACAGATGCTGCTGGAGGTATTGTGGAGATCTGCCGAGGTTGCTTGACATCCCAAAAGGATCTGGCGATGTCACAAATTACTGAATACTGCAGGTCAAGGATCAAAAGCTTCATATAACAGACTGGGGGTCAAACTGGTGCAGATGAGGCTGCCGGAGGTTGTCAAGTTCTACCAGATATATAGTGAGTGCCGCCAGAGAGGCAGAAAGTCTGGGCAATGCGGCAGGGATCAGCCTTATTGGATTTTACGGCAGGTTCACCCAATGGATTTCATGCCGTTCACCAACAGTTCAGACCGAGAGGGTAGTGTTGGTTGTGCAAACGAGAGCATGGTTGTTAGAAGGGGGAATTGCATTTCAGTGGTATTTGGGGCAAGTAATTGCGCATTTATAGCAAGGTTATTTGGACTCATAACATAATGGGAAGAGGAAAAATATTTTCAGATTCATGGTATGTCAATTTTAGCAGGAAAAAAATACCACCGGCTTTAAAATTTCCTTCCCAAATCAACCACACCCTTTCCTGACCTACGCACAGTGTTCGTGTTGAAGAGTGCAATGGTTCTCCATATATAGTAGAGTATTATTTAATGGATGGTGCAACGGTGAAGTTCTCAGACCTAAAAGTTTGATTTAGACCTAACACTATCAAGGCCAATTGGCCTAACTTGCGTGCAATGTTTATATTATATAGTGCAATGGTTGTTCATATAGAGTGCAATTATGTTTCATGGAAGGTACAATGGTAAGATTCCCTAAACAAAAAGTTTGATTTAGACAACACTTCCAAGGCCAGTTGGCCTAACTTGCATGCAATGTTCATATTAAAAAGTGCAATGGTTCTTTATATAGGGCGCAATATGTTTTCACTTACGGTGCAATGTATAAATTAGCCGAGCAAAAAGTTTGATTTCGACATCACACTGCCTTGCATGCGATGTTCATATAAAGAGTGCAATGGTTCTTAATATAGCGTGCAATATTGTTTCATTGACGATGCAATGGTGAGAATCCCAGAAGAAAAAGTTTTATTAAGACATCGCACTGCCAAGGGCAGTTATCCTGAAGTGCATGCAATGTTTGTATTAAACGGTGCAAAGATTCTTAATGTTGGGTGCAATATGTTTTCGCTGATGGTGCAATGATTAAATTAGCCTGAGGGGGGAGGGAATATTAGGGCTTCATTTGACCTGAGGGGTATTTCCGTCTATGATTTTGTTGGTGCCATTTATGTGCAATTACTATTTTCCTTACCATGCGACAAGTAATTTCCAATAACTGTGTCATGTATGCGCAATTAACTGAAAAGCAATGTCCCCTTGCTAAAAAATTACGATTGTAGGATATACGCAATCGTATATCCTACAATTCGTATAGTCTCCTTCCAAAAACGACATGTATCCAACCCCGAATCCTTGCTGTATAGAAATCCTACAACACAATTGTGTATCCTACGATATCTATTCTATGTGTATCCCATTTTAATAGGTACTGGGCAATAGTCGGACCCTATTTAAAGAAGTGGAACCCCAAACGCATTAATCTAAGGCACTTGATCTAACTATGGCAACATTCAAACCATTTGACAGAACAAGTCCAACCTCAATGGAGGATTCGATTCTGTTTTGCTTGAATGATTAAGGGCTCTCCGTTTCTTTCATGACTAAGGCAACAGAAAGCCTCAATCTGATAGTCCCATCCGAAGAGACTAGAAATTTTGCGGTCTTTTTTATTTCCCTTTAAATTTGCATAGTTTGTTAGTGTTTTTAGGTATAATTAATTTTTAATTCTATATTTGTTAGTGTTAACATATCTTCCGATAAACAATACATGTCTAACGATTAGGCTATGTAGGCTAAGCTTAGGCCTTGTTCTCCAATAGATTTTAGGTACATAAAATCTCACATTTTATGACACTCCAATCTCAACACATAAAATGTAAAAGTCATTTTTATGAGATTTTCATAAAATCCTCCTAAAATCTATAGGAAAACTACTGCATTTTATTAGTTGGGAAAACAACTCCATTTTATTACCTCTTCATAAAATGCTCATTTTATGAGATTTTCATAAAATCTACCTAAAATCTATTGGAGAAACAAGGCCTTAATAACCTGGGAAACATAACCTCTAGTAAATAAGATAAAATACCACAACCACAAGACTGTAGGTTCAACGGAACAAGTGTCAGATACGCTAATCAGGTGTCAAATATTCTAACCATAATTTTTTATAGTTGGACACTGAATAATGTTATTCTTATCTGTATTTTTTACCATAATTCTACACAAACTCATATTTTCCCTTCTATAGGGTTTGTATTTCTTAATACAATACTTGTCCTAATTTTAGGGTACAACAATTATAGATTCCATCCAGATATTGCATCACTTTAACAATTAGAGCAATATCTTAACATTCAAGTTGATGGAAATTGGCTCCAAGTTGCATTTTAGCCTTCCTGGGGAAGGCTTGCCATGCATAACTCTCAGTGAATCAAGACTCTCTTCCAAAACTTTACTGTTCTATGAACTGGAGGAAGCTGACCAACAGAGTAGATACAGTAGGAAAGATCCTGTTGTCCCCATTAAAATGCTCAAGAAAGGGTATATGAGAGGCTGAGGCAACACATTCTAAGCACCTTCAGAGTTGATGGGTCAGAAATATGCTAGCTAAGTAATTTTTAATAGCTTCAAGTCACCAATTTTCTTTGCAGCCAATTTCACCTAAAAACTGGAAACCTTCTGTTTAGAAAATGCGCAGCACTTGGATCTCAACTCACATTTAGAACTAGGTATAGTTCACCCATATAATGAAAACTTTTGTGCATCAAGATTTTGTGATGTCCATATAATTAGCAGTCACCAAATAGGTTAATTCAAATAACCGGCTTACCTGAATATGATGTAAGAGGAAACCATACAGAACACAGAAGACTTCAGAAAGTCTTCCCAATATGCCAGAGAAAGAAGCCACTTCCCAACTTCTGTAAGAGGAGAGAGTAACTCCTGCCAGTACACATGAATTTCAGATCCACCAAACAATAAAAATATCATGCAATTTCAACTGCAATTCCATAAAATGAAACAATAGAATGGCGAAATTTCGTGTTGCCAACCCAAAACAGCTCATGCTCTAATTGAATGCATAGATACATGCATATGCACCTGAGAGAGAGAGAGAGAGAGAGAGAGAGAGAGAGAGAGAGAGAGAGAGAGAGAGAACTTTTGGTACACACCAACTTAGATCAGCATTTATGCTCCCATATGCCAAAAAGTAAAAAACAAATATCTATTTGAAAGGGGCAAAAACAAATAAGTGATAAAGAGAAACATCAAAAGGACCTTCATCACGGCCAAATTGGTGTCAATCCCATCTACTTTAACCCCATCAATGGTTGCTTTTGCAAAAACGACCTTTTTATGGTTGCTTCTAGATTCCTTCACTGCTCTTTCCAACGGACACATTTCTCCCACAGTGATCTCGCCCACACAAAGTCCAGACTCAATAACATTAGAGCTCGTTCCAAATACAAACCCCAAGCTAGAAGCCATGGACATAGCCGACGTTGAATACAATCTGCCTCCAGCATTGGAATGGTTAGTCCGGTCTAAGTCCCTTGAGGATGACATGTTTGCAAGTACTTCTAGTACTAAGTCTCCACCTGGAAGTTGATCACAGAGATTGAACATAAGAAGAGACTCATTGCAAGGAGGGCTTGCGGTACTTATTTCTTTGAGGGCTTGTAAACGCAGAATTCCAAGTGTTGCCTTTAGAAGTGCTTCATCGCGTTCAACTCCCGTGATCTGGAACTTATGTAAAAATCTATGACAATATAATATTTCTCTGATAATGGCTAGCAAATAGTCACGACGTGCATGTCCTTTAAGCTCAGGGAACTCCATCACAACTGGTTCCGGTCTATAAAAGAAACCCCACAAATTAATAGCATTCTCAGTCATATGCAAAGTAATCTTCAGATAACAATATGCTTAAAAAAGTAGATCCGTACTGCATAATAAAAACTCAGATACTAGTTCACTATGAAGCACAGGTTTGGACCAAACACTACACAACACGACATGGAAAGCAGTGACAGAGCCAAGATTTAGATTTCGGGGCGGGCCTACTTTGACAAATTGGCGGTCACCGGTTGGATTAAGATATCCCAATGTGGGAGGGAGAACGATAATAACAAAACCTAAATCAATCGTCGTGGCCGTAATCAAGAATGACACTTAGTGAAGACAATTGGGGGGTCACCATCAAAATAATTTTAAAAAAAACCCTATTATTAAACTAAAATAAAAAAAATTATCAAAAAATTATAGAGGCCCATGAACACTAAATACTATATGAAACATGAGTTCTAAATCAAGAAAACCTAATATCTAAGAAAGACAAGCAGCTTGTCAAACGACATCCGATCGAACGTTTAATGGTTTTGCATAGTTAAGAGAGGGGCTGCGTAAAGAAACACAGGGAGTACAAAAAGTGTTTTTGTTTTGAATTGGAAAATTTAAAGTAACTGTTTATCAACTAGAAGGAAAATGCTAATAACAAGCCATTGGATTGTGAATAAGAGAAGAAGGATACAAAAAATGTTCTGAAAAATGTTAAAGGTGCATCGGAAACTATGTTTTTTTCCTTCTTCCTCCCTTATTCATAACTCAATGGATCGTTATTAACATTTACCTTAAAAAAATACTTGACAAAAGTTATGGGGCTTTTCTTTTGAAACTTAAAAATAAAAAATTACAAGTAGCAAGGTGGGGGTGTGTGTGTGTGTGTGTGGAAAGGCCATAGTACAAAAACCTAGGACATGGACACGGAGAGGCATATTTACAAAAAAAAAAAACAATGTATACGTAGTGCCAAGAAGAATACTTTATTGAAATAGACATGGAAATATAAGATAGAGAAGGCCAAGAACTCCAAACAAGGAAAACAGAGAAAGTAAGATAATCACCAATAGAATACGCCCCAGAGAAAGGAGAAGACACAGAACACCAAAAAGAAGCTAGAAAATGAATTATTTTTCCAAAATATGATCAATTCTATCTCCCTTCTCCTTACAAAAATAAGCTTCCATCAAATGTGCTTTCTCTTTGTTTTTGCACAGCAAAAGTTGTAGTTGGTGAGGTTTGAACCCATTCAATGAATGGGAGTACATGGTGCCTACCACTAGGCTACCGCCCCAATCATGTGTGATTTATAGGTCTATACATGATAAAAACATAAAAAATGCTAATGAAAATAGGGATAAAAACAAAAAGAATATAAATGCATTACAATGACATAAAAACAATATTCATTACATATTCAACACTTTAGCACCCATCACAATATTAACCCTCACCAATATTTTGTACTATAATTTGACTTGTCCCTAGCATATCCCCAACGTTGCAGTCACGGGCATGTGAGCCCCGGTAAAAGTGTCCTTACTTCTAAGCTAATCCATTACAACGAAAATAATATGACTGCAAATATATATGCGTCATGCCTTACAGGGAAACTGATTTGTAGAAGACTGCCTTGTCGAAGAGTCTAGTTCCCCAAGGTCCTGTCAACTCAGGTTTAACAACCTGATTCAAATCTTCCGACAAGTCGTATCTTTTTGCCTTATCATAAGAGACAACCCGAAGAGCTTCAAAGTATAGTGCATGATCTGTGAGAATCAGTCGACCTGCAATTCACATGAACAAGGAAATGTTTCTTATGTAGAAAACAACGCAGAGCTTTCTGTACCAGTTAAAATGTACTTGTAAGACCATAGATCAGAATCATAATTTGTCTGCCAACAAATTCGTGAGCAGTGATTTTTATTTACCCATAAAATTTCTAATGTGCAGGAAAAATTGAAAATTAACATGTCAAGCGGTTAACCATACAAATAACCCACCTGGCCATGTTGAAATTCCCACATGTTCCAGAACAGGCTGGCTAGTGACTGTCCCATCCACTTCCAAGATCTTTTCTCCTCTTGCAGACCGCATGGATGAAAGGAGAGATGATTCAGATTGGGTCTTAAATTTTCTTATGGCCCTGGAGGGAATAAATGCGCATGTCAAAAACACTGGATTCATATCGTCCACCCCACAGAAAATAAAGCATGAAATACAAACTACTAGCCTAAGAAAAAAATCAGAAATATCACTTACTGATAGAAAACAAATTGGCAATGAGTGGAGAAACTGTTTAGACTCATGCTGGTTGTGGAGGTCCCCCCACCCCATGTTCACGTGCGCCCGTAAAGGATCCATAAAAAATACGGTCTACCAATGTACCCAGAACAAGGTAATCTATCACCCAACGGACTCCTCAACTTGTTTTCAAATGCGACTCCAATCAAGGAATTTTTTTTAAGTGTGCAATGATATTTCTAATCTCGAGATACAAGAGTCAGCTCGCATGATGATATGAAGGGGCGGGTTCAAAAACCTATGACATGTTACAATGACCAAATAACAGTAATTCCCTCATCAATACCCTCTAAGATTCTGTTGATTCCAGAAAAATACAAAGATTATGTAGGGGATAACCAATCTTCCAGTCTTCCAGGGTAAGTCTGCCCACCAATTATCTTTATGACTACCGCAGTAGATAAGTTAGTCAAGAAATGAACAACTACCAGGTCATTTTCGGAACTAAAAGAACAACTGGTCAATTTGAAACTAATTCACAACCTGTTCAACAGAATAAAGAAAGCAATACCAAACAATTGCCTTCAAGAAAGAAAACCTTCACAACATCACAGCGGATTACAAAGCCGTTTGAAAACAAGATACCAGAGGCAGAGAGGAAAATACTGACCTCTCTAATCCAGTTAGATACTTCTCGTAGAGAGAAAAATGAAGCCGACCATCAGTTAATGCTGTAAGCACCTCGAAAAGATTATCACTTATAATCACATTGGAAACGATAGGAACAGCAGAGGCAATTCTAGAAAAGGCCTCTATCCCAACTGTTATATCCTCATCCATCTGCAACATAGACAAGCGCCACAAGAACAAAAGAATAATGTCAAAAGGCGCATTAAAGCACTATCTTTTTGATTGAGCATCTACGAAAGAGTTAGTACCGAAAGAAGGCGACCAGAAGATGAAGAGGTACCAAATTAGGGTGACTTTTGCTAAATTATGGAAATGTTACGCCTTCTGGCAATAATAGAGGTATGTACTCCATCTCGACATAAAAGCAAGAGGTTGAATTGAACAATTAAAACATACATTGATAAATGGTTGGCTGGAAGCAGCTGGAAACTCCCAAGCAAGCATCATGTCAAATGTTAGCCGTCGGAACCTTTTGTCTTCCAAATAACCTACCACTTGTGTAGATAAAGCAAGAGCCCTGAAACAACAATACTCCAAAATGTTCCTTGCATAACGTGATGGATGCTTTGTAGAATCAGAAGCCTCTGCATCGAAGTTTTCTCGAAGTTCACCCACAGAAATGCCTAGGATTCTGCATCCATTTGGAGGGCCGTTAACAAGTACATCTATAAGTATGACCACAGAGAATAATCAAAATGCAAAAACTGACAGCACATTCGATTGACTAGATTAAACATGGGATTGGATTGTTAATTTTGTGGAGATGCCACAGTGGCGGCTCCAGAAAATTTGAAGAGGGTGTTCAAGATTTACCTTAACTCTACTAGTTCTACTAACTAGTATATACATAGAAAATTTTCATATATTATTGTGAATAATGAGGCCAAATGATATAAAAATACATACGATATCACAAATTTTCTCAGCGAATTCTATGTTATTGGGTCAAGTAAAACTAAATCAGGAGATAAATACACTAATATTTATTGTTAAAATTTGTGTGTTGAATAGGTTTGCACGGAGATCTATTTTCCCATATAGAGAGTTGATTGTTGCTCAAGTATGATGTCAATACAATAGATACTTTTTTTCTTGATTTTCCTAATTTTAGTCGTAAAGAGTGTGCACTTTTTTTGAACTGGTGTATTAAGGATTTTATTGTGAATTACCAGGATTGGTGAGTGTTCATGGTATAAATGTTAAAACAAAACCCGATATAAAAGGTTTTAGAGTGTTTATCGACCATCTACGAGAAGACTTTAGACTTTAGTTAGTTGTTTACATAAAATTAATTTGTGAGCTGATTTGTTGAGCTAAGTGTGTTCAAATATTTTTTAGTAGGGTGTTCAAATATTTGTGAGTAGGGTGTTCAAAAATGGCTATACTAAACTAAAACTAAAATTTTTACACGTATTTCTGAAAAAAAAAAATTTGTGAGGGTGTTCAAGTGGCCACCCTTTCACAAGGGTGGAGCCGCCTACAGATGCATTTCCATTGCTTTAATGCAACGAGTAATGTAGGATAACATTTCCCTTTTGTAACGAATCCTACAAAACTGGAATAATCCGTACAATGGTAACATCAATACCCTGGCCATTAATCCAGTGGGATTGCTCATCCTATGAGACTATAAACTCCATAACTACAAGTCTGGTTAATCAAAAAAATGGCCCAAAAGTTGTAAAACCTTGTTTCTGCAACATCTATAAGGAAACCAATAACATATCAGTGACAAAGGGGAAAAAAAAAAAACGAGAGCAAGTAGAAAATGCAGAGTACAATATGCATTGCTGCAACTTACTTTGAACATCTACGAAATACTATATTTGCCACAGGAGAGAGTTCTGGTATCCAGTTCCTTCCGGCTGAAGGAGAACTTCCCATCTCCTCAAACTCTTCATTGAAAGAAGTCCGATTTTTAATCAACCATTTGAACGATCCTTCTCTAACCAAACCTTCAAGCATATTTCGGGTTTTGCTCACCATAGCCATCTCCAAAATAGAGCTCCTCTGCCAAGAACAATCGTAAAAGAATCAACCTATTCAGTCATCCTACACGATAGTCATCAAACCCCTTAACTCGAACCCAAATTCACCAAACTTTTCACCAAAACCTTGATGCCAAATTCTTAACCAAGTAAGAGAGGGCAGAGGAGTCAAACCGATTTCGGTCAGATGCTAGCTTCAGGAGCTTGTGTCGCAATCAAACGACTTCTCATCAAATCCCAATTACCGACCATGCTTTGCCACTGATACTTATAGTACTCATGACTTCTCTACAACTTCATAACCTACCTTTTCAAGGAAACCCCAAGTGTCAAAATTTTCAACAATCTTCGCAGCAAAGAGCATACCAATTTCACAGTTTTACCTGAACATGAAATGATAGTACGCCCAAATCTCTTGATCCGCACCTGAGGTTATACGCGTTGGACTAATCTCACCAAACACGGTTCACAAATCTTGGAAACACAATCGCAATCGCCGATTAAAAGAATAGGGTACAGCTTGTCTTGTGTTGTGTAAAGGAAAACAACAAACAGTCGACTAAATTCCGTCGTGATTGGGGGTAATATGGATAATTGGATATACAGAGAGAGAGAGAGAGAGGCGGGGAGACGTGAGACCCAGTTAAATGACGCCACATATCACCAGAACCAGTACTCTACCCATCTTTGTACCAACCCTAATATGTTAACACGTGTCCACTATTGCACTCATTCCCAACTCTGTTAACGTCTGTCTCTGCAAATGATCGACAATGCTATAGGGCCATCGGGGAATTCTACAGAAAATGTACATAGTGGCTCGCGGCGGCCCACTTTTAGTGAATCGGTCAATAGTTTTAGGGGTATTTACACTTTGACTCTATACTTTGTTCGATTTGCACTTACACTTTTCGTACTTTTTTTTAGGCACTTACACCCCTTCCAGAGATCTCGAATTTTGCTTAGATCCGGACTTCGACTTTTCCGATCAAATTTGGATGATCTGATCCGTCCAATGCATTTGGAATGTGTTTTCGAGGGTATCTGCAAGAAATTGGCAAAAAAAAAAAAAGACCGGGAAGGGTTTGATCCGAACATATACAGGTTTGTAAAAAACTGCTTAATCCAATCCCTTCGTGGTCCTTTTTTTGGCCGATTTTTGCTAGATACCCTTGCAAAACACGTTTCAAACATATTGAATGGATCAGATCATTGAAATTTGATCGCAAAAGTCAAAATTCGAACCAAAGCAAAATTTGGAATATCTGTAAGGGATGTAAGTGCCTAAAAAAAAGTACGAGGGGTGTAAGTGCAAATCAAGTAAAGTACAGGGGTCAAAGTGCAAATACCCCATAATTTAAAAATAATTTTTCATGTGTCCTGGTAAAAAAATCAGCTTAATTGAATATACGTAACTGGGTGATCCAATATCTCAATTTCTCATCATAATTCAGGACTATGACCAAAAGTGGACCCCGCGGGCTCCTATGTACATTCTCAGTACAATTTTGGTAGGGGAAGAAACGGTAAAACTAGGAGTACAGATCCAGGCACAAAGAAAATGCACCGATGTCTTGTGGGGTCTACTTTTGAGTCCCACATGAATGATCTGAATCGTTCAATATTTTTTCAATTGCTCCGGCAAAAATTCAGCTAAATTGAATATAGATAAGTGGGTGATCCAAACTTCAAAATTTCATTTAGAATTTAGCTAAATGAAAAACCATTTTTTGTTTCAAAAAGAGTTTTTCAAAAAATAAATATAAAAAAAAACTATTTTGATTGAAAAAGAAATTCTGAAACGTAAAGACCTGTGCTAACATTTATTTATTTTATAACGGGATTATGTGTTATAATTAATAATTTTTAGAGAAATGAATTTTTGTGTGTACACGTGTTTTTATAAATGCATTTCATTGATCAAGCTCGAATCTCTGCACCGTGGACTGGGCGTGAGGATTGTTGAAAACCTTTAGAGTCGATTATTTAACTAAAATTTTGTAGCATGTGGACCTTAGTGTATTGACTTATAACACGTTGGGAAATGGAGATATAACATGTTACTTAGAGGGGGTCTAGTGTAATTTTGCACTTATATACTCTCTCCACCCCAAATTTCTTGTCCATTTACGTGTGATAATGATGGGCTAACCTCCTGAGGTCAGCCCGGTAAAGTAAGGCCAACTCGACCTCACAGGTCAAGTCGGCCATGTGTAGCAGAATGGCGAGAAACGATGTAGACCTACTTTGGGTAATAATCCGGATTATGGTTTTTTGGTTTCGTCTTTATTCAAATTTTTTTTGCATTTCTTACTTTCGCGTCAAGATTTTGTGGTTTCTGGATTCATCTCGGCGAGACGAATCTAACAAGTATAAATTTATGGTCAAACCAAATATTTTTTTGAATAAAGCCGAAACACTTGGATTGAGACGAATCTAACAAGTATAAATTTATGGTCAAACCAAATATTTTTTTGAATAAAGCCGAAATATCCTTTGGATTGAGACGAATCTAACAAGTATAAATTTATGGTCAAACCAAATATATTTTTGAATAAAGCCGAAATACTTGGATATTTCGGCTTTATTCAAAAAAATATTTGGTTTGACCATAAATTTACACTTGTTAGATTCGTCTCGCCAAGAGGAATCCAGAAACCACAAAATCTTGACGCGAAAGTAACAAATGCAAAAAAAATTTGAATAAAGACAAAACCAAAAAACCATAATCCGAATTATTACCCAAAGCACCCCGTAATAAGCGCTCGCAACGGGTCTTTGAGCCCCAAGGAGACTCAGAGCCTAGAAGATGTGGACAAATCATACAGAGATAATACTAAGAGATTGTTAAGGTTATCCCTAAACATTCCTAAAGGCATTAAGAGTCCAATCCAAATAGGATTAAGAGGTCTAATGCGTTAAGGGGGTAAAGTATAAACACGATTAGCCAGGAGTGAAGACTTCTAATCCTAATGGGACTCAACAAAAACGAATGCCTATATAATCACCAGTGTAATTAAGAATACTTTCACACCCTGCCCCCAATTAAGTTTCCAGTAAGTTTAATCTGATTCGGAGATGCAACCATAACTAATAAACTGCAGAAACCCTCCAATGGATAAAGCCAAAGCTAGAAAAACAGTCTTACTTTTTATTGACAAAAAATTAGCGTTTTTACAAACCACAACGGAAGTCCAAAGAGAAGGGGAAAAAAAAGGCCAATTTACATAATTATCTACAAACTAGCCAAGGCCTTGCCCAGCACCCCCTGACAAGCAACCCTGAGTAAGGGTACGACCACCCAGCGAGACTAACAGTGAACATCTACAAAACCTACAAAACTGGACCTCGAATAAGTTCCAGGAGTGTAATGAGACATAGATGTAGTCCAAATAAATTGAACGATGAGCTTAAAGAAATGCGTAAACAATTAGGCACAAAGCCATTTTCAGGACTCAATTGTCCTATACGGCACGAAGCCAACACAGCACGAAGCCACAATTCGACACGAAGTCTATTTGGCATGAAGCCACAGTTCAATTCCAAGAAAACAACAGCTTTGAATCAAACACTCACCTCCGTCTCCAAAAAGAAAGCACAATTTATAATTTCAGCACCTCGGACGTGCCCGTCTCAGACTCTAAAACACGCACTCTCAATTAGCACAAAAACCATTTGTATTTCATAGCGAACATCAATTAGTTCCAAGCTAAATATGTATTAATTGCCAAATGGATAACAATTGAGCAATTAAAACATGATTCAACATGATTAAAAACTCAGTTCCAACATCTAATACACAATTTTAGCAGCTAATAACACAGTTTCAGCACTTGGCAATGCATTTTCAGCACCTAACCGTGTAGTTTCAGCATCCAAAACATTTTCCAGCAACAAACTAGCAGTTTTGACAACCCAAAACTCATTTCGGCATTCCAGAAATCAATTTTCTGCATCTAAATAGTAGTTACAACAACATTTTCATGCTTAAAAGGTATTTTCAGCAACTAGAAAACATAATTCTGCACCTAATCACATAGTTTCAGCAACCATGTTCAAATTTCAACACGCAAGTAACACAGTTTCAAAATCAAGCTCTTGTCCTTCAAAAATTAGTCCACGACACGGTTACCCTTTGTTTTAACCCATCAATATGGTACCACTGTGTTCAGATCAAAGCAAATAACTCAAATTCTCCTTACTGAGAACAAAAACGTGCTAGTGCTAAACAAAAGTCCAAATTATCAAACTTAGCTTTTGATCCTAAAAGAAAGACTTCTTGTTTTTTTTTTTATTCACACCAAAATCAAACACTAGAGTCACCTCATAAGAGGATATTACAGAAATTAGAGAGTTCTTTTCCCAATCTTCAACCTATTTCCCTTCTTCACTCACGTATCTCCCTCTCTGGATCGAACGTTTTTTCTCGGCGTCAAAAAGACTCCCACGGCCAAAACCCTTGTTAAATATAATAAACACTATTTTTGCATAGATATCTATTACTAACTTGAGCACTAACAAGAATTTTTTCTTCTTTTTTTTTTCCCTTAACTGCACAGATGTTAATAGAATAGTTGTGACATGTCTACCAAATATGCAATTTCTAAACAATTGCACTCCATCTCCTTCAAGTTTTTGGGAACCACATCTAAGCCCACATAAAACAAATTACATTTCTATTTGCCCTTTTTTGTTTATAAATCGGGTCTCGCGTGTACCCTAAAATGTAGTCCACAACTATGAGCATATAAATGAGTCCGCGAGCACCACATAAAAATGCACAAAGTATTTAAACTAACTCGGTGTGTTACACTTCCTCCCCCCTTAGGAATTTTGCCCACGAAATTAGTTACCTGAACCGAGCAATTGAGCATAGTTCTTTCCCATAACTTCCTCAGTCTCCCACGTAGCTTCCTCCTTTGTATGAATACGCCATTGCACTTTCACCAATGGTATTCCCTTGGAACGAAGAACGTGCTCTCCTCACTCTAAAATCTATATCGGCTCCTCCACACAGGTCAAATCCTCCTTCAACTCTATCGATTCCATACCCAAGACATGTGTCGGATCCGGCATATACTTCCTCAACATAGAAACATGAAACACATCGTGCAACCGTACCAAACTCTGCTGGTAAATTCAATCGATAAGCCTTTGCCCCAACCCTTCCGGTGATCTCATACGGTCCAATATACCTCAGAGCCAATTTCTTCTTACTCTTGAATCGAACTACACCCTTCCAAGGAGATACACAAATGAACACACAATCACCAACTTCAAATTCCAAATCTCTCCTCCGCTTATCCGCATAACTCTTTTGACTATCTTGCGCTATTTTCAACCTCTCCCTTATGAGTTTAACACCATCAACTATTTGCCGAACTAATTTTGGACCCAACATTTTCTCATCATCCTTTTCTTGCCCATCATCTATTTCTTTTTCCAGCTGCTGATAGAACATTTGCCTTTCACCTATATTATTCCAACAAATTGGTGTCCTGCACCTCCTGTCATATAAAGTCTCATACGATGGCATGCCAATACTGCTGTAATTGCTATTATTATAAGCAAACTCAATCAATGCCAATTACTCATCCCAACTGCTTTTAAAATCAAGAACACACGCCCTTAGCAGATCCTCCAAAGTCTGAATAGTTCGCTCAGACTGTCTATAGGTCTGACAATGGAAAGCGATACTAAATTTCAGAGTTGTACCCATGGCCTGCTGCAAACTAACCAAGAACCTAGAGGTAAATTTAGGATCTCTGTCACTGATAATAGACACAGGTGCCCCATGCAATCTAACAATCTCGTCAACGTATATCCGAGCATATCTATCAGTAGTATAAGTAGTCTTAATTAGTAGGAAATGAGCTGTCTTTGTTAGTCGATCCACAATAACCCAAACCGAGTCATATCCTTCCTTAGAACACGATAACCCTGTCACAAAATCCATTGTCACATGTTCCCATTTTCACTCAGGTATAGGAAGATTTTGTAACAAGTCCGCCAGTCTTTGATGTTCAACTTTTACACGCTGACAAGTGAAACAACTAGCCACAAATTTTGCAATCTCTCTTTTCATGCCAACCCGCCAATAATATTCTCTCAAATCACGGTTCAATTTGGTACTCCCTGGATGCATAACATAAGCAGAGCTATGGGCCTCCTACAAGATTTCCTTCTTCAAAGCTACATCATCTGGTACACACATTCTCTGTCTGTATAAAAGCATACCGTCATCCCGAATATTGAATTCAAAAGTTTCACCTTGAATTACTATTCCCCAGATTTTCTCCAAACCAGAATCCTCATTCTGTCTGTCACGAATACGGTCTACAAATAAAGGACGAACACTAAAACGTGCCAACAAAGTATTATTGTTTCCCCAAAGAAACTCCATCCCCATTTGCCTCAGCTCGGTAAAAATATCAACTTTGGAGCACTGTACACAAGCTAATCTCCCAATCGTCTTTCGACTCAAGGCATTAGCAATCACATTCGCCTTCCCCGGATGATAATGAATAATACAGTCATAATCCTTAATCAATTCATTCCATCTCCTCTGCCTCAAATTCAACTCTTTCTGTGTAAACAAATACTTAAAGCTTTGATGGTCGGTGTAGATTTCACAAGTTACTCCATGCAAGTAATGTCTCCACAATTTTAATGCGAAAACTACAGCTGCCAACTCCAAGTCATGTGTGGGATAGTTGCGCTCATGATTTTTCAACTGTCTTGATGCAAAAGCAATAACCTTACCTTGCTGCATCAAAACACAACCCAGGCCTTTGTAAAGACCCGTAAAATTCACAAGATAATTAAAATTCTAATTGGGGTTTTCATGTACACACATTTAAGTGTTAGGTGCGGGTTGATACGTGAAAATGGTAGAAGTGTGAAATCACTTGTAGCATACTAACAAATTGAAGGGTATGAGGTGTGATATGCACCATTTACATATAGGTTAGGATAGAGAACGAGGAGTTATTTTCCAAAACATCCCTCGAACGATACACTTAATGTTTACTTAGTCCTCAAACTATCAATTTTGTTTACTTAGTCCTCAAACTATACACATGTTGTTTACTTAGTCCTCAAACTATCAATTTTGTTTACTTAGTCCTCAAACTATACAAAACATGGACGAAAAACTTAACGGATGCCATTTTCCCACCGCATCTAGGGTAGAAAGGTCATTCCACTTGATTTTTCTCCCATAAAAACAGTAGCAACCAAAAAAAAGAATAGTCTTGTGTGAACATGGACAAATTTTTTCTCGAACTGTTTTTCTTAATCAATAATATAAGCTCGAACTCCTATGTGAAGTTAAACCATATAGAAATCTTGAAGAACTACATCACTATATCACATCAGATTGATGGTTGTGGCCTACATGATTTCTATTTAATTTTTTTCGAATTGGCTTACTCTTTCATATATAAGGTCCAAAGATCACTTATCTTTATTACGCTCAAGAATGTCACAGAAATCTTCGGTTGTTGCTTGCATATGCGTTTCGGTGAAGGTAGGCCATTGAGTTCTTTCTTTTCTTTTCTTTTTCTTTTTCTTTTTGGTTGATGCTGTTTTTATGGTAGGAAAATCAAGTGGAATGACTTCTCTACCTTAGATGCGGTGGGAAAATGGCATCCGTTAAGTTTTCCGTTCATGTTCTGTTAGCAAAATTGATAGTTCGAGGACTAAGTAAACAACAGGTGTATAGTTTGAGGACTAAGTAAACAAAATTGATAGTCGAGGACTAAGTAAACATTAGGTGTATAGTTCGAGGGATGTTTTGGAAAAAAACTCGAGAACGAGAGGCTCATATTTTTTTCCCATTTTCCTTCTCATCCAATTCTCTCTCTCTCTCTCTCTCTCTCTCTCTCTCTCTCTCTCTCTCAACTGATCAGCTCAGTCCCCTCTTCTCCTCCCACAAAAAATCAACCCCCAAACCCATCAAACTTTAATAGTTCTACGTTGTGCTCGCCGTATCTTCAACATTTCAACTCGGAAACCGCACGTTGGAGCTTGGGTTTCGGTAGGCTCGGTTTGGAGGCTAGGGTTTCAAATCCTAAGCTTGATTGGAGGTCTAGCAACTGAGGTAGGGGTTTCTCCACTCTAATTATGTGTTTTTGGTTTGGGTTTTAAGGATAAAGTTCAGTTTTTATATTGTTCTTGGTTTGGGTTGAAATTCCCCAGTGAAAACCTGAAAATTTGCTCTCTCTATGTGCTGTTGTTATGTGTCGACTGTCCGGACATGATTGGCCACCATCCGGACAGAAATTTCAGTAGACTCGTGAAGTTTTGTTTTGAAACTCTGACCTTGTCTGGTTCCTCGGCTATTGTTTCTCTGGCTGCGGTTTGATAGTTTATATTTGGTACATGAAGTTTGTTTAAATTCCATGTTTAATTGTCGATCCATTTCAATGCTTGTGTCCCGCCGTGGAATGACTTAGTTAACGTTAGATCTTCCCATTCAAAACAAGGTAGAGTAGAACATCGAATTATAGATCATGTTTTGGAATGAAATAAATTGATACTTGGAAGAAATGGGAAAAATGTGATGACTAATAAAAAGAAATTGGAATGTGATTATTCGGGATGCGTGGACATTCGTTAGTTGAACAAAACACTTGTGGGATTAGGCGAATAATCAAATTAGGACTATTGGCTCTAATCTTTGTATTAAGGGAGGGTTTACAAGGTCCAGAAGATCCGAAACATTTCTAGGTCTCTTTTTTTTTTAGGTGTCACGAACACACATACTTGACATTGGATACTCGCTTAAGTTCCATTCTTGCGGTTAGTTATAAAAAAACATGGATACGTTAGACACATGTTTATTTGTTCATTTGGTTGCTAGAGTAATAAAAATGAAAGGATGCTTGACAAGTATTTGAGGACAAGTAATGCATGGCATAATGAACATTCTTGGTATAATAAAAAATGATATCTTATGGACACCCGTTTGACACGTAGTGATGTTGTATGTTGGACACTTGGATTTTTTTTATAAAGAAAAATAAAATAAAATAAAAAGAGGAGTAAACTTCATATCGTGTTCTGAGAAACTGACACTTTGGTTGGGTTCTAGATGGCCCCATTCTTTGAAACACTTTATGTGACTTTGCAATGTAAACCCTTGAAATCTTTTTGACTTTACAAGTTGATTGCCCAAAGTGTACGGTTATAAATTTCAAAAAAATGATGGAGAACCTTGATTACAATTGCTTGTTGATACATTGCGAGTTAACATATTAAAGTGTGGGACATGCGGGTACTCGTGGGACACGTCGGGTACCATAGAAACTCGTAGTTTCTCGAGGGATGTACGGGTACTTGAGGAGTACGATGGATGTATGGGTGAGATATGGAAAAATGTACGGGGTCGCACATACCCGGAAAGTTTGTGGAAGAATGTACGGGATGACGAATACCCGGAATGTAACCATGTTAAGTCTCTCAATCCTCTCTCTAATAAAGTTACAAAAAGTCCTCACAACTACCCAAAGTTTCCATAAATAGAAAGTGCAAAAAGAGCTTGAAAATTGCATTTCGGAGGAGTTTGGATCGATCCAACTTTTCTTTGGATCGATCCAAATGTTGCTGGTGCAGAATTTTTGAAGTTTGGATTGATCCATCCCAATCTTGGATCGATCCAAAAAGGTCTGATGTGAACTTGATGAACTTGGATCGATTCAACTTTTCTTTGGATCGATCCAAAAGGCTTTGGTGAAAACTTGATGAAGTTGGATCGATCCAACCAACCTTTGGATCGATCCAAAAGGCTCTGCTAGAGAATTGATGAAACTTGGATCAATCCAACCCAAGTTTGGATCAATCCAAGTTCTTCTAAGCTTGAATTTCACTCCTTTGATCAATCCGCTTTTATTGCGTGCTTCCGGATGTCTTCCAATGGACTCAAATGGATCGTGTGACACTCGGGGAAGATGGTCCTCGGTCTTGTGAGTGCTTGTTCAAGCTCGGACCCCACCGGGAGTTTTTATGAGCGTGAGACACGGCTTCAAAGCATCGGCTTGAATTGTGACCTTCCGAATCCCCGGGCCTTTAGCTGAATCGTCGTTCCGTCACTCTTGAGGCCCGGTGTAGGCATGCTATGGGGCATGTGGCCCTCGGTAACGTGGCACGGATCTCAATACGCTCCAAAACGCGCTTATTTACGTGTTTCACCTGTAACTAACAAAAACAACACTACGCGCATAACAAACATATAAGGCGCGAAATCGCGCGTGTGTGTGAGCAAAATGAGCTTGATAAGCCCCGGATATATACAACATTGGGGGCTTATCACACCCCCCAACTTGAACTTTGCTCGCCCCGAGCAAACTAAACAAATGCAACTAACATAAACAAACTAAAATGGATACGTCTTTTAAACCCCGGGCGGCCCCGGTAGGACGAGTGAAGTCTCGTGAGGGTTTTCAGCAGCGAACACCCACAAAACACAAAGGAACCGAATACTTTAAGTGTGACTCATACCCAACCGACAACCACACATAGTACCACAAAGTCTGCCACGCAAGTCAATGGCAAGATATTTCATTCATAAAAAGAGTTAAGCAAGTGAACTTCATATCCAAACTTAGCTCAAAAATCAATCCTCTCACCTATGGTCGGATAGAGAATTCTCACTTGGCATGCGTGTGAAAAGAAACCTCACAAAGAAATTCACCAATCTTGAAAACAGTTCTCACACCATTGATAGCTCGGTATTTCTTTAAGCACACCCCTTCCCTTTATTCGATTGAATCTCTTTTTTTTTTTTATGTGGTCGTGCAATGCCCGGACCTCTCGGGCTTTCTAGTTGACCCCTTTAGCGAGCGTTAGGTCGGCCATCCCCAAGCCAAATGGCCTTAGGGCGCCAGGTTTTGAGAGACCCCTCAGACTTAATTGCTTGAGTCAAAAAGGCTTTATAGTGAGGTCCAAGCTAACCACATTCAACAATGCCTTCACAAGGTCTATCCATCTTTTGACCCGAACAATATGGTGGGAGCAAACCCTGATTGCCCGGTTACTCAATGAAGGCCCAGATAAACATTAACAATACAACATGCATCATCTCTTTTTTTTTTTTTTTACAAGGAAAGGGGCTCCAAATATTCCACATACAAGTTAATTCACACCGAGGAATCAATAACACGTGAACCAATTTCGAAGCCAGTGAATGCTCAAGTGGGACAGTGCGCGTGGAAAAGCATGAATTCAAGTGAGCATACGCTATCCAACTATAGGTAATACGGTTTAACCAAGTGTTTCCCTTTAACGTCATGTTCACAAGCTTAAGTCTATCCATGAAATCGTATCAAGACTCCGTCTCACACAACAAACATCATAGCATTAATTAGAAGCCATCAATTAAAAGTAAGCACACGCAAGTATCCAAATTCCTTAATTCACCAATTTTTTAAATTTTTTTCAATTTTCTCTTCTTTTTTTTTTCTTGACTCTTAATATAAACAATGCAACAAAGCACGAAGTAAACCCTCCCCCCAACTTAAAATGTGCTATGTCCTCATAGCACGAAGACAGTATGAAAATGAAGAACAAGGAGGGATAAAAATGTACCGATGGGGTGGAATGTCAACCACCTTATACCTCGACCAAATGAGAGGCTTTTTCATCACTCCTACTAAGACAAAGCGATAATAGAACAACCCGGCTTGTGTTATCCGAGCTTCACAAATAACAATATGTACAAAAATAACACAACCGAAGAATCTTCACGCGATTGCACGAGTACTACTTTTCTTCCCGGAACTAGAGACTGTGGATAATCCATACGTAGCTCAAGTTCGGGTGGCTATACCGGACCATCAGAATAGACAACATCCATCATGTGGAATCCAAACATCCTTTGTACTATGAAGAGTTATTAGTACAAGCATAATATCCCATTTCACCCCCTCCGTTAAAAATTGCACACGACCATGCCATAACTTAAGATACTTAGAGTAAAGTGATAGCAATAGTCGCTTTAGAAAATGTAGTACCACCAAGTGCATATTTCGAACCAAATTTATTTTCAAGGTGTTGACAAGATTTACTAAAAATGGATTGTAAACACAATCATAATTATCAACACCAAAGAAATCAATTAGTTTGACTCTTTCAAGTTCTTGTGGCGGAGGAGACTCAATGGAAGTGCTAGTGACATTAACCTCAAAAGTTTTCTCATGAAAAGGCATATCAAGGGTACACTCGGAATCCTCTAGGGGAGCATAATAAAAAACAGGCTCATCATCCCATTTAACCTCTGAGATTTCCGTCAAAGCTAAAATAACCCCTTCATTAAAGAACAGATGTTCTATTTCAATTTCAGTCAACTTGCAAAATTGGGGCTTTTGGGCTAATTCATCTAGGTAGTCCCAACCCTCTTCGGCATTCTTACTCAGGAATTCTTCATCGGACAACAAATCAAATTGACATGTCATAGAATTTAAACCTCGGCAAAAGATAGCCAGAAGATCCCCAAGCTCATAAATATAAATTGCCCAAGAGAATATGGAACATTTAAATCGCCCCCAATACTGCAGAAAAGACTCATCATCTTGTTGATAGAAATTGGTGATGTCTAGAAAAAGTCCTTCATAGCAACTTCCAAAATCAGCCATATTTTTTTAGGATTTTTAGGACTAGCAGAACGGAGGGGTTATGCAACAGCCTCACAACAAGAATAGTTCCGAGAGGCTAGTCCGCCGCCTCATTAATAAAACAAATAATGTGCAGAAAATAAGAAAAACTATATAAAAGAGTGGGATACTTACAGTGGAGAAAGAAAAAACTCACGCTAGATGGACCATTGGGTCCCCGGCAACAGCGCCAAAAATGCTTGCGGCCTTAGATTGTATCGTAGATGGTGTCGCCCCAAGCGTAGGGCTAGGTATCGCATAGCATAATAACCGGTAAGACCGGGTCGAATCCACAGAGACCAAATGCACCCGGCGTGAGAGTTGTCTTGCAAGTGTAGGTTTTTAGCCTTAAAGCGGCAAACTTGGCTTTTGGAGTTTGTTTGGTGGAATTCTCTCGACTTCGAGAACGACTAGGAAGATTAAAAATGACAAATTAAACTAAGGCAAAGTCTAAGGGATTTTAACAACCATAACTTAGGCTAATTCGTTCCTCTCTTGTTGAGATTAGGATTCTTGTAACCATTTGGCAAACATCTAGGTTGACATCGCTCCAAGCATCACACGTGAAAAGCAGAATCAACCCTTAACCACGAGAGATAAAAAAGATTAACAAACCTAGACTTTGGTACATAAAATCGATCCTAACTCTTTGAACTAGAAATGATGTTCGATAAAGTTGAGGGTTCCTGAGCCAATTAGACAAACTTTTAGATTGACATCGCCCAAAGCATCACCCGTACCTAGGTGAATTAACCCTTGGCCACGAGAGATCAATGAGATTAACAAACCCAAATTTTGATACATAAAGAAGAACCCGTGACTTTATTAAACAAGAAGTGTTTGCAATTTGGCGAGAAGAACGAATTAAACCTAAGTCATGGAGTGCTAATCACCCCATGACCGAGCCTACTTAGACTACCCAAACATAACTAAGAAAAAAATGACTAATTCTGCAAACGAAATAAAGAACATAACAAATGACTTCAAAAAGTGATTTTTATAGAAGATCCTAAGTTAGCCTACAACTTTAAACCTTGAGAAAATTAACAACTAAGACTATTTACTTGGTTTTTCAAAAGAGATGACTAGAAAAGCATGAACAAGATTTAACCGATAAAAACGTAAATAAACTTGAGTTATATAGAGATCAAACAAGTAGCTACAACATTAAACAACAAGAAATCAAAGGAAAATGAAGACTTACTTGAGAAAAACTAGAGAGAGAAAGCTTAAAACCTCTTCCATGGAGGAGGGAGGGGAGAGCCAATAAACTAGACTAAAAATGAAAGAGTAAGAAGTATGAGAGAAGGAGAGAGGATAGTCTATTTAATCCTCTCAATCCTCTCTCTAATAAAGTTAAAAAAAGTCCTCACAACTACCCAAAGTTCCATAAATAGAAAGTGCAAAAAGAGCTTGAAAATTGCATTTCGGAGGAGTTTGGATCGATCCAAATGTTGCTGGTGCAGAATTTTTGAAGTTTGGATGGATCCATCCCAATCTTGGATCGATCCAAAAAGGTCTGATGTGAACTTGATGAACTTGGATCGATCCAACTTTTCTTTGGATCGATCCAAAAGGCTTTGGTGAAAACTTGATGAAGTTGGATCGATCCAACCAACCTTTGGATCGATCCAAAAGGCTCTGCTAGAGAATTGATGAAACTTGGATCAATCCAACCCAAGTTTGGATCAATCCAAGTTCTTCTAAGCTTGAATTTCACTCCTTTGATCAATCCGCTTGAATTGCGTGCTTCCGGATGTCTTCCAATGGACTCAAATGGATCGTGTGACACTCGGGGAAGATGGTCCTCAGTCTTGTGAGTGCTTGTTCAAGCCCGGACCCCACCGGGAGTTTTGATGAGCGTGAGACACAGCTTCAAAGCATCGGCTTGAATTGTGACCTTCCGAATCCCCGGGCCTTTAGCCAAATTGTCGTTCCGTCACTCTTGAGGCCCGGTGTAGGCATGCTATGGGGCATGTGGCCCTCGGTAACGTGGCACGGATCTCAATGCGCTCCAAAACGCGCTTATTTACGTGTTTCACCTGTAACTAACAAAAACAACACTACGCGCATAACAAACATATAAGGCGCGAAATCGCGTGTGTGTGAGCAAAATGAGCTTGATAAGCCCCAGATATATACAACATTGGGGGCTTATCAGAGAAGCTAGGAAAAGGTTTGAAATTCAGATTTTTAGTGTGGAGGTGTGTGTATCGTAAACCCACTTGAGTTTCTCTCTCCTAGAACTCCAATGATCGGTCATCATTTCACCTTTGATTTTCTAAACTCAAAACTCTCCATGTTTATATTAGCATTCTACCCTTTCTCTACTATTATTAGCATTCTACCCTCTCTCTCTCTCCCCCCCAAAAGTGGAGAATGGCAGGGAAAGGGGTTTATATATTTTTTTTTGTTGTAGAGAAATGGGTGGTGTGAAATTCGGATAAAAGGGGTGAGAAATACAGGGGGACTGAATTTGGGTATAAACCCTTGGGTTTAGAGCAAATTAAGACCCAATGGTTAGAGGAAACTTATTAGACAAGGTGTGCAGTTGTTATTGGCTGATTTTGAATCAGATGCCAAATATAGTTAGGCATGGAAAGACATGTGGGTGATGGTTGATAGACATTGGCGTTGAGGGGTTTAGTTTCATTGTGACCAAGTCTGGGAGAATTTGGTTCGGATAAAGGGCTTATGCATTCATGTGTAAGTACATATATATGTAGTCACAAAATGAAATAATTAGATTTGTCTAAATACATAAAATGCTAAGTTTTTATAAAACCAAATATATTTTTATAAAAAGAATAACTAGACTGTTACAACTTAACCCCCTTAAAATAATTTTCTCCTCGAAATTCGCTAATTGAATAAAATCAAAATAACTTAGAGTATAATATATATTTAACAATGAGGCCTCCCTCACAAAAAAAGTGCGGGAAAACAGTTGTGGGCCGTTGGATCCTATGCCTTTCACGCGATCCAACGGCTCACAACTGTTTTCCTACACTTTTTTTTTTTGTGAGGGAGCCGTCGTAGGAAACTTCTTGTGTGTGTGTGTGTATCTATATAAACCCACTCTCTAGTTCGGTATCCCGGATTGGAGGTTTTTTGGTGTTTTGAAGCTTTTAAAAGATGTTTTTGCATGATCCGAACCGTTCAATGTGTTTAAAAAGTGTTTTTAAGGGTCCCCGCGAGAAATCGTCCAAAAAAATACCGGAAAAGGCTTGATTCGAGCAGTTTTTCACAAAAATTGTACATTTTCAGTTTTATGAAAAACTACTTAGATCAAGCCATTCCCCGTATTTTTTTGGGCTGATTTCTCGCGGGGACCCTTGAAAACACATTTTAAACACATTGGACGGTTCGGATCATGAAAATTTGATCCGGAACTATGAGTTTCGGACCTAGGAATCCCGGACTAGAGAGTTCCTCTCTCTCTCTCTCTCTATATATATATACTAGTAATTGCCCGTGCCTGAAGGCATGGCACAATACGTTTTGAACACCACTAATGAATTGTCAAACTATTGACCACCCCAGCCAATGAAGTCTTAATTTTTCAGATTAAGTTAAAATCAAAGTTCATCTATTCAAATTACGGTAATTGATTTTTATGAAAAATAAAACAATTTACAACCACCAACGAAATTAATTTTACACCTGTCATTACAAAAGTAATAAGAATGTGTAATCAAATGAGATTTCCAATCAAATATATTTGCTCATACCAGCAATCACCACCAAGTAACCAATACAGTACAATTCTATTTGTCCAACAACTAACCAAATCAAAGAAACAAAACAAAAGGGGAAGCATTAGACCAGAAAGGAGTAAGCATTAAAACCATATGAATAGCCCATTCATCTTCATCCCCTTTGCATTCAAAATATTTCTTTGCAGCTCCACTCCAATATATAGAAACTCGTACAAATCAAGTGAGTGCCAAAAAAAAAAAAAAAAAACGAAACTCTAGCTTGTGGTGTGTTCTGCTAACCTCAAATTTCCTGTACAAATCAAGTAAAGCCATTTAAAGCAATTAGACAAAGCAATATACATCTCAAGTCTACACAGATAGAGGAAAAGGGGAAATGAACTCAAAAACACATAATCGTGAACATCCATACGTGCTATTCCACAACAAAAAGCTAAACCTAAATGCATGTCACTTCTATATGCTAATGGCCAAAGCACTAAATTTCAAGTTGGGTCACATTATGCAATCAACTGCGCGAGGCAATGTTTGAAATGTGGAATAAATAGCTTTTAAGTGAGCAATTTTTAAGTGCCATTGAAAAGACTTGAAATGAAACATTTAGTTAAACATGAAAGATGTCTCTATCTACATGACTAAGGAGGTTATTTACCTTTCCAAATTCTAAAAAAGGCTTCAAGGAAGAAAAAAATGCAGCAGCCTATTCAGTGTTGTTGCCTCACCAACTTGACCTTCTCTTTTCTTCCATTTCACTTTTGGTCCCCCTCATTGCCTACAACAAAAGAGCTATTGAGGACAGGAATAACATCAGAAGAAACCACACTCAAGAATTTGAATTGTCAAGCATGAATGTCCTAAACTACTATATAACTTCGCTAAAAAAAAAAAAAAAAAAAGAAGCAGAAATCGATCTGTCGTTGGTCGGAGTAAATGTCCCAAATTTTCAAAAAATTAAAAAGCAGAAATTTCTTATACTACTATTATTTTGCTTAAACAGACATCGATCTATAGTTGGTCGGGGTGGGTGTGGGGCTATCATTGCAAAATGGTAGGAGTGCAACCATGAAAACTTGCAACGGAACATTGTTTCACCGGCTCATCACCACATGGTTGCCAAAGATAATCAGACGCTAGATCTGAAGATTGCATGTCGGCATGTCTAGTCGTGTCCATCTAGAAATTGCTTGTGCCTAAAGGCACTTAGCATATAAACTGCTGCACAATATAAAACATCAACTTCACCATGTACCAAAGATACATTCTCAAATTATACTTCACATTTTTTTTTTTATCAATAAAGTCTTAGCAATAAAAAAAAAGTTAAAAACATGTGACAATTATACTGCCTGACAATCGACTCTATCCAACGGAAGCCAACTCCTCAAATATAGGATTTCCAAATTAGCGTTGCATGCAAAGAAAATAGGGCAACATCGAGTTGATCAATCCGAATAAAGAAACAAAGCAAGATAACTATTTATCGATGAAATTATCAACTGATGTAAGCAAGACAATACTTCGTTCAAGTTTTTATTGCTAATCAAAACTAAACTGTAGGACCCTCTTTGTCACCCATATCACTCTCTTAGCTAAATTAACTTTATTAAGCTAGGACCCTCAACCGGTCAAAGCTAAAACTCATGTGCTTCCCAAAACCACACACTTATGAATTTTACATTTATAGTCTCCTGATCAATTTTACATAAGTGAGAAATATTTTACATAAGTGCCTTAGTCACAATGGAATCTATCTGGCCAACACATCTGTGATACTGAGTTCAAACTTCAAAGGCTAATAAACTGGTTCCAAATAGAGTAATGTACTCACAGATTCAATAAGAAAAAGCACTATGAATTCTTAACCACTACAATAAAACTCGATAGAAAAAGAATAGTACTACTTCAAGACAACAATGAGTATAAATCATAGAAGCATATCGCAAACACAAAATAAAAAAGCAATCTGGAGTGACACAGATGAAAAGTGATGGAATTTGAACGAAAACAACTGAAAAGTGAAGATGGAATTTGAACAAAAATGAACACCACAAAAGAAATCGAAGCAAGTGACATGCATACCAACTCAGACCAAACATATGTCAGCCAAGCTTGTGCAACCCAACCGTTCGCTTGCCGAAGTTAATCTTCCCTCTTTTGCTGGTATCCATCAATTGAAATCCCTTCTTTTAACGCAGCTGCTTCCTCCATTGTCCTGCAATCACTTGTCAATCAGGGAAATGACTTCAGTCCTAAAATACATTTGTCCAAGAACCCAAACTGTTGGGGTACACTATCACCGATTAGTTCTTCACCCAAACAGTATCGTTGATTTTTTAAGCCATCAACCTACAGAAAAAATTAAAGAAATTACAAAAATTGAAACCAAACACAGCAGGAATCGAGCCCCCAAAACCTGTGGGGACAAACAATCACCAATTTTTTCCCGGCAAAATGGTTTCGTAGTCTAAGAGAGAGAGAGAGAGAGAGAGAGAGAGAGAGTGTGTGTTGTACCGAGATATAGAAACGACGTCTATCACCGCTAACAAATGGCAAGATAAATCTTCTGGAACTATTTCGGCAAGCAATAGACCCTGTTTGGAGCTTCACCGCTTTCTTTTGTGCTTACCTCGATTTTCATAGTTTTACTGAATTGGGAAAATTGCAACTTGAATTAAAACAGAGCTGTAGATCTAATTTACCAGAAAAAAAAAATCTAATTACGGAGCATAAAACTCGAAAGAGGAGATCGTGAGGTCGAGAGATATCACCCGTGAATCGGCAATCGAGGCGCCGATGATCTTGGTTCTTCAACCAAAGACATGCGAGAGAGATAGATAATAGGTTTGTTAATTGAGAGGATGGCAACAGAGAGAAAATGAGCCTGGCTTTGTTCAAATTTTGAACTGGAAGCCTTTGAGAGAAGAAAACGGATTTAAAAAATAAAAAAAAAAGATTCTAGAGATTGGAACTCAGCCAAAGAAGGAGATTTGGTGACACACATGACAATCAGGCCAAACCCACGGCTTAAAGAATCTAGAGATGAAATGCCGAAATGGTGATCAGTATGAAAAGTAAAGAGGAAAATAAAATACCCTTTATATTTACGAAAATGCCATGCTTTATTTTTGTCATGAAAATGCAATGTATTTACGGAATTGCCACTCAAAAGTTAATTTGTGAGAGGGATATTTCTGGACCGTTGGATTTGCAAGGATGGAGGGTCGAGATTCGCTAGGAGACGAATATTTTATTCAAAACAATCCTTGTTTTGTTATATAGATTTGGTGTGTGTGTGTGTGTGTGTCTGTGTGTGTGTATATATATATATATATGTATATTAAAAAAAATTCTATTTTAAGAAAATGCGGGCTATTACAAAATAGCTTTTTAAACTTCTCCAATAACCCTGTTCCAGTAACTGCTGCAGTAGCCTACTAAGTTTGCCATAACATGAACGCAGGCTGTTGCTCGCTTTGTCGTGCCATTCCCGCAAGTACCCTGTCTCTATATCCCTTATTCTGGTAGCGGCTTGTGCCTGTTGACGAGAACCATTACCCTCTTGTTGTGCCACATTGTCCAGTTCCATTTCCATTACCTGTTACAAATCACTTTAACAACAATAATATATCTCTACCACTAACATGTTAGATAAACTAACTACTAGCTACTCAACAATTAACAACTAACTTCCTAAGTCCACTGCTAGACCGCCTCGCTCTGATACCAAAATTGTCGCACCCCGCCCCGGATTAACATTCCAATAAGTTTAGTCTGATTCGGAGATGCAACCACAATCAATAAACTACACAAACCCTCCAATGGATAAAGCCAAAGCTAGAAAAACAAAGTTTTATTTTTTATTGACAACACAGAATTAGCGTCTTTACAAACCACAACGGAAGTCCAAAAGAAAAAAAAAATTACATAACTATCTACAAACTAGCCAAGGCCTTGCCCGGAACCCCTGACAAGCAACCCTGAGAAAGGGTATGACCACCCAGGGAGACTAGCAGTGGACATCTACAAAACCTACAAAACTAGAACTCGAACAAGTTCCGAGAGTGTAATGAGACACAGATGTAGTCCAAATAAATTGAATGATTAGCTTAAAGAAATGCGTAAACAATTCGGCACGAAACCTATACAGCACGAAGCCATTTTTAGGACTCAATTGTCCTATACGACACGAAGCCACAATTCGACACAAAGTCTATTTGGCACGAAGCCACAATTCAATTCCAAGAAAATAACATCTGTGGATCAAACACTCACCTCCGTCTCCAAAAAGAAAGCACAATTTGTGATTTTGGCACCTCGGACGTGCCCGTCTCAGACTCTGAAAACACGCACTCTCAATTAGCACAAAAACCATTTGTATTTCATAACGAACATCAATTAGTTCCATGCTAAATATCTACTGCCAAATGGGTATCAATTGAGCAATTAAAACATGATTAAAAACTCAGTTCCAACATCCAACACGCAATTTTAGCAGCTAATAACGCAGTTTCAGCACCTAGCAATGCATTTTCAGCACCTAACTGTGCAATTTCAACATCCAAAACATTTTCCAGCAATCAACTAGCAGTTTTGACAACCCAAAACTCATTTCGGCATTCCGGAAATCAATTTTCTGCATCTAAATAGCAGTTATAGTAACATTTTCATGCTTAAAAGGCATTTTCAGCAACTAGAAAACATAATTCTGCACCTAATCAAATAGTTTCAGCAACCATGTTCAAATTTCAACACACTAGTAACACAGTTTCAAAATCAAGCTCTTGTCCTTTAAATATTAGTCCACGACACGATTACCCTTTGTTTTGACCATCAATATGGTACCACTGTGTTCAGATCAAAGCAAATTACTCAAATTCTCCTTACAAAGAGCAAAAACGTGCTAGTGCTTAGCAAAAGTCCAAATTATCAAACTTAGCTTTTGATCCTAAAAGAAAGACTTCTTTTTTTTTTTTTTTTATTTCACACCAAAATCAAACACTAGAGTCACCTCCTAAGAGGATACTTATAGAAATTAGAGAGTTATTGATAAACGTACTGATCAAATCACACAATTTCAAGAGAGAATTGAGCTCCAAAATGGTACTCAAACACTTGTATTAAGCTTAAGGAAGAAATTCCCAGTACGATCTGTAGAAAACAGAGAAAGAGTGAGAGGAAGAAAAGGAAAAGAGGGAGAAATAGATTCAATCTTCCACCCCCACTACTTGCCGTCCTTCCTCCCTTTTATAATCCAGATCTACTTTCTCTCTCCTCTAACTGCTTCCCCTCACCAAAAGAAAAAATAATTCTGAAATGGAAAAAGAAACTGGAAAATGCAGTTACGCCCCTATAATTTAGTAAATAGCAATTAACTGTAAATAGCTGTGGGTGTATCAGTTATTTTCCCAATCTTCAAACTATTTCCCTTCTTCCGTCTCGTATCTCCCTCTCTGGATCGAATGTTTTCTTTCGGCGTCAAAAAGACTCCCATAGCCAAAACCCTTGTTAAATATAATATACACTATTTTGCATAGATATCTATTACTAACTAGAGCACTAACAAGATTTTTTTTTTTTTTTTTTCTTCTAAGTACACAGATGTTAATAGAATAGCTATGACATATCTACCAAACATGCAATTTCTAAATAATTGCACTCCATCTCCTTCAAGTTTTTGGGAACCACATCTTAGCCCACATAAAAGAAACTACATTTATATTTGCCATTTTTTGTTTATAAATCGGGTCTCGCATGTTCCCTAAAACGCAGTCCACAACTACGAGCATATAAATGAGTCCGCAAGCACCACATAAAAGTGCACAAAGTATTTAAACTAACTCGGGGAGTTACAAATACGGTACGTTGTTCTAGTATTCTTAATTTACTTGAGCAATATTTTGACTCATTACAAATCAACTAACTTAGGCATCGGAGGCTAGTTGGCTAACACCACACTGGTGTCCCTAGTCTTGTTTCTTTTGCTGGCCATATGTCGAGCAGTGCCGAAAGCTGCTTCATCAGTTGGTGTCGTCTGTGGGAATTTCGATTTCCAAACGGTGACTGGTTTCCTTTTATGGTACTAACTCGATCGATGGTGTCACAAAATCTTTGTCAGAATGATCCTCCCGTCTGGTAGAATCAACCCAATGGCCCGGGGGCAAATCTGCCTGTGATAACACCGGAGATGTACGCGGTGCTCCAACAATAGATAGAAATCTTGAACAAGACATTGCAGAAAACACAGCAACAAAATCAAGAACTCCGTAACCGACTTCCACAGTCGGAGAATCATCAACCAACCTATCCCCAACCCTTAAATCGTCAACCTTCTAATCATGACGTTCAGAATGATCATTCTAAGAGACAAGACGAAGCTGAAGGAAGTCAAAACCAAGGGTCTCAGAGTAGAAGGCAGGCCAAATGACCACTGGAACGTCCCGAGAATAACCCGGATCCCCTGGTTGTCTTGCAAGCCTAGATTGATGGGTTAGCGAAATAGTTCAAGGGAAAAGTCCCCGCTGCGATGGAGGAATTAGTTCAAAACACAGACTTGTCATTCACGGCAAATGTCATGAGGGTACCACTTCCATGGAGTTCAAGATTCCCCAGATGGAGGCGTTTAATGGTTCTATGGATCCGCTTGACCATTTAGAGACCTACAAAAATCTCATAATGTTACATGCTGTTTCGGATGAGATCATGAGTCGTGCTTTCCCTGTTACTCTCAAAGGGGAGTGCACGCATGTGGTTCAACAAGATTAAGCCATATAGTATCGGTAATTTCAAAGAGCTCAACAAGAATTTTGTGAGTTATTTTATTGCTGGACAAAAAGATAGTGAGCCGTCGACTTATTTGTTTATGGTTAAGTAAGGGAAACATGAGTCATTGCGAGACTATACTAATAAATTAACAAAGGAATCCATGCAGGTGGAGGTCTTTGACGACTGGGTCTCCATTACAGCCTACATAGCCGATCAATATTCAAGTCAGTTCTTATTTAGTCTTACTAAAGAACCACCTAATACAATGGCCAAGCTCATGTTAAGAGCTCAGTAACACATGAACGCAGAGGATGCCCTGAATGCTAGATGTTATAGGGATGATAATTTTGAATCACAGCCTTATCAATTTGGTCAGAAAAACCAGAGCGATAAGCGTAAAAGAGACCAGCCTGGGTCGAGTAGAGATCAAAAGAGCAAAAAATCTGATCAGAAGGCCTCCTCAAAAAGAGAAGGACCACCAGAGAAGTATAAGCAATATACAAACACTCATTGCTACGGCCAAGCAGATCTTGAGTGATCTCTACTATGATCTCGACCTCAAATGGCCGGAAAGTTGTAGACTGATCCAAATCAAAGGTCAAAAGATAAGTGGTGCAGGTTTCATCGTGACCACGGTCATGAAACTGATAACTGCAATTATTTAAAGTAGCAAATCGAAGACTTGATCCAAAGACGTCAGCTAAGATGGTTTGTCAAAGGTCAGAAGCAACCAAGAAAGGATGATCGCCCAAAGAATGATCAGAACAAGAGAACAACCATGTTGGAGAGGTAGTGGTCATTCACAGTGGACTGGGTGGAGGAGGAGAATCGAATAATGCAAGGAAGGCTCACTTGCGTCAACTTTGGACAGATGACCCCATGGAGGTCAATACTTTCGAAAGACCGAGCAAATCTGCCAGATCGGAGGAGGTGCCAAGCATTTTTACTAAAGAAGATGAAGTAGGGGTAAGCTATCCCCATGATGACCCTTTGGTGCTCACTTTGTTGTTAGCCAACTTCAAAATAAGAAGGATATTGGTCAACACAGGGAGCTCGGCAAACATACTCTTTCTCCACGCATTCATGGAGTTGAACATTGGATGAGAGAGGCTGAGACCCATTAAATAGTCCTTAATGGGGTTCTTAGGACAACTGATTCAACTTAAGGGAGGATCACCCTCCCACCTTAGGGGAAGAAGGGAGGCAGGTTACGCACAAGATTGATTTCTTGGTGGTAGATCCCATCTACTTACAATGTAATTGTTGGAAGGACACTTCTCAATCCGGAAAGTCCACTATCCAAATTGATTGGCCAACGTAGTCATGGTGAAAAAGGCTAACGGCAAGTGGAGAATGTGCGTTGATTTTACCGACCTAAATAAAACTTGCTCAAAGGACAGCTTTTCACTTCCCAGGATAGATCAGCTTGTGGATTCAACAGTAGGGCATGAGCTTCTCAGCTTTATGGATGCCTTCTCGAGCTACAGATTTACATGTACAAAGATGATGAGGAGAAGACTTCATTCATCTGGACAGAGGGCTCTACTGCTACAAAGTCATGCCATTTGGGCTCAAGAATGCAGGGGCAACCTACCAGAGGTTAGTAAACCAGATGTTCAAAAAATAGATTGGTAGGAATGTAGATGTCTACGTAGATGATATGCTGGTCAAGAGTAAAGCTTGGAAGGATCATGTTGGTGACTATGAGAAACCTTTGAGGTACTTAGAAAATACAAGATGAAGTTAAATCCTTCTAAGTGTGCTTTTGGAGTGGCCTCGGGAAAATTCTTGGGCTTCATGGTCTCCTAAAGGGGGATTGAAGCCAAGCCTGAAAAGATACTGATAACGTTGTGGGGCCCACTCCAGAATCTCATACAAACAATTTGGGCCCTCTATTAATTTCAAAATAAATTTTCAAGTAATCTCGCACAAAATTAGTTCAATTGGAATGTGACAACTCATGACCCACCTAGATGCAACAAAGTTCTATAATATAAGAGAATAGATGATGCCATAACTTGCACAAGGCCTTTTAAAGTCGTGAAGACGTTAAAACTCATTGCTTTGCAGTTAAGTATTTTTGCCCTAGGAGCAATCTTGGGATGGGTTACCCTACTGGGAAATCATTAGAGCTTGGGCAGCAAAAACGGACAATATTGTGCAAGGCGGTGGCGGATGATCAAAGTTAGTATCAAACACAACCCCAGAGTACGGGGTAGGAGCCACCTCTAGAATCTGCATGAGCCACGTTTTGAATCCCGGAGTTGGAACAAAGTGCTATGCAGAACTAAGTGCTATATCTCCCGTGGAAAGGTTGCTGGGCCAATATGCAATGAGGACGTTGCATCATAAGGTGGGGAGAATGTGACAGCCCATGACCCACCTGGATTCAACGGACTTCTATGATGTAAGAGAATAGATCATGCCCTAACTTGCACAAGGCCTTGTAAAGTCATGAGGGCGTCAAAGCTCATTGGAACTTCCCAGTTAAGTATGCTCGCCCTAGGAGCAATCCTGGGAAGGGTCATTAGGAGCAATCCTGGGATGGGTGACCCTACTGGGAAGTCCTTGGAGCTTGGGTTGCCATAGCGAACAATGTTGTGCAAGACCATGGTGGGTTGTTACACGGATAATGGTAAGTAGTTGATCTAGACTTCCAATTCTTCACACAATTAAAATTTCGAATGAAAAATTGAATGATTGGATAAAGTATTTTGTAATTATCCACTTATGCTAATTTTTCTATGAGGCTACTCAAAAGGTTATGTTAAAATTAATGAACGGCTCTAATCATTTGTGTGAGATCCAAAGTGGGGCCCACTTAGAACAGTGAAGAGAGAGAGAAATAAATGAGAAGCAAAATACCTGAAATGCCCCTCATTTTAATGCTTTAATTTAACGGCACTAGTTTTGGGAACTTAATTGGTACAAATGTTGAACATTGAGAACTAAATGTTAACAATTATTACGTTAATATTAAATTAGGACGCGATTAATATTTTGATGAAAAAAAAATTAGTAAGCCTTAGGAATCGGATAGATTTGATTAGCTCTAGCAAGTGCTTACCCAAAAGTATACAAATTACCCAATCTTGTTTTGGTTGGAATTTTCCACATTTAGTGCTCCCTTCCATGGCCTGACTATTTGTTGAGGAAACAAAACAGGGCCGACCCTAATTTTCGGCCCAAAGCCAACATCAAATATGTGGCCCTTTTGTCATTCACGAACAAACAAAATGATAAAAAGATACTAACTCAATTTGCAAAGGAAATTACTAATACTGAACAAGATAAAATTGAAAAATTATGCATCATTGTAAGAATTTAAAAGTATCACTTCAATGTCAATCTTCTTGCATTTTTAGCAGCCAAAATTTACTTATTTGATAAGCTTATTTTAAATAGGCTTAGTTTTAAATTTATATTTAATGAATATTGCAAAAAAAAAAAAATTGGGCCCCCAGTTTTTAAGATTTTCTGGGCCCAAAGAAGAGGGGTTGTTAGCCTTTCCTCAAGGCCGATAATGGAACGAAAATATACCAACACCAACTTATTTCGTGGAGATAAAATTCCTTAGACCGGAGGTGGAAACCATGGGTTTTCCGCCACCATCATAATGAGTTTCACTGTGTGTTTATTATTGATCTGAACTGTTCATCTTGTAGAGTCCGCAAAGTAATATAACTTTACAGAAAATCAACTTGATCTACGTCGATATTTGAATTTTGTTTTATGAAACGGACGGTTATGAACACTTCAACTTTAAAATTATTGACAGAATTTGACTATCCACATTTTATAAACTAAAATTCAATTTATGATATATCTACCGATGTACGATCAAGCTAATTTTTGGCGTGGACATACTACTTTGTGGGTCCTACAAGATGAACTGTTCAGATTATAACAGTAAATGCACGGTCAACCCACAATAGTGGTGGTGGAAACCCACCGTATTCACAATCGGTGGAAATAAGGTAGTGTTTGGTTGGAGTTTTGAGAAAAAAAAATTTGAGACATATTTTTGACGTAGTGTTTGATTTAGTTTTTGGAAATGACAATAATGATTGGAGAATGGTAATAAGTGGAGAGAGATAGAGAGAGAAATAAGAATAATGATTGGAGGCAAGGGTAATGAGTGGAGAGAAGGATGTGTGTAATGATTGGAAGGAGTAATGAGTGGAGAAATATTTGATTTTTTTTTTTTTTCAAGATAGAAACCAAAATCTCTATTTTTTGGTTTAACATCTCTAAAATTTTTGACTAAACAAGGGGATAATAACTTTTGTTTTTAACTCTACCCCTTTACTTTCCAAACATGAAAATGTTTGAAACTACTTTTATCTTTTGAAACATTCCAAACTAAACCTTAGGTAACGCCATGTTTAGATGCCCTTGTGGTGCTTAAGCTATAGCACGTAATCTTGAACATAAATCTCATGTCACGTCAACAGATTCAATGTCAAAACCGGGATTCAAACGCGAGGGTGGCACTGTTCAATAGAAATCTAGTTTCATATTGTGTAGAATGAAGAAGCAAATTAAGTGTAAAGTTATACAATTAGGTTTTGTTGTAGGCATTTTTTTTGGGAAAAAAAAGAAGACTTCCTCCAACTCTATTATAGTATTCAATTGTGAAAACATTACCATGTTAATTTTTACTGGTCCGAATTGACCATTATATAAATTGCAATTCATACAGTATTTGTACAAGGTATTACTCCCTCAGTCCCTTTTTTACAAGAGAATTTTAATTTGCCATCCTAAACTAATATTTCCTTTATGATTCCACCCTAGTGGATTTGAATCATTATGATTCCATCCTGTAAAATAAAATTGGACCATTGTACCCTTATTTTCCCTTAGTAGTAGATATAGTAAATCTAATAAATATTTCCGTAACAAAGATTTACATTTCCAAAAGTGCATGAAATCATATTGGTGATCCATGATGGCAATGATTTTCTTCCATAGCAGTTTCATTCTTTTCCATAATTGTTTAATAATGTCAATTTGGTAATCCAAGATGGCAATGATCACCTTTCCCAGACTTTGATACCATCTCAGAAAGGCTTCCGTCCCCAGACATGCAACCAGGAAGATCAAGTTCAACACCCGCAAGGGATTTTGCTCCCAAAACCATTGTCATCTCTCTCCCTCTCTCTCCGGTTGGCCAACTCATCCGACGTCCTGCGACGAGCACCAATCGTCACCATCAACATCATCATCCAAGTCCAACGAGGCAGCCCACTCTGATCAGATCCATTGCGGTGGCGGCCGCCACGAAAGCCACTGTCCACAATCTCTCCGGATCAAGATCGTCACCCACTTTCACGGTAGATTGGGTTTTTTTTCCCTTTCTCTTTGATCGGTTGTAGAATCATGTTTTTATTTATGGTGGTGATGGGTTCCGAATCTTATTAATGGTGGCGTCGTTTTTCGATTCAATGGTGAATTTTTTCGATTCAAGTTTGGTGTTTTTCTTTGATATAATGAAATAAATCAATAAATCTTGTTCACATGCCCTTTAAAAGATGGTTTTTTCAAATAGTGAATATGGCTTATTGATTTACCCATTTTGGTGATTTGATACAGTAAAAATGGTAAATCACTAAACCATGCTCACTTTCCATACTGGGTGATTTGATACAATAAAAAATGGTTTACTGGTTTACTACTTCGGCACTTCGGTGATCCGGCAAAGTAAACTTGATAAATCAACACATGATTTAACCATGTTTTTCTTTTGATTTTTATGGTGCATTAATCAACCATGTTTTTCATAGTTTTGGCTTGGGTTGTGGTTTTGTGGTGCGTTAATTTACCATATATTTCATAATTTTTTAAAGATTTTTTTTTGCGGTGTATTAATCTACCTATCATGATAAAAAAAAAGGTGAATTACTACAAAAGTGCATGAAATCAATATCTCATTACTCGTGTTTTTAAGACAAAATATCATGATTATTTATTTTAAATTTTTTTAGGTGTGAGAAGATTAGGAGAGAGAAAATTATAAGATTAGGAGAGAGAGAGAGAGAGAGAGAGAGAGATTAGGAAAGATTAGCTATGAGAGAGAAATATTAGGAAATTTGGGAGAGAGGAATATTAGAAAAATTGGGAGAGAGAAAGGGTATTTTGGGATTTATTTGAATATCAAGATAAAATCATAAGCATTCAAATCTCATAGGATGGAATCATAATGATATTTTTTGTACAGAACCCCTAATTAACTCTCCTTTTTTACAATATTTGTCCCTTAACAAGTGTTTGTTTTGAAAAATTAATGGGTAAAAATTAGTATAATTACTATTTTGCCCTTTCGGAAAGAAATGGGTAAAGAGTAAAGTGTAGGATAATTTTGGAAAGTGGAGGTAAAAGTTGATGTAAAAGGTGTAAAGTGAAGGTAAAAGTTAATGTGAAAGGTTTAATGATGATGTTTCTTTAATAAGTTGGATTTACAAAGCAACACAATTAAAAGGGGATGGACGGAGTAGTTTTTTAGCATACGCATAAATATGTAGTCAAACCACGTTAGTCTATAAGAAAAAATTAAGTGTTTGAAAGTGCACCCCACCCCTATGTACCTATTTGAACCACGTTAGTCTATATATGAAAAAAATTATGTGTTTGAAAGTGCACCACGTTAGTCTATATATGAAAAAATTTATGTGTTCGTAAGTGCACCCCCACCCCCCTCTATGTGGCTCTACTTAGTACCAAGAATGAATCGAGAGGCAAATGAGCCTGGATGACAGCTTTATCCACGTTTCATGTTTTTATGATTTGTATCATAGTTGTTTTTTTTTTTTTGGTAAATCAGCTTGAAATTAAAAGAGGTTAACCAAATATACAACCCACAAGGGGCGTACCCCAGGGAGGACATGTATCATAGTCGTTATTAAAATTGTTTGTTATATGTTACAATTCGGAACCGAAGCACGTCGAATTCGCAACGCATGTCAGAGCTGTCGTCCTCCAGCCATCGTCTAATATCGCCAAGCGAGATCAAAGCGGGTTTGTGCGAGAGCTACGCTTGGGAAAGATCTAATTTTTATTTTGTCGAAATAGGGGTCTCACGAAGCCGATTAGACTTTGTTTGATTTGTCGAAAACTAAAAAGTAAAAATTGGAACCGGAGGAACTGGTTGCCACCTCCCCCTCTTATGTTCCACCCCTCATCGGGCTGAACGGATTGGTATTTTAAGGTTTTTAATTAAGATGGTAACTCATAATCTGAAAAGAAAAATTGTTGTAATATGATTCCGGAAGGAAAATTATGTACGAAAATATGTGAATCATTATACTATTGCTAGGAGTAGGCACTAGTTTAATCCAAGCTATATGACTTTCAATCATTTGAAATTGGTGTTCAAGTTATAAAGCATCAATAAAGTTTGGTGTAGAAGAGAAATGGCATTCCCACTTTGTCTGATGAGCACTCTACTAGGGTCCTTGAACTTGCCCATATTAGTAGTTACTACTTGTTATCTATCCAACTTCAACTAACATGTGACCCTCAATCCATATTGGAAGTATGACTCTATCCATCCAAATTCATATGCTGGACCCCACACTTCCATCCAATCGATCATGCTCATGTCCAAGAGACAAGCAACCAAAAATGGTCAAAAGGGAGTCAAAGAGAAAGATTGAGAGGGAAACAGAAACAAAATAAATAAAAGTAGCTTTAAAGGTTCATAAGCACTTATCATTTTGAGTAATTGGGAGAAACCCCACATTGCCCATCCTCTTCTGGGGGCATCCTCTGGCCCATTCAAGCTGTCCTCCTAATCTCCCTCTCCAATCCATTGCATCTGCCTTCTTCCCCCCTTCCCATAATATTAGTATAACTTTGAAAAGAAACAAAGATCCTAAATCTTTTCTACTATTGTATATTATTTATCAACTTTCCCCTGTTAATCATTCACTTCATGAATTGACAACATCCATTAAATTTTGTGAACCCATCTATTTTGTGGGTTCCATTGCCCAATTCCATATGTGATTGTGGAGTAATTACAAACCAAGCAATGGATCCCATCTAGGAAATGCATGTATATGGAAAACCAACTTTTTACTACTATTTATGCACTTTCGCCCATGGATTCTACTGGGCAATTTATGTGTTCATCGAATTATTGTGGAAAAGAATTGGCTCCTAAAAGACCCTTGTTATTTCCATGTGAGAGTAAACAATGATTCTAGATTACATACGAAAAATGGTCAACGAAAATGGCCAGGATTTTCTATAAAAGAGTTCCTCTAGTTATATATGGGTTTTTTGTGTAAACATTCTATAGGCGTAGGCTGTACATTCGGTTATGCTGTTTTTCCCTTCCCGGCGGGTTGTGCCGGGAATCATGCACTTTATGTTGTTTTTCTCTATTCTTTTTTTTTTTTCTTTTTATTTAGGCTTTCATGGAATATGTCCCTTGTAGGCTGTACATTAGGTTAGCCTCTTTTTATTTCAAGCTAAATTAACCACAAAAAAAAAAAAAAAAAATTCTATAGGCGTTGGCTGTTTTTGTGTCCATAAAAATTGGAGAATTATGGATCGCGTTCTGTTTTCCCCGTAGAAACTGACTCTAAAGATCCAGCTGAGCCTTGTTGAAATGGGTTTAGTGGCTTATCAATCTATGGTGCCAAAAGGAACAGGACATGTGGGATTTGTTATCAAGTTGTCAAAGTGATTGATTTGGTTGTTAACGACCCTACGTAGTGAAGGATCGATTAGCCGACTAGTCTTTTCTTACTTACTGTGTTTTTTGAATAAATGCTGATAAAGACTGGTATTTTTGAAGCTATCTGATTTTTTCTATAGGTTACAAACTTACACAGTTGAAAGATTGTGGGCTTTCGACGTGTAAAGTACGCAACATTTTGTATAATTACGACGAAAAAGACAATGAAATTGAATTGATAGGCTGCCCATTTGGCTCACACCTCTAAGTTTGGTTTCCATTTTTTTTTGGCTAAATCTCAGCTAAAAAGATGAACTAAGAAAAATCCAGTTTTTGTGGCTCAAGAGTTTTTAATGGCGCTAGCTTTTGATGAGTGTTAACGGTATTTTTGCCGTATAACAACAAAAATCCAAGTTAAATTTTGCAGCCGAATACAGAATTATTTTGACTTTTGCCATAACTCAAATTTAAAAATTAGATTCTTATTTTCTTATATATATTTTGTCACAGCTAAGGCATTATGTTCACTCTTAAAGATTTATTAGAGTTGAGCCAGAAATCTCCCGTTTTTTCTTTCTAGACTTCCTGGTAATTGACAATCGTACTCCAAACAAGTAAGATTTTATTTTGGTTTCTTTGGCAATTTTCGTGACCTCCATCTCACGAATATTTACTCCAAAGAAAATAGAGTCTCGCCCAATGAAAAGCCGCTACCCATGGTTTTTTTTTTTTGAAAGAATCGAAATAAACAAATGAGATAGGAAATGGTTGTGTTGTGGTTTCAGAAACAAAGTTAACCCTGTTAGTCGAAAATAGACGGTAAGGGGGGTATCTGCCAAATAATTTGTAAGGTAAGGGAGAGCAGTGGAATATCAGAAAGCAAAGGGGAGGTCAGTGGAATTAACCAAACCTCAGGGGTGGTAAGTGAAATTAACCCTTTTCATTCAGATAAATAACTAATGCTTAGTCATGGCAAGACTTTGAAGCAACAAATTAGATTAATCCAATCTAGCTCATATTGTGTCATGTCAGAAAGTGATAGCCAAAGCTAGCAGAAATGCAGTTTCTGTATGTTTTGGATCATATAGAATCTTACTCCATCCCTCCCATTTTATTTGTCTATTATTTCTCTTTTGTGCCTATTGCTTATATCTTTTAATCTATAATATTTTTATGATTTCGAGAATTTTGTATTATAAAACAAATTGAAATCTATAAAATAAGATCCATATTGTTTATTTTTGGAAATCCACATTGAAAAATATAGGCAATAGACACAAAAGAAACAAAAAGAATAATGGAGAAACAAAACGGGACGGGGGTATATTTTATAAAGTACTTTACTATACTAATATGCCATATCTCTCTCTCTCAATCAATCAATCACTATTTGTCTGAGCGCAAATACAAGATATCAAATAATAGTCCTATCAAGAGAGATTATGGTTAGATATGATTTGGAAATTAAGCAATCTGATATTTTTGTGTGGACATGTTTGGCACCCAAGGAAATTCAGAATAAATAGGGAAAGAAAACATAGAAAAGGATCATGTCTTTTTTTTTTTTTCGTTATTAATAATGATCAATCTCCCCATTACATGTGAGGGTTAATACAAGTATGCTTTGCAGATTCTGGTCATTTACCAATAAGTGGGGACAAATATTTCAAAATTGAGAAAACAGAGGGAATGATTTGATTCTGTGAAGCATCTTCATGTGTTAAATGGCATTGAGGGATAGCTGCCAAACGTACTGAGGTCAGAGGAGCCAACACTTTTGGTAGAAGAAGCAACATGTCCTTGATACCCTTCCCTCACAAGCCTCTGCACCTTCTGTGCCTCCAATGCGTTTGCCCTCTGCAACATAAAACATTCAAATTGTTGAACGTAAATTTTCATACATAATCACTCACGACTCTTTTCAATTTCAAAAATAAAAATTCCGCGACTTTGATTCATAGTGTTTTAAAAAGAAATTTTATCACCTTATTTTAGTGAAATAGGAAATTTATGTTTCTGGATCATTTTACTTCCCTAAAAGAAACCGATAGTGTGCTCTATATTTATGGCATTGGTAATGCATAGAAGTACAAAAAATAAAATAAAAATTGCCAATAAAAAATTCAAATTGCAAACATATATATTTGTTTAAGGTTGCAGAAATATAAGCGCAAGAGCCTTGTGTATAGTGGTAGATGCAAGAATTTATAAATAGAGAGCCTTTTTGGAACGAATAGTGATAGAGCCACACACTTTCAACCACACACAACCACATACCCTCTCACATGTTGTGGGGCCCTCTGTGGGCCCTACATGGGGTGGGCCCCACCACATGTGAGAGGGTGTGTGGTTGTATGTGGTTGAAAGTATGTGACTCTAGCATTTTTGTTTTGGAACTGACAACATTAGTTTGAATTTGGAGAGAACATTGTTTAAAAAATTAATTTTTGAGGGGGCTAAATAAAAACAAACTTCAACATATTGAAAGGGTCAAGATACTAAACTCTCACTTACAATACCAAAATTATGTAGAGAAGAAGATATACCATATTAAAAATATTTGGTGGCACCAGCACACCCTTTCGTCCACCAAGTTGACGTACGGTTCTTTAAAATCCAATTTACCCACTTTCAATTTAGAACTAAACTCAATCTATTATAAATTAAGGACATAACGAAGAGAATAATTAGTTGTTAGGTAGCTAAGAGTTGAACTAGAATAGTACTACTGTCTCTTTAGTTTTAATTATGGAGTAGTAAAGAAAAATAGTCCAGTGTTTGTGTTTGGAAAAGCAAGCTAGCTAGCTTTGAACAAGCATATATGCACCTGCAATGCTTCCAATGTATTATGGGCAGTCTGGGAATTGAAGTCATGGAAGCTGGTTGCTGCAGTAAGTTTCATAGAAAGAAACTGAACTCCCAAAACACAAGAAATTGAAGATGTTAGCCAGTTACGTCTACAATTTTATTGGAAATTAAAGCCAGTACTAGTAATTAATTTGAGACTACTACTACTCAGCTCACCTCAACTTGATTTTGCAACGACTGAACATAATTGATTATTTCATCCAACATTACTGCCATGCCCATCGTCTGCAATTTAACCCAAATTACTTATTACTCCAATAATTTGCTTTTTTTTTTTTTTCTTCTTTTTTAATTTGGCACAAAGAGAGAGAGAGAGAGAGCAAAAGAGAGAGATGGGGTTACGACCTTGTAGCAACCAGGCACAATGCCTTGCAAGCATTTTAATCTCTCATTAATTTTTCCTCTTCTTACCTGATAATATGATCACCATATATCATGTCATGTGTAAAAACAAAACAAATCCCAACAAATGTTTTTATTCTCGGAAGTAGTAGTAATTTCCAGTTAGCTAAGTTTTCCAAATGATTTTAGCAACTGGGTTGCTAAAATCATGATTGATTTTAGCAAATGAGTTCACTAGGTGTCAATCATGATTTTAACATCTGGTGAACTCATTTGCTAAAATCATGGTTAATTTTAGCAACTGGGTTGCTAAAATCTTTTGCCTAGTAATTCAAAGTGATGAAAATAGAAACGGATAACTTAACTCTGAAACAAAGCAAGCCTGAAAGAAAGTTTTAGAAACGTTACTCTTTCTGCTAAACTGTGACTATCGGTAGCTTGGCCTCTTCTTGCTCTAACATGTACCACCTCATTCTCCTTGGCTTTCTCCTCCCCTTTCTCCTTCCCTCTCATTCTCTTTCCTCTTCCCACATTCTGTGAACCGAAAAAAAGAAACAAACAGAGTCAAATAACAGGGTATCAAATTAAACTAAACTAAAATAAACAAACAGAGTCACAATCACACTCTGTGATTACATTCTTTCTCCTTATCCCATCTAGCAGTAATTCAGAAGAAACTGGTGGAGACGAGTTTCCAGAGCTACTTTCGGTGAAATCAATTGATTTTCTCTTCCCGCAGCTTCCATGGAATTCATTTCCTTCCGATACAATGCCCTCCGAAACTGGCAATACATTCTTTGCATCATAATCGAAAATACCAGGGAAATATTGTTCTCCCAAGTTTCCTGGGAATTCGTTTCCTTCAAATTGAGGTGGGTTCTGCATAAACAAGTTGTCAATTGGAAAACCCAGAAAGCTCTGGGGATTCAAACTTGGATTTAGCTCTGGAAAGTGGTTTATTACTTCCATGTTTGCAATTGGATCAATATCGAAACAAGAAAATGGAGACTTAAAACTCTGCATTTCTGGTCGGGATTTCGGACTTGAATCGTTAATTTTAGTGAGTGGGTTGGAAACCAAGTAGGTGTTTGAATCATTTAGGGATCTGCCTTCTGCTTGCAAGATTCATATTTATACTTGGAGTAGATTAGGATATCGATTGTGACTTAAAAGAGATTACATTTATTTATTTATTTAATTGGACAATTGTACATTTTTTTAGTAAATCTTTTTTTGCTATATTTTGAAATTTTTTTTTTTTTTTGGAAAATATTTTCTTACTTTCCAAAAATAAAAATAAATTTGTTAAGTGTTGGAACTTGTGGCTTATATGGAGAGGTACCAAGGAGTTCTGATGGCCAAATGTCGAGCGGAACGGAGCGGAGCGGAGCGAGGGGAGCGAATAATTGAGGGGGTGTGGGACGTAGCCTAGCCGATTTAGGGTTGGAATATAGTATAGCTATATATACTCTCTATTGTAAAACCCTAGTCGATTTTGATCATAATAAAATAGACTCGCTCTCGCTCCCGTGGAGGTATCCGGTTTTGGGGAACCACGTAAATTTCTGTATTGATTGTTTTACTGTTTTCGTATTCCATTATTGTGTGGTGATTTCTCTAACATTAAGCATAAACTTTTAAAGTTACAGTCCACTTCCTAATCACAGTCCATAATATAATTATATCCTCAAAATAACACTAGGATCAATATAAACCATGGACGGAGAGAATATGTAGAATAGAAATCCACTATGGGGTTTGATTGAATGGGGAGTGATAAGAAACCGAAGGGCTAGGATCAATATAACCATGAACTTATTTCATCTCAGCTCTCCAATATGATACGGAAGACATTCGTGAGAGACACATGTTACAAAAGAATGTAATATAGATCTTGCAAGCCCAAGGCAATGTTTTCCTGTGTAATTAAACAGTGGAGAACTGAGCCACAATGAGAGACCACGTGGCAACTCCAGCTTCTGTGGTTGTGTTCCCTAGGTGGGCCCTTATTCAGGAGATATATCCAATAGAATGGGCTCATGAGGCATTGCTTTCCGGTTTCCTGTCTAATAGACGAAAATTGGGGGAAAATAACAAGAATATTTCGGCCTTTTACTGGGCCTCCATAGAAATTATGCGGAGGCCGGATGTGACATGTCAAAAGGGAGATTTTATAATATACTAGGGAATGTTCGTGTCTAAAGGCATGGTGTGTCGACTTAATTTGAACTCAACTTGATAAACACCATTTTGGTATTTATCATTGTAAGTAACATTTTCACACATATACACAAACACAAAGTCTGCACATAAAAGTGTCAATCTACCCTAGAGAGAGAGAGGGAGAGAGATAAAAATCAGTTCCATACATACACCTTAGCTTAGTTTTTGGCCAATCAAAAACAGGTATAACCTTGCTTGACTAAAAAAAATACATACACCCACCCAAACAATGTTATGCATACACCAAAAATATGCATACTCCATAACATATTCCGTTGCATTCACCTATACCAATATAATATTCGCACGGAGAACTTACATCTGCCCCTTCTTTCACTTTTATGATTGCAGCCAAACAAATGCCGTGAACCTAAGAGTAACAACACAATTGCTGGTAAAATGATAGAAATAGGATATATTTGTGTTAAACTAAAGCCATCAAACCAATAACATACTGAAAAGACAGCTAACATTTCGTTGAAGACACCAATAAGAAACATCCACACGCCTGTGCCTTTAGAGTACCACTATTTGCTCGACTCCGAGAACTTATAAATAAAACTCATATCAACATCAGAGAAAAAACTCCAACCCAACACCAAAATCACACACATTATTTTATGGGTCCCACACACAACTCAAACCAAAAGGAAGAAATACGGCTTAGATCAGTATAATTCTTAGGCAGAGAATCCTTTTGATTAAATCCAGTTGGCCAATATCTGTATTTTTATTTACAAAATATTTTTTGGTTACCACTTTTTGATAAACATTGATTGTGAAGGGAAGTTTGAAAAAACTCCACTTAGAAGAGAAGTTTGTATGTCTTGAAGGAGCATAAGACCAATTATAGCTTCTTCTTTTTTTTATTTTTTTTGGTCAACAAGGCCAATTATAGCTATTGAACAATCAAAGTAGGCAAGGAAGGGCAAAAACTAATCGGAGTTTGTAAGAATGTGGTAAAAAAGCGAGCAACTTCCATTGTCATTCATCAAGTAGCAGTAGGTCAGCCAAAATTCATGATCTGAGGGCCTTGCGCACACAATAACAATTAAAACACCAAACCAAATCCTAATTTCATGTGTAAAAAAAAAAAAAAAAAAAAAACATCTAGACATACGAAGCATGGAATGAGTAAGTACCTATGTAGCTCAGGTACGGTGACATTGGCATCTTGCTCATCACGAATCAGAAGTTCTTGGAATTTCCACATGTAAAAGTCAACTGAGTGGAATCGTGGAGTTGTGGTCTTCAAACTCTCAAAATCACAAAAGTCGCTACCTGGAAGAGAAAACACAGAAAAACAAATGGGAAACCATTAAACTCATGGCAAGCTTGAACTAACAAACAGGAAACCATCTAGGCTAAAAGTATCACCTCCAGTGTAAAGTCCAGATGAATCATGTATGGTCATCAAACATCCTAATGAAAGTCATTAATTTAAGGGATGAAAAAATAGTACCGTAGTATTCTAAAATGAGATGTGTCTTCAGAAATTTTATGCATCAAAACTAAACTGCATGCATAGGATCTCGTTTCTCATCACCTCAAAACTAAAATGTGTTGTGCCTTTTTTTTTTTTTTTTTTTAACTGAGTATTGTGCTTATTTTGGGCCATATGGCCTTTGGTTTTTCATAGAGTCAAAGACACGATTGAAATTCCTTTGCCAAACTAAGATTTGGTAAATTACCATTCAGAGTACTCTATACTCTGTTGCGGTAGCTCTTTCCAACGGTATTGCAAAACAACATAAAACGCCAAAAAAAAAAAAACTGTATTTCCCAAGAATGATCTCTAAAGTAGCAATAAATCTCATGAATCTCACAAAATTAAAAGGAAGTGGTTCTACTCAGGGAGGATTCTAAGGGATGAAAAAACAGTACCGTCATAGTAATAATTCTTATAAATAAACTAAGTAATGGAACATAAGAAAACAAACTTGGTTGTTTGTCCCAATAATTGGGATCAATACATGCTCCAAAGCTATTTGAGTCTCACTCCTTTCCATTGGTTCTTTTTTCACCAACTTACCACCAAACTTTTTGGCCACTATTGAATCAAATTTTAACCTAGAAATAGCAATTGAAAGATATAGAGTAAGAAATAAAACCATACCATCAAAATGATTTCCATTTAGACCTCCATACCATCGCCAAATCATACCTAGAAAGGGAAAAAAACAAAATTAGTTGCCACAGTGCTTCTCAATTATTCTAATCAAAAGATCAAAGAATTGAACATAGAGCATCCAATACCAACAAATATCCATCGGCAAATCAAAACAAAAAATGGAGAGTTAAGATCTTTAATGAAACAATTACCCTGAGATTATATATCAAACTCCCAAGTATACATCAAAGACTAACGAAACCAATTTATTAAAGATGATAAACAATCGATCGCTTCTTAACTCTTACCGACAAAACAACACCTGTTGCTCAACTAATTGCAGATTTAATTTGAACCCGATATACAACAAAGAAATCAGATAAAAACCTAATCGATTTGCGGTGCAGCAAAGTTAGATTGTGCAAACCACTCCACGGTAGGAAGTTGTAGACACCCCAATCCGGACCTTCGGCATCCTGGAACTTCCCCGATGATGGAAATGCCTAATGAGGACGCACAAGGTTTGATCAAAAACTTGAAAAAAACCCACCAATAACCTCCCATGAGATTACCAAAATATCCCTTGAGACCCTGGAATTGCCCAAAACTTCACAACACATGCACCTGAATTGCACTTTTAGGCACCAAGATTGGCCAAATCCAGGCTCCTGGAAGGAGTCCAGGCGTCTAGATTCCATAGTCCAGGCGCCTGGATTCAATCCAGGCGCCTGGAATTGCACAATCCAGGCGCCTGGATATCAGTCCAGGTTGAGTGTAGTTTAAGTTGATAGTGGGCGGGAACGATATCTTTGAGGGATTTTCTGCAGAATTAGTTGGAGAGGGGTGTGAGAGGGATGATTACCTTTACATGTAATCCCCTAGGTGACCCCTTGCACTTTCTAAAGGACCAAGTGGCCCTTTATGGACCCTTGTTTGCCTATAAAACCAACTCTCCTCTTCCATTTTCAGGGGGCTGAAGAACTACTCCCTCATTTTGACTGTTACTCTGTCAAAATAACCCCAGAATTTCCTGTTTCATCAACTACTTCTCAAACCCAACCCATTTCAAGCCCAAAAAACCATCTCTTTGCTCCATCAACCCATCATCCACTCCTCTCCATCAACCAAACTTCATTAAAGCTTCCACAAATCACCCATTCAGCTTTGTAAACTCAAGAACCAGTAGCTACATTCTTACCAAATCTACTCAAAAAATCATTTCAAGCCTTTGATCAAGTCAAAAAGGTAGACATTCTACCAATCTGTTCAAATAGACCCTGAGGGGGACTTAATCAAGCTCTCACTGGTCCTCTATACCAGTAGAGGGTTTGAGAGAGGTCTGAAAATCATCAAGAAAGAAAAGTCAGTTTGTGTATTAGAGCCCAATCCAGGTGCCTGGATCATCACCTTCCAGGCGCCTGGATCATCACCTTCCAGGTGCCTGCATTGGTTCCAGGCGCCTGGATTCATCCCATGCAGGCGCCTGGATCCACTTTTCCTTTATCTTGTTTTCTGTTTTCTTTCATATTTTGACTAAGTTTGGTACATCATTTGCATGCCTTGACTTACAGTTCTTTACATTGCATGTTCTGATCCTCATTTAGAAGTTCATTTGAAATGTTTTAAGTTTATAATCATGCTTTAAAAGAGGGTTATATATGAGAAAGTGGGTTAAATGAGCTTATATGTTATTTGTAGATTCTGAGCATTTAATTTTTGAGGTTTCAAGACAAGATCTTCCATGTTACATGAGCATCCCTTTATTTTAGATGTTTAAAATGAGTATTGTCATTGTTTTGACATTGCATTTTGGTATCATCTCATCACATTTGGATTGAATAAGGAGTGCCAAGCTTGTTATGGTGTTATCAAAACATTTTCCAGAATGCATGTGATTTGATCAGAGTATTGCATTTGTTGATTTCTACAAAAAAGTGGGATTTTAGAGTTTCTGTCTGGATGGCAATCCAGACGCCTGGATTGACTCCTTCCAGGCGCCTGGATCCAATCCAGGCGTCTAGATTGACTTTTTCCAGGCTCCTGGATCTTATCCAGGTGTGCTATGATGGTCATTTATGATTAGTTTCTGGGATATTCTGAGGCATTTTGGAGGCATTTTAGTACTCCCTCCGTCCCTTTTTAAATGTGTACAATGGGAAACGTGTATTTTTGCGGACATTAAAAAATGTACTTTCGTATAATATTTTTAAATTTTTTTTGCACCAAATTAAAGTACTCAATGAACACTTTAATTTGGTATAAAGAGAATTAAAAAATTATATAGGGAAATATGTTTTTTAGGAGTTTGAAATTACACGTATTCCTAGGGTACGCACTTAAAAAGGGACGGAGGGAGTATAACTTTAGCATTTTATGTATACAAACGCATTCATTCATGACGTTTTGTACAAGCATCCATGCATATCTCATTTATCTTGTCGATGTATTTGTAGTGCTTTCGCATAAATCTGTATTGGAAGTCCGTTCAAACAATGTTTTCAAAATCTTTTCAAACATTTAGTAGAGACCGGTAAATATGCCGGGCGTGAGGGGTGCTTTAAATTCCTTCCCCTCGCGTAACCTAGCTCCCGGACCCGAGAAATCTCAATAAAAGCAGACCAGTGAAATATTTTCTATTCCAAGGGCAAAAGGGTCATTTTTCAAAAGGTTTCTCGGGTATAGTCCTCAAATCCGGGTGGCGACTCCATTCAACCAATCAAAACCGTTTTCCAAAACTACTTTATTTTCGTGGACCACTCCGCGGGGTGTTCACAAGCTGGTGACTCCGCTGGGGACTATGATTAATATATATTTTAATATTATTACACCTATGTGTGATTTTATTAAAATGTATGTTAGTTATTGAGAGCTAAGCTTGAAAAATGTTGAAAAGATTTTGAAAATATTGTTTTATGGACTTTTTGCATTCCACGTGCATGGTTACTATCCTCCGCTGGCGTGTTTCGACAATCCCGCCCGGTTTGCCAGTGACGGGGAATCCCAAAATGCCCAGCACCCCCCGACTGTGATAAGTCACAATTGTCGTTATTACCATTGCCTTGCGGGATCCTTGGCGGTGGGAGACAGCTTTGACTTTGAGTCCGGGGTACCCATCTCAAACCAAAAACCGGCTTTTGCATATAGTTAACCATAGAACCCCACGTTAGATAACCAACCAATGAGTTAGGATTGTGTGCTCCATCCTGTTACGTGCTACGTGTTACCGCTTTTCTCAGCATGCCATGCTGCATACATACACGTACTTGCATCTGTACATATTGTCGTCTGTGTTTTGTACGCATTGTTAGTTAAGCATAAGTTAGGTCCTCGATAGTTAGTAGAAGGTTGCTTTGGCCCGATGATGAGTCGTGCATCCCATATGCACGTTGTTCTTACAAACTGATCTTTAGGACGACCGGAGATGGGAAAATTTGGATCGTCAAATTCTCGATAATGATCTAGACGAGTTTAAGGGACATTAGCCCGAGGAGGGTCAATCGCTCTTAGGCATTTGATCTAGATCATTACCGGAATTCGTGTAAATCATGATTTCCCAAATCCGATCATCCAATATCAAGGACGTGTTACTTAAAAGAAAACTTGAGGATTGGGGCAACCTTCCAAAGCTATCGAATTCAGTCTAGGAGACTTTAAACCCATGGAGTTTGAGATACCTCCGGTGTTGGTCGTGCCCGAACAGCCACCCGTGATTCAAACTAGCCTTGAGATCATTAATATCTGGATTACAACACCCAAATTGCTCTGTCTCGGATGGCCCAGAAAAGTGATTAGCTCTGATTTCAAAAAGATTGAAATTTAACCTGCTGAATAATGGCCTACCCGGGGTGTTGGAAAATCTTCTGTGCAGTGATCTTAAGTGAGATTTGGATCCGGTAGACTAACCCTAGGTTGTACATGAAGTCTAGGAGACTTTAAATCCATGGAGTTTGAGATACCTCCGGTGTTGGTCGTGCCCGAACGGCCACCCGTGTTTCGGACTAGCCTTGGAACTGCTTGTATCTGGATGGCAACACCTCATTGCTTTGTCTCGGATGGTCAAGAAAAGTGCAACGGCGTCAATATTTAGGTTTTTTAGGTTGGAACGCCGTATCTGCCGAGTAACGACCTACCCGTGGTGTTGATACAATCTTCTGTGCAAACGGTTCCAAGTGAGATCCGAAACCGGTAGCTTAATTCCTAGGCTAGAAATAAGACTAATTTTGGGCGAGGAGTGACATACGCATCATAGGCACCCTTTCGTTTGTACTTGGTATTTGAAGGCGATGAACTGAGTCCGGCTTTTGCTTTATGATCAGTTTTAAACCATTGGGCCTGCAAAGAAGAAGAAGACCTTACCTGTTTGGACTCGACCTCCCGGACAGAGATTGTCTCGATCGTTGTCACCAAAGTCTGAAGCAAGTATGTCGGCTGAACAGGAGCAAGATCCCCCTAATGAATTCGAGCAACTGAGAAAGGAGATGCAGGATGAAAGGGTCCGGAATGATACCCGAGTCACCCAACTCATGGCGATTATGGTGAATATTCAGAGTCGACTCCCTCCACCTCAGCAGCAAATACCTGATGGCGGAGCTCGGAATCAAGAGATCCCTAATGATGAACATCCGGAACAGCCCCCTCCCCCCGAGAATCCTCAATTGGCTGAAATGCTAGCTAAGATACTTAAGCTGGAAGAATCTGTTGCCAAAAGTGAGAAGCGAGCCATCGTTGGTTTTGACATGAGCAAACTCTGCATCTTTCCGGGCGCTAAGCTCCCCAAAAAATTCAAACATGTGGACTTTGAGAAATTTGACAGAATTGGGGATCCGAGAGGACATATTCAGGCGTATGTGAGCTCTCTCTCGTTGCAAGATGTTGATGAGCCTGCCATGGCACAAATGTTTCATGAAACACTCACAGGGCTCGCACTCCAATGGCTCTTGTCACTTGGCGTCTCGAAAAGGCAGACTTGGGAAGAAATGGTGGCTGCTTTCATCAAGCAGTATGAGTATAATTTCCAACTCAAAGTCACTACTCGTGAGCTCGAGAGTATTACAATGAAAGAAAAGGAGTCGTTCGCAGATTTTGTAAAGAGATGGAGAGCAAAGGCTGCGCAAATGACTGATCGTCCTAGTGACAAAGATCAAATGCGCATCATAACCAAGAACCTTCAATCAGATTTAGCACAATACATGGTAATGGCGCAAGCGCACAACTTTGAGACCTATTTTGAGATGGGTCTATCGATTGAGGAAGCTCTACAGAGTAGGGTGTTGAAGAAGGGAGATCCTGTCCCTAAACCCAAACGCAACTACATTGGAAACACTTCATCCCTATATGCAAACCCCAGTTACACAGCCGGCACCTCGTCCAGCTCCATGAGTCACCAATCCCATAAAACCGAACCTATAAATGCTATCCTGTCCCAACCAGCTCAACCAACTCAAACATTTCAAAACCAAAGAGGACGACGTGTTTTCACCCCTCTTCCCTTACCTTTTCCCGTTATCTTCGAGCGACTCGTTCAACAGGGAAAGATTAAGCCGCTCCAACCAACCCCACCTCCACAAAATCCTCCGCCTTCTTACAATCCAAACACCTTTTGCTTTTTTCACCAAACGCCTGGCCACCCCACTGAAAGATGCCAGCGGCTGCGTCATGAGATACAAGATCTCATCGACAATAAACAAATCAAGATCCAACTGAAAAACCTAATGTTGTCACCAACCCTTTGCCAGCACACAAGAGGAATATGGATATAGGCCAGATTATTCTTAGCTCCACCCAAAAAGACCTAAACTCCACTCCATTTGACCCAAGCCAGTTCATTGTACCAGAAACAGATCCCAAGCCTATTGTACGTATACCAGCTGAACACGAGGCGTGTTTTCTTGATGCACATTTGGACCCCACTATATGGCAAGAATGGGGTGATTTGATAGTGGCTATGGAAGCTCGGGAGTATGAGCAGATGGTGGCCAACAATGAGGTAAACGAAGAAGTGTGGCCGCTAAATGAACAGCCCAATGAAGGACCCCCCCTTGACGCCATGGTTAATCAACTTTGGGATCCAATGTTTGCAGATCCGCTTGATGGACTTGCGCTTCCTAATCTATTTGAACCTTTGCCTGTGATGCAAAACCAACAACTGGTGGAAGAAAGGCAAGGACAAAATTGGCAAGAAGAGAATGAGGCGCCTTGTGATGCTCAAGCGGATGAATGGGATCCCACACCAAATGAGTGGCAGCTCATGGACCCCAATGATCCCTTAGATGGGGCCACACTCCCCATGTTCTTTGATGAAACATATTTTCCAATGACACCGTTGTGGGAGGGTCGCCCTGATTTCTCCATGATGAGTGAACACGCCATAAACCGAATGACGGAGGGGATAGAGTTCACACCTTATGATTACATAGTTGATGAGAATCTCCCGGCACCTAGGTGCAAATCCCGGAGGACTGTAACATCATGGTGCTAAACAGAGGGTTACCTGATATTTGGGAAAAGCAAATGGAGGAAAATGTTTTGGCTAATGTGTGGGCCAATCCAAATGAAGGTATAGCACTCTCACCACTATGGGTTGGGAATGACGAAGTTTGGGCTGTTAACGAGACAGCGATGGAAAATGGAGATGTATGGAGCGAGGCAACTGTGGAGGGAATTACTAAAGGTTTGAAGGAAGCCAGTATAGCAAAGGGAAAGAGAAAGGCGGAGGGGGATCTTGTTGATTTTTACACAGATTATACCGACTTGTGGGGGGATGATCTTGACTCAGTCCTTCATCTCCTTCCAAGTGGTCGGTTTTATCAGCCTCCTCAAATGTTCGCCGGAAATACCTCAAACCTGCCCTCAAACACCACAAGCCAGCCACCTGTTAGCCCAGCTCCACAAAACAACTCAGTTACACCAAGTGATCCAAACAATCCTAGTGACCCAATTGCCAATCCTACTGATTTCCAAAACCTTTTTGACCCGCCAACCAACCAATCCCATGCCACTTCTGCAGCCAATAGTCGTATGCCTCGTCCAAAACCTCCACCAACAGCTGAAGAAAATCCCATCCAAAAACAACTTGAGAAAACCCCAGCCGCTCTAACCATTTGGGGGTTGCTCATGAGCTCCAATGAGCACCAACAGAAACTTGCTCAAGCACTGTCTTGTATGGAGATCGCCCCTGACACTACCCCTGAAGCCATGATGGCCGCCATTGCTACCAAACCTATCATTGCTTCCAAACCCGCCAAACACACCGTAACCTTCACCGAAGCTAATTTACCACTCGAGGGGACTGACCACAACAAACCATTGCATGTCACCATGAAGTGCATGGGGAAGTGGATCCCAGTTGTATTGGTGGATAACGGGTCTGCGCTCAATGTTTGTCCTCTCCGAACAGCTCAGTGCTTGGGACTTAAACCAAAGGATTTCGCGCCATCTAATCTCACTGTTCGAGCTTACGATAACACCCATCGCAGTGTGCTTGGGACGGTAGAAATGGAGATCGCTGCGGAGGGGTTTAAGTCGACTGTGGAGTTTCATATACTTGAGATTCCAGCTTCGTTCAATCTACTGTTGGGATGCCCCTGGATGCATCGTCCTGATTTAATGGCAGTTTCATCCACTCTGCATCAAAAGGTTTTGCTTGGATTGGAAAGTGGGACAGTTGCTCTGTACGGAGGCACAGGCATTCGTCCTCATGCCGAGGATAATGCACCCCTGTTAGAAATTATGCATGATGAGAATGACATCCAACTTGGGGGTTTTGCTTTCGATACATCTGGCGGTGTGTGCACGCTCCGCATTGATGATGATTTTTCAATCAGCACCACTGCTCTCGAGATGATGAGAAGGATGTCTTATTTGCCAGGCACTGGCTTGGGTCGAACTCATCAAGGGGTGGCTCAGTTCCCAGAATTCCCTTCCAGCGAGGCCGTTTTGGGTTGGGGTATGAACCTACATTAAAGGAGATGGAAAGGGGGAAGACCAATGAGACAGGTAGCAGTGCAAGCCGTCAGATTCGCTTTGTCAAGAAAGGGTCAAATGCACCATATTACGGCCAGCCGGAGCTGGGTTCGAAATCTTTGCTGATGATGCTTGGGATAGTGAAGACGAACATGAGAAAGTCGAGAAATTGGTGAAAGAACTCAAAGCAGATTGGATGGAGGCTTTGGATGGCAGGATCTTGATGTCGATGTTTGACGAGGTCAGTCTGACAGGTAAGGATAAAGAGGAGCCAACAGTGATGATGCTCGGGCAGGAGGCCCTTGAAGACCCCAGCGTGCTGATTGTAGATGCTGTAGGAGGATATAAGAATTGCACTTTCACACCTGTTGTAAAATTCACTGGCACTTTCACCGAGTTTGAGTCTAATTCCGAGTCTGAGTCTGTACCTAGCTTTGAGTCGGAGGTCGTGCCTCATGCCACTCCATGTTATCGCTTCTCTTTTGAGTTCGAGTCCACTACTATGTACCGCACCCTTGAGGGTTTCATGAATGAAATGGATTGTGATTTCGCTTACTTTGCTGTTCCCGAAATAAATTGTGTTGACCCTGACGATGATGAGACTGAGTTCAAAGGAGAAATACCCAAAGAACTTGAGTCTCTAATCGAAAGGGAAAATTAAAGGCATGCTCAGCCAATAAAAGAAGTTATTTCAATAAAATTGAGAGATGAGGAAAATCCTCGCATGGTTCAAATCGGTTCTGGGTTATCTTCGGAGGAACAAAAATACTCACTGATTTACTCAAAGAATTTGAAGATGTTTTTACTTGGTCCCACGCAGATATGCCCGGAATTGATCCTGAAATTGTGCAGCACCGAATTCCCTTGTATCCCGACGCAAAACCAGTGAAACAGAAGTTGAGAAAAATCAAGCCAGATTGGGTCGAAAGGTCAAAGAGGAAGTCACCAAGCAATTCAACGCCGGCTTTCTGATGGTGACTGAATAGCCACAGTGGGTTGCAAACATTGTGCCGGTGCCCAAAAAGGATGGAAGAGTCAGGGTGTGCGTAGATTTCAGAGATTTGAACAAAGCCAGCTCGAAATGGGGAACGTTCTGTTATCGAGTCATGCCGTTCGGGTTGAAGAATGCCGGGTCAACCTACCAACGAGCCGCGACAACCTTGCTACATGACATGATGCATAAAGAGGTCAAGGTGTATGTGGATGACATGATTGTAAAAGCAAAGGAGAGAGAGGGGCATCTCCCAGCATTGCGCAAGTTCTTCGAAAGGATACGAAAATACCAAATGCGTCTTAATCCACAAAAGTGCACATTCGGGGTCACTGCAGGAAAGATGTTGGGGTTCATGATTACCACCAGAGGAATCGAGGTTGATCCGTCAAAAATAAAAGCGATATTAGAAATGGAGCCACCAAAGACGGAGAAAGAAGTCCGAAGCTTTCCTGGAAAAATTCAGTTTATCAGCAGATTCATCGCCAAGTTAACATCAACTTGCGAGTCGATGTTTCGTCTTCTCAAGAAGGGGGTGCCGTTCAAATGGGATGACAAGTGTCAGAAAGCGTTCGAATCAATTCAGAAGTACCTCCAAAATCCCCCTGTATTGATGCCACCGATACCTGAAAAACCCTTGATTCTATATTAGGGGTGCACAAGAAAACCGATATAACCGCTAAACCGGTCTGATCCAGACCAAATCATTCTATTTGGTTAGGTTATGCGGTTCATTGGTCTGGTTATGGTTCTGAAAGGTTCGGTGACTGGTTCTCAATCTAAGAACCATGGTTAGAACCGAACCGGACCGTATATATATTTATATGTGTACGTAATTATGTATCTTGATTTGATAAGTTAAATTTTTTTTCCCTAATAGATAAAGTATTCTTTTATGTTTATTTAGAGTAGAAATCTATTTTGTTAGGAAATCTTTGATATATTACTACAACTATTTGACCCTATTAATATCCAATTTTCAATTTTTATTCCTTTGTAAGAAATGTTGCTGAATTTCTTTTCTCGTTTTTTTATTATTCTATTTTTTGTTTAAGCTACTTTATTGGTTGTTTCATCAATTTTAGGAGTTGTTTTATTCATGGTAGATTGTCACATACTTTGTGTATTATGTAGACCATATTTGGTTTCGAATCTTATAAAATCTTATAATTATTTTATGAGTTGTTTGGGCGCTCCAAATTCTAAATAATATTTTTTAAGTTTATATGTGTGAAAAAGTGTTCCAATGCTAATCGGGTAGAACCGGAACCGAACCAAAACCGGTCTGGTATTGCGGTTTGGATCTGGACAGGTTCCACACTTATATGGTTAGGTTTTGGTTCTTAATTTTCAAGAACCGGTCGGAATGGTCCAGTTACTGGATTTGTAGAGAACCGGTCCAATCCGAACCGTGTGCACCCCTATTCTATATCTGTCTGTGACGCAATCAGCAATGGGATGTATGTTGGCACAGGAAGGAGAAGCTGGAGTGGAAAAGGCTGTTTATTACTTAAGCAAGAAAATGGTAGGAGCAGAAGAGAGATACACCCCATTGGAAAAGACATGTTGGGCTCTTGTTTGGGCCTCCAAGAAGTTAAGGCATTACATGCTAGCTTATTCGGTGCTATTAATTTCTCGGATGGACCCTCTCAAATATCTATTCGAGAAACCGGCACTCACAGGAAAGCTGGCACGATGGTTGCTTTTATTGGCCGAATTTGAGCTCAAGTACATAACACGGAAATCAGTAAAAAGAAGGGCTGTAGCAGAATTTCTAGCAGATCACCCAATTGAGGGGCCAGAAGATACGAAATTTTAGTTTCCCGATGAACATGTTATGATGGTATCAGGGGATGTTTGGAAGCTATACTTCGATGGAGCTGCAAATCAGAGAGGATTTGGGATCGGTATACTGTTAGTCTCGCCAGAAGGGCCGCACATTCCCCTCTCTTTCAAATTAAACTTTGAAGTTACCAATAACCAGGCAGAGTATGAGGCGTGTATTGTTGGAATGGAGGCTGCTTTTAAAATCGGGGTAAAGAAGTTAGAAGTGGTTGGAGATTCAAATTTGGTAGTCTCTCAGGCCAATGGTGACTGGAAAGTGCGAGAAAAAAGGTTGAAACCGTATCACAAAGACCTCGACGATCTGATTCATCAATTTGAGCAAGTCACTTTTACTCATATCCCGAGAATGAAGAATCAGTTTGCTGATGCACTCGCTACTTTGGCCTCCATGGTAGAATTGCCCGTAGGGGTAAGGATGAGGCCAATCATGATTGAGCAAAGAAATAAACCAGCATATGAATATGTGATGAATATTGGAGAATTTGATGATGGTCTGCCTTGGTACCATGACATTTGGAATCTGGTTGAGAAGGGAGAGTACCCAGAAGGGGCAAACAAGAAGGATCGAATAGCACTACAGAGATTGGCATCTTAGTACATCATCTGTGGTGGAAGGTTATACAAAAGGTCATACTGTGGCATGCACAAGTTATGCATCCATAGTAACGACATAAAAAGGGTAATGGAAGAGATCCATGAAGGAATCTGTGGTCCCCACATGAGCGGATTAATGATGGCAAAGAAGATTCTGAGGCAAGGGTATTTCTGGTTGACCATGGAAACGGATTGCGTTCAGTATGTGCGGAGATGTCATAAGTGTCAAGTCCATGCCAATCTCATGCATGTTCCACCAACTGAGCTTCACACGATGGCAACGCCTTGGCCTTTCTTAGTGTGGGGCATAGATGTGATCGAAAAAATCACGCCGTCAGCATCAAATGGTCACAAATTTATCTTAGTGGCGATTGATTATTTCACAAAATGGGTGGAAGCAGCTTCATACGCTACGTTAACTGCAGTGCAAGTGGCTCATTTCATTAAGCAGAACATTATCTACCGGTATGGGGTCCCTAATGCATTTGTGTCAGACAACGGGGTACATTTCAAAGGAAGGACAGCTGAGGTGCTTGAAGAGTTCAATGTTCAGGTGCACAAATCGACAGTATACAGACCACAAACTAACGAAGCAGTGGAAGTGGCAAACAAGTCAATCAAGAACATTCTAGAGAAAACCATCAAATCATCTAGGGATTGGCATGAAAAACTACCACTGGCATTATGGGGGTATCGCACTTCTATCCGTACTCCGACAGGGGCAACACCCTATTCGTTGGTCTATGGTATGGAAGCAGTACTTCCTATTGAGCTCGAAGTGCTATCCCTGAGGGTGATGATAGAAAGTGAGATTAACGAAGCCGATTGGTTGAGCGACAGGTTTGCAGAGTTAATGTTGTTTGATGAAAGGAGGTTGCGGGCATTGTATCACATTCAAGGATATCAGAGGAGAATTGCCCGCGCATTCAACAAGAAGGTGAAATCCAGGGATCTGATTGAAGGAGATATGGTAGTGAAAGAGGTCCGAGCACCGATATTTGATCCTCGAGGGAAATTCAGGCCAAAATGGGCGGGGCCATACATCATCAAGACTATCCTCGACGGTGGGGCAGCAGTGATCATTGATCTAGATGGCAATGAGTTCAGCAATCTTGTTAACCTGGACCAGCTCAAGCATATTACCCCTGAGAGATGCTCGTTGGGCGGAAAATCGCAAGGGCGAACCAACCCAAGCAAAATTCAGAGCAAGCCTGCTAGGCTGAAAACCCACACTGGGCGGCCTAGGCAAAATTTAAGGCGAAAATTCAAAAGGAGCTCGCTGGACCGAAAACCTGAAAAGGCGGTACCAGGCAAAATTTTAGAGCGCAAAAAGGAGAGTGTTAATACCCGAGTGAACCTTTGCTTGAACTACGCCATGACCTGATTTCTTGAAAGAGGATACGTAGGCAACCCGATCCTGGGGTTCGGTCTAAATCTGCTAAGTTGGTCCACATTCTCGCAATATCTGAAGGAGATAGCATATGGAATCAAATGAACCCAGGAGGGGGAAACCCTTCATAGTTCAATTTTATTCAAATCACTTTTTCGATTACATAAGCTGAGCAACATTCAAAAAAAAAAAAAACACAAAAAAAAAAAAAAATGGATGCACCATTTATTTCGGGAAACAGCTTAGTTGAGTCGAGAGAATCAGTCCACGTTGTTGCCAAATCTTGCTTCCAGTTCCCTTCTGAGCCATTGGTGGTACCTTCCGCGCAGGTTAATGCTTGGGTACTGGTCTTGGACCCAAGTTGCTCTGCCTCCCCAATTACGGCGATAAGCCTCAACAACTGAATGTTTGAACTCGGGGAGATAGAAATCAGCAGGATATGAAAACTCCGCTTCCTGGCGAATTCCAAGCTGACAGAGGATACGTTGAGGGAAGTAGAAAGTGAAACTTGTTAGCCCGGCCAAAACCACCCAAGAATGTCCCATATGGCAGGCTGTCATGTCAGGCACAGACAACCAATGGCACCTCCAAGTGATGTGATCTTCTTCCACCGCCATAAAGAAATCCAACCAATCCTCCACATTGTGACGAATCTCCACAAAACCCCTGCTTCTCCAATCCCTAGCCTGATAAACCCAGTCGTTTGCTGGATCCGCAACCAACTTCGTTATGTCACATAGCCACATCTGATAAACCGAAACAAAAAACCATGAACCAAGTCCAGTCCAAAAATACACAAGCCAAAAATCCAAAACCAAATCCAAATACTAAAAAAAAAAAATCCAAACCTGAAGCAGGAGGGGACTCCCGGCAAAAACATCGGTTCTTCCTGATTTCACTGCATCCAAACCCATGAGAGTCTCTGCTAAAACCATGGGAATAACATCTCTTCGTTGCTCGATCTTCGCAGCAACTGAAACGATTGAAGGGTTCGGGCTGCCATCATTTGGAACCAACAAATAAGTGGCAAGGAGGCACATGCACAAGGCAAACATACGGCGAATCTGAACATTGTAGTCTAGCGGATTGCCACGAGGACTGAAATCTGCAAAGAGGTGAAGAATGTCGACAGAACCTCCGCGAATCAAGTGCCTTGCAAGACCATCACTCACACTAGAGGTGTCAAACGGGCCGGGCTGGCACGATTACGGCACAGCACGTTTAAATCTGGCACGGCACGGCACGAGCACGGTTTTTGACGGGCACGGCATGGAAGTGGGCACGGCACGGGCTGGGCACGGCACGGCACGACACGATCTTGGACGGGCACGGCACGAAAGTGGGTCGGCACGGTACGACACGGCACGGCACGGCAAGGCAAGGGGCACGGCGCGATTTTTTTTTTATTTTTTTCTAACCCAAGTTAGCATTGGTTAAGATTTATTGTGACAAAATTTGTATTTTTTAATCATGTGTAATGTATTTGTCAATAATCTTTGGTACAAATATGAAGCGAATCTCGATAAAACAAACTATTTTAACAATCAAGGCCGTTCATTTTGTTGCACTTATTTAGTAAATTATTCTAGTAAAATTTTGACTCGATCGGGTTTTAAAAACTTGTCGATTTAGACCCTGCTTGCTTTTTTTTTTATAATACTTTTCTTATGATTAAATGGCTACGGATATATGATCCACTTAAATTTTTTCCGTACGAATGGTGGACTCTGTTATATCATTATATGTAATAACTCATGTTGCTGCAGCAGCTGCTGTGTCACTTTGGAGTTGATTGAGTTTGTTTTGAATGTTAGTAACTTAGTATGTTACATGGTAACTTGTAAGCTATTGTTATTAGATATATATATAAAAAAATTCCCGACAATTCGGCTAGATTAAACGAAATTCGGAGAAAAAAAATCGACGAAAATCGGAGATGTGCCGGCACGAGCATGGCACGGCACGATTACAAAATGGCACGGCACGACGCGACACGATTATGTAAACGGGCTGGCACGGCACGGCACGATTAAGAAAAGGCACGGCACGGTTTAGTAAACGGGCCGGCACGGCACGACACGAAGCACGGTTGGCACGAAACTAAATGGGCCATGCCGGCACGGCGCGGCCCGTTTGACACCTCTAACTCACACCGAGTTTATCTTTAAGGATCTTAACCAAGTTGACGCGGATTGGAGGGACCACTGGTTCGGTCTCGGGATGAGTTTCGAGGTATTCATGGAATTCCTCGACAGTGGGTGCCTGACCGAAATCCTAGACCTAATTAATGGGTTGCCCCAAGCGTAGGGCGGAGACCGATGTAGCATAATACCCGGTAAGACCGGAATCGAATCCACAGAGAAGGCGAAGAGTGCTTACTAAGTACTCGGGTTGCTAGTTTAACACTGCTCTTAGGTAGCCACCCTTGTGATTTGATTTGTGAGATTACCTAAACTACGAGAATTTGAGTTACTTAAATTAATTAAAAATGAAGTACGGTCGTAGGGGTCATAACACGGTGACCAGGTCCGGATACTTCCTGCTCCATTCGTTGTTCTGAAAATGTCTGATTTTAGAGAGAGAAAGATACCGCAAAAGATGCGAATCCTCGTGGTTGCCGTTTACCCATGTACAGCGGAGAACAGGTTTTGGTCCCCCGTTCCCCGCGTCACATGGGCTCCGACAATGCCCGGATACGTCCAACGAAGGTACTTTAGTAACCTAAAATTGCTTTTACCATTATTAATCATGAAAATCGGAGCAAGAACGTAACCAGCCCTGGCCACGGCGTGTTAGTCACCCCGCGACCATACTTGATGAAACTACTCACTCATATTAACTTGAACGAATAAGAAAATTTTGGAATAAAACATACTATTAAACTCGTATAAGAATTAACACCAAGATTCGAGTCTCAGAGCGCGGACAAACTCCCGCGAACTGAGATTAAAGTAAATAAACAGAAACGTTACCGAAGCAAAGCAAGAATCTACAAACAAAGCTTCAAAACTTCAATGGTAAAGCCTCCGGAAAATCGAATCTCCAAAAGGAAGAACGGCTACTACTTGAGAGCAAAAATTAAAACAAAGTTCGAACCCTAATTCGGCCTAAAAACGGGGTATTTATTTTCCCCCGAAGTCAAAACACAGAGCAAAGTCAACTGGCTGTATAAAGCCCTCGGTATCGATACAGGAGAAGTCCTGTATCGATACCCAGGCGTTCTGTTCCCAAATTGGTCCACGGGTATCGATACAGGACATTCCCTGTATCGATACCGATGCCTCTAAGTTGACTTTTCAGCTTTTTGGTCGTCCTTGCTTGGGTCCCACCGGATCTCAACATGCCCCACATCCTTGGGTCCACTTGCACATTGCTTCTCCGACCTGTTTCCTACAAAAACAGAAAAAAACACCAAAAACAAAGGACAACACCGCATCAAGTGGAAAACGGAATAAAACGCGCCTCTAATGCGCTAATTCGCCCTACTTAGGCGCTTATATCTGTGATATTGCGCGCCTATCAAACCCCCCAACTTGAGCGTTGCTTGTCCCTAGGAACGAACGAAATAAAACCAAAGACAAGAAACTAGAAAACACCAACGGGGGTACGGTGGTTATGACACCTGTAGAAATAATCAATCATAGCGATAAACATTCGCCTCTTAATATGCCTGTAACTCACATGCATGCATGCCTTGACAGAAAATCGAACATGGTTAGCATAGCGCCACATGCGCGAATAAATATCCCTACAAAAATAATCGCGTTGCGCTACTCACTAGAACACTCAACATCCCACAATAGCGCTTGGCGAGATGCGTGGAACCGAACAACTGGTTTCCACGTGCCAATCAAAGTTACGCTTAGCAAGAGATAACGCACAATATGCACAATATGTCCAAACACAATTTCACAAGATAAGCAACATCATTACAAACCATGCATAAGTGAGAGATAAAGTACGTGCACACGATCGACTAAGGACTTTTTGGATTATATTGACCTCGGTTAGAACAAAATAGGAAACTGCAAAATTAGGTGCCGGCCCACAGAAGCTCAAGGTTACTACCCCAACTGGCCGCACCTGTCATGTCTAAAACCTGTCAATGCGCCCATCGGCGCCACCCAAACCAAGTCCACAAAACAAAAGAAAACAAACAGTATTCATGCAAGTTATATTACAGACCCCAAATAAAGAAAACAGAAATAAGTCTCACATGAAATAACAAAATACCCAACATAAAATAACACCTCCTCATCCATACTACCTACTCTCAGCCAGCCCCATGCAACACAAGTGCCTCTTCTCAATCGGACTCCTCCTCACCCTCCTCAGTAGCATCAGCCTCATCCGCGAAATCATCACTGACCTCCAACTCGGGCAACTCAAGAGGAACATATGGATCCGAAGTCGACCCCTCAAGTCGCCCTACCATCCACTCCCCCCTGTGATTCATCATCTGCTGCATCCTCGCATTTTGTCGCACCTCCCTCTTAAGCTTCTAATGGCTCCGGATGGTAGCGACCTCTTGGCAAAAGATCTTCTGTAGCCAAGTAGTATTAGATGCGTTGGGGGCAGGTTCAGTGGTCAAGTAAGCTCCACCTCTAGTACCACGAGTCTGGGCTATGCTCTTAGTCAGGATAGTACTATCAATCGGCCCAGGAATCAGTGGGTCATTGTTGAACCATTTGGACCCCGTCAACCCGGAGTCTCTAGCAATAGCCGTAATCAAGCACGGGAATGGCATGCGGGTCTATGTTGGGGCATCGCGGAAATCGATAATCTTAGTGTAAATGAATAATGCCTAGTCACACACAGTCTCCGGTTCCATAAAAACTGTCAACAAATTCCCAGTACTTTCAGAGGGCTTATTTTCAGTTGCCCTCGGGTCCACATTGTAACAAACCACTTGGTTCAAAAACCGAAATGCCGGCTTAAACTTACCCGGCCGGTGAGGAATACTAGCGTCTCTACGTCTCTCATACAGACTACCCGCTACTCTACGCGGGTCAAAATCCTCAACGGGGCAAGGGAAGTTAGTATCAGTCTGCCTTACATACCGCAAACTCGCAGCAATAATGTCGGGGGTGATAACAATGGGTACTCTAGCCACTCGTGAGGTTATCTGAGTCTCGGAACTAAATGCAGTCCCGGATGCTGGTACATGAAAATTTTTATAGAATTCCCTCACGAGTTCTAAATTATACCCGGGGTTTGGTTCGAACCAAAATGACATACCTTGTCGCACGATGGCTTGGATAGTGATGTCATTTGGGAGAAACCCATCCCGGATAATGTGACGCTCGTTCTTAACACCCCGTTGTTCAATGGAGGCCTCCCACCTTTCCCGCTCATCCCGGGCAATCTGATCTTTGGTCCTCCTTCCCCCGGTTGCTTGCTCTGGAGGAGCACTCGAGGAAGCCGCCCCCTTACCCTTAGCACTGGTGGAAGTCTTCCTGGGTGCCATGTTTTAGAGGTTGGTGTAGAGGGGAAAAATCTGGGTATGCTATTTCCACGCCTCTATGAGATCAACAATATGCACTCTTCGCCGGAACCCTAGCACTGCAAGACAACAAACAGTTAGAGCACCTTTGCCTCTCGTCGGCAAAGGCCCTCCGATGCTTAAGTCATTACCACGTACTAGGAGGAAACCATAAAACACATAAAACAAGTAAACACGAATTACAGCGTACCTTTCTTCATGGGTATTGCTTCTTATTTATAGATGCAGGGTGCTTGTTTGTCTAGAGATCCTATTCACATTAGGAGTCCTTTCCTATACGGGACTTGTTCCATATAGAAACACAATCTTTATTCTACAAGGATTTCTTTCCACGTTAGGAATCCTTGTCATTATCGGAATCCTCTTTACATTAGGATTTACCCCTTATCACGTAAGAGGCTATTCTAGATCCTTCTAGAACGACCCACCACCTTATCTCGTAGGCGGTTAGCTCGACAATATACTTGCCTATCCGTATATGATGTTGCCGACCAGATACCTTCCTCGGCAATGACCTCGTGCACCATCTCATGGTGCTGCCACCATCTCATGGTGCTATCCTGTCTGCACACTTGGCCTATCCTGCTTGGCCATAACCTGGGGCACCACCATGTGGTCCCCCGAACTGAGCCACCCTCACGTGGTGTCCAGGCTAAGCACGTGGTTCGTACGTACTTAGGTATTTTCCTATGTAATTGGATTTTACCCTCTCCAATTGCTCCCCAGCTTTGACCGTCATTGTTATTCATCAATGATGGTTAAAGCTTACTGCTACCTTTCCAATAATGGTCTTTTTCTTTTGCTATAATTCATGCATTTCGGTATTCGTGATATTCATCAAAGCTTCTCACTCGACTAGGCCTGCTCCTTGTATGAATTTTCCCTTGGTATCCACATTACCAAGCCCGCACAGTACACTTGCACTTATACCCACACGTAGGGTTTGGCGCAATTTCTCGAATATTCTCTTCTCACGTGGGGAGACATGATTCTTGCATTTAATGCTGATGTTTGCCTTCCTTAATAGACTTGGAACGGCCTTTATGGTGACGTTTCACATACGCCATCCCTTCTTTATAGGGTTCTAAAGACATTCTCACCCCATTTCAAAGATCTTTTCGTGTTCTCCCTTTATACATGTACGGGGATAAAATCCACGTATGATCCTGATCATGTGTTTCCTTGCTAGAAACCTCGCTCTCTATATGGGTCTGACGCTTTATTGATTAAGGCATCTCGCAGTCCTTGTTCCCATTCGCATTAGGAGACCTTTCCTAATAGGATTCTTCCTATTGGGTATAGCGTTATCATGTGCTGCAAGATCTCTTCTTGCAATAGAATGCTTTCCATATGGACTTCCTTCTCATATGTAGTGTACTCCTTAGCGTAGCGGTGCCATGCTTCCACGCAACTCGTCATAACACATGCATAGCTCAGTTTACCTTCCCGAGCTGAATTATGTATTCCAGAACGCTATTAAGTTGTACTCGTACCTGCCTAGCTCGGCCATGCTAGGGGCATTCCCTTATGATTCATGCCGAGCTAGCACATCCTGGTTTACTAATTTATTTTACCTCCCCGACCTCATTCATGGTCAGTCATGCTCGGTACAGGGTCTAGGATCCCCTATGTGGTGCCTAACTACTCACCCTCTCGTGGTGTGTAATTAAGGCACGTGTTCTGCCCATTCCAAGGGTAATCAGTTTTTACCCACTCCAATACATAATTATACACCCTGCACTCGTGTTCAATAGTGTTTCCGTGCACCATTACGTGGTGCAACCAACCTACTACGTGTCTCGTACGTGCTTAGACCTACCCAAGTTTGTTTAGCATCTTTGATGTTTATCACGGCATTTCATCATACCGTCTGCCCGGTCTTGTCCGGTTTATGTACCTTGGGAGCTCTTGAATCGAAAGAAGACTTCAACTTTCTTATTACGAGTTCCCATACTTCATTCTGAGCCTCTTTCTTTTACTGAGATTTTCATCCCAAATATGATTGGTTGCCTCTGTAAAAATCTCTGGCGACTTAGAAGAAATCTATCAACTTGGAAGAAATCAAGCAAGCTATGTCGTACAATGTCATCCCCGGCTTTCCTGGTCTAGGACTAAGTTGATCGGTGCCTCATCTATTTGGCAACATCCCTTTTCTCAGTCTGACCCCGTTCGACATCTCAATGCACTCTCACGTAGTGTTGCCAAACAGAGTACGTGTTTGGCGTCACTGCTTGTATTGCTAAGACTATAAGGCGCATTCATGGCATTGTGCTGAGTGACCCTCGCATTGTGCACATGTTTGGCAAAGTCCTCGCCGGCGCAACCTTCAAGAGTTGTTTATGAAAAATGGCCAATTTTATTCAATAATTGACCCTTTATGGCACTTAACTTGTTCGGCACGCCCTTCATGGCTTTGTTTGGGATGCAAAATCTAGTGTTTTCATACTCGGCGCTATTCGTTGCCTTCTGGCTTCTAAGTGTCATCATACTTAGCTAAAAGACCAGCTCATTGCTTTCCACCTAAGCCATGCATGTGTTTCTTCATGCTCTATAGTACACCTAAGTTTCTTCGCACTTAGCAGACATCCTAAGTATTTTCGTACTTAGCAAGTTGCTAGTAATATTCATCGCTTATTGCCCAAGTTTCCACGTACTATGGGATCTCGTCCTGCAGCTGGTATCCTCTCCATATAGGACTCCTTCCTATATGCAGTATACTCCTAATCGCATTAGGAATACCCATATCAATCCCTTAATTCTCGGGATTGCTCCTTATCACATAAGGAACCTGATTTAGAATCTTCTGGAATGTCTCACCGCCCTATACTCTTAAGGCGGTGCCGCGCTTCCACGTAGCTCGGTATGACTCGTACAAAGCTCATCCCACTCGTGCCGAGCTGCAACGGGTTGAACCATGTATTCCAGAGTGCTACCCTAACTGTATTAATAGCTTAACTAGTTTGATCATCCCTTTGGTCATATTGCCGAGCTAGTATATCATCAAATGGTACTTGATTTATTACCTTTGACCCTACTCATGGTCATCTCAGCTCGGCATAGGGTTAGGAAGCCCCTATACAATGGTGCCGAGCTAATTACCCTCACATGGTGGTGAATTATGGCATATGTCCTACCTTTTCCAATGGTATTTCAAGCAATATTCGTTGCTTAAGCCACAACTTTCTTTTTACTTAGCAACGTTTTGGCAATTTTCGTTGTAAGTTTGACAATGTTCAAGCAATATTCGTTACTTACTGTTCCAAGTTTCTTCGTACTTGGCAATGTTCAAGCAATACTCGTTACTTACTGTTCCAAGTTTCTTCGTACTTGGCAATGTTCAAGCAATATTCGTTGCTTGCCTCCAAGTTTCTCCGTACTTGGGAAAGTTCAAGCAATATTCATTGCTTGCCAAGTTTCTTCGTGCTTGGGAATGTTCAAGCAATATTCGTTGCTTATTTCCTAAGTTTTTTCAGACTTAGCAAATATCAAACAATTTTCGCTACTTATTGCCCAAGTATTTTCGTGCTTGGCAATTTTCAAGTAATATTCGTTACTTAAGCCAAAGTTTCCTCGTACTTGGCCCCCTTCGAGCAATATTCTTTGCTTAAGCAATCTTCAAGCAATATTCGTTGTTTAAGCCAAAGTTTCTTCATACTTGGCTCACTCGTAATTAGACCAGGCTTAAAAAATGATATAGTAAAAAATAACTTTTTGTGAACAAGATGGAATTTTATTCATAACTCCACCACAAAGCAATTCGTAGCTGAATGAGAACAATAAGCAATATTTTCTATGGAGTTTGGTTCATAATTCCACTATAGCAACTCGTATCTAATAATCAAAATATAAACTGCAAAAAGTAATTCTATACTTATCTGTATATTCCGTGGCATTGGCACTGATTTCCATCCAATTTCTTTTAGGCAATGGGCTTTAATCCAAGCTATCTCTGTAATTTTGCATGGCCTTTCGTGTTCGGGAGAAGCTTCCCATTTGTGGGATTTTCTTGAGTTTGCTCACACTTGACTAATTTCATTCAGCCAGGCTCCAAAAAAGCGTTAGCTTTTATTTGGACGAGTCTATTCGTACTCATCTATGTAAATCCGAATTTACTCCTCCTTAAATACTTCTGAATTTCTTTGCACTTAGTCACAAGTATACTCATACTCAAATTTACAAGCCTAAGTATATTCGTACTTAGCCTTTTTCCAAGTTTAATCATACTTAGAAATATTTCAAGCATGGGGTATATACATTTACGGCTCCCCAATATGGAATCAAAATTTCTCGTTTTTGGTTCTATATTCAAATCAATCAAGTGTTTCAAGCATGCAACATAAATTTTTCTCGTAATTTCCTTTAATCAAATCAAAACTAAAATGCAAAATCATATAAAATACAAAACTTTATTCATAGCTCCTACTAGCACAAAACAAGAAACTTTACACGTAGTTCATGCTAAGACATACCACACAAGTTCTTATCGTTAAGCTCTTGGAACCTTTCATATGGCCCACAAAGGAAATCGGAGGACTATATTCATAGTTCTTACTCAAAAACAAAATATGCGTAATTTCTCAGCACTAATCATTGCTACAACATAAGTTCATTCGTACTTTCGCAAAACGCCCAAGTTTTCTCATACTCAGCGAATAGCTCAAGTTTGTTCACGCTTGTCTAGCCTTCTAGCATTATTCATTGCTATAAGCCTTTTAGCATTATTCATTGCTATTGGCCTAAGTGTATTCAAACTTAGCCCTTAAGTTTTTTCATACTTAAATAGGATTCCAATCATTGTTCATTATTGTGGCTTAAGTTTATTCATACTTAGCCAGATTTTCAAGTTTACTCTTACTTTCGTTAACAATATCTGCTCCCCTATATGGAGACAAGGAGCTTTTGGCCCATATTTAGCAAACAGATACTAGACTTTTTTTGTAGTCCCAAACACTTTTAGTTGTGGACTTTGATCCATCTCTAGAAGCGACAAGCAAAACAAACTAAAACAGAAGATATATTTGAGACAGTTCTAACCTTTTTATTTTATTTTATCCATTCCAGCTGTGGCCTCCGGTCTTGAAGCTGAACTTGTGGTTTTTGTCGCGATGTGGGTGCTGTAGCGCGTGGTCTTCTTCTCAAAAACCTTGACCCCCTTTCTATATGCAACTTCTGATTGCTGTTTGACATGTAAAAGATAGTTGCTTCGCTAAATTTTAATTGGTCCTCCCGTGGGCTCGCCATAACAGGTGCGTTCCATTGCTGGACGACATCCTTTCAAATATTTTGATCTCTTGTCCGCGATTACTCGTTCGCAAAGCAAGATATGTAAAGTTATGTTTCTTCTGCTCAAGACTTTTTTCATAATCTTGAACTCTCCCATCATTTGATCTTGATGCACCCTCCTATCTCATGAGGGAAACCTGGTTTAGTCGGCTCTTCCGCGATTCCCTAGTTGATTCCTGCTGCTCTCCCATGACTGCCGAGCAGCTGCGATCCCCTAATAGATTCATACTGCTCTCTGGGATTGCCTAGCAGATTTTGACTGCTCTCCCATGATTGCCGAGCTGATTCGGACTGCTCTTCCGTGACCCCCTAGCAGATTCGTACTGCTCTCCGGGATTGCCTAGCAGATTCTGACTGCTCTCCCATGACGGCCGAGCTGTTTCGGACTGCTCTCCCGTGATCCCCTAGCAGATTCGTTCTGCTCTCCGGGATTGCCTAGTTGATTTTGACTGCTCTCCCATGATGGCCGAGCTGATTCGGACTGCTCTCCCGTGATCCCCTAGCAGATTCGTTCTGCTCTCCGGGATTGCCTAGCAGATTCTAACAGCTCTCCCATGATGGCCGAGCTGATTCAGACTGCTCTCCTGTGATCCCCTAGCAGATTCGTTCTGCTCTCCGGGATTGCCTAGCTGATTCGGACTGCTCTACAATCTTTCCTTCATGTTTCTAGGGTTTTCTCCTTACTTATCGCATGATTCGCTAATATGTATCCTGCATTGCTTTCTTCATAGCATTAAATACAGACGGCCTTTTTTCTCTCTATTGTCACCTTCACGTGGTGGGTTTTTGCTTTGACTGTGGGGAATCATGAAATATCAGGCGTATTTTCCAGAATTTTGGAATCTCAGGGATACGCCTTATGTCGAATTTCTTGACAGTGGGTTTCTTTTGTGGTGCTTCCGAAACTATAGGAGTTTTATCTACTTTTGCACTCTTTCTCGTAGTGTGCACAGGGGTGTTTTCTACATCGTCCTCCACCTCCTTACGTCGTGGAATGCGTAGAACATGTTCTGAGGCCACCATTGTTGAGTGATTTTTTCTAGGAAAAAGCTTTTCGTACCGTTTCCCACAGACGGCGCCAATTGTAGAGGGGAAAAATCTGGGTATGCTATTTCCACGCCTCTATGAGATCAACAATATGCACTCTTCGCCGGAACCCTAGCACTGCAAGACAACAAACAGTTAGAGCACCTTTGCCTCTCGTCGGCAAAGGCCCTCCGATGCTTAAGTCATTACCACGTACTAGGAGGAAACCATAAAACACATAAAACAAGTAAACACGAATTACAGCGTACCTTTCTTCATGGGTATTGCTTCTTATTTATAGATGCAGGGTGCTTGTTTGTCTAGAGATCCTATTCACATTAGGAGTCCTTTCCTATACGGGACTTGTTCCATATAGAAACACAATCTTTATTCTACAAGGATTTCTTTCCACGTTAGGAATCCTTGTCATTATCGGAATCCTCTTTACATTAGGATTTACCCCTTATCACGTAAGAGGCTATTCTAGATCCTTCTAGAACGACCCACCACCTTATCTCGTAGGCGGTTAGCTCGACAATATACTTGCCTATCCGTATATGATGTTGCCGACCAGATACCTTCCTCGGCAATGACCTCGTGCACCATCTCATGGTGCTGCCACCATCTCATGGTGCTATCCTGTCTGCACACTTGGCCTATCCTGCTTGGCCATAACCTGGGGCACCACCATGTGGTCCCCCGAACTGAGCCACCCTCACGTGGTGTCCAGGCTAAGCACGTGGTTCGTACGTACTTAGGTATTTTCCTATGTAATTGGATTTTACCCTCTCCAGTTGGGTTTTGGAAATTTAGGGTTTTAGATCTGGAGAGATAAGGATTTTGGATGGGATTGGAGAGGTATATGTGGTAGAGATGGAGAAAAGGAAGGTTTTGGTGAAGTTTGGTGGAATTTGGGTGAGTTTTGGAGGAGTTTTGGAGGTTTGAAGGTGGTGGCTATGGTGGTTTTTCGTGGGTTAGGGTTAGAGAGAGAGAGGAGAGGTTGGGAAGAAGAAGATGAAGTGTGGAAGGTGACCGGCTGAACCCTTTAAAATTCGCGTTTAAGGGCCTCGGTATCGATACTAGCATTGTGCTGTATCGATACCCGTTGGTTCTGTTCCGGATTGGGATAACCGGTATCGATACAGTACTTTCACTGTATCGATACCGACAAGCTTATTTATTTATTTATTATTTTTTTTTTCAATGGCTGAGGCTAAGTTTTATGGATTTGGGTTTTCAACACATGACACCCAATCGAACTCCCTCAAGCACTACTCTCTTAAAACCCATCATTTCCCAAAATTTTCCCACAATAGTACGGCACTCATATTGCACGGAGCTTGACTTCCCCCCCAACTTCAATCCAACCAAAACACCGGTTTCCTAAGTTAGACACGGGGACTGACTCGGACTGGTTTAAGATGGGTCAAGGGGACTCGTATGTGGTTTAATCATGCAAGAATGCCTTGTTTCATCCCCTATGCACGTAATTTCCTCTCGCAAATGCATGAAAAGTAACTGGCCTCTTACTTGCAAAACAAAAGCCTACTATTTTATGCGATTGCAGAAAAGAATACAAGGAATATGGGAATGTTCTTCAGGATACGCTATTATCAATGCGGGGACACTATTAACATGCTTGACAATGCATCATGTTCCATGTATATAGCCAAATATATGCATGCATTAAAGTTAAACAGGCATACATTCAAGTTAAACATTCGCTCGATGATGCTTACAAGATGCATAACACCCGTATCCCCAAAAACTACCTAGCAACGCTATATAAGTACAAAGTACACCCTCCCCCCAACTAGAAACATGCTATGTCCCCAGAGCATGGAGACAGAAAAATTGAAAGAACAAGGGGAAGAATTGGACCTCCGGGTGGCAGCCAACCACCATGACCTCGGCCGATGTACGAGGAATTTCAGGTACGCTCACCGTGCACCCTACAAAACACGTCAGTCCAGCCCGGCACGTGGTATCCAGGCGTACACATAGAAAACAAAAGAGCAAGAAAAAAGAAACAAAAATACACCACCACTTTTGTCACGTGAAAGACACGGGTACTACTTTTCTCCCTAATTCCTCACTTAAATTTGTGTAGAGAAGGTCATCAGAACAATCCCAGGTAAGTCATGACTCAACAGGTTAAATTACTCAAGGTTTTTCCTCAAAGAAATCAGAGCCAATCGTCTTTTATGACTATCCGAGACACGGCAATAAGATTGTTAGAAACCCAGATACACAAACTAAAGGCTAGGAATTAGGTGGCTATACCGGACCTTTGTTGTTTTTTTTTTGAATTAAATGAAAATCAGACACGACAATACACAAAATGCCCTTACTAACCGGAGCTGGGCACACGATCCTTATTTTAATAGCGGCGTGCGAAGCTATAAATACCCAAGTCAATGATGGGTACCCCTATTGCTAGGGGCCGGGGCCACACTCAATTAAGAGCATGGTACGCGTGAGCTACCCGTAGAACATAGCCCAAAGGCTATACAGCGGGACTATCCGAGTAGACTGGAGTGGGTGAAATCTGATTACCCTACTACTAGGCATAGGCACGTGCCTGTGGCATTCACCACGAAAGGGTGAAAGGCTCGGCACCACATGGGGGATTCGTAAGCCCTTTGCCGAGCTGGTTTGGCCATGAGTAAGGCCATAATAAAAGGAATAAATTAATATACCAGGATGTGCCAGCTCGGTACAAGGCGTGAGGGGAAGCCCCTGGTACGGCCGAGCTGGGGAAGCTACGGATAAAGCTTGAACAGCACTCTGGAATACATGGACTCAGCACGACATAAGTAGCTGAGTTATGTACGAGTCATGCCGGGCTACGTGGAAGCACGGCACCGCCACGGATAAGGTGGTGAGACATTCCAGAATATTCTATGAACGACTCCTTATGAGATAAGGAACAGTCCCAAAGAACAAGGGATTGATATGGAAAGAATCCTATATGGAAAGGAAGACCTCTGCTAGACGAGATCTAGCAGGATATGGAGACTTACCCTTGATAGGAAAGTCCTATATGGACAAGGATTCTTAAAGAAAATAGGAAAGGGAGGCACGAGATGCCAAATATGAAGAACATCTATACCTATAAATACAAGTCAGTAACCATGAAAAAAGGTACGCTGTGAAACCTACTTTCATACGCATTGTGATTTGAGTATTCAAAGTACGTGATACTAACTTAGGCATCGGAGGGCCTTTGCCAACGAGAGGCAAAGGTGCTCTAACCCTTTGTCTGTCTTGCAGATTTAGGGTTGACTCAAGGAAGCACGTGATCCAGGGTTACGTGGATTTATCCCCGTACATGGACTGGATCAACTAAATCCTCCTCAGGTTCACCTACGTCGACGATCTCTAAAAATGGTTTAAGACGCTGCCCATTAACTTTAAAAATATGAGTATCCTTAGGGTCACAGACATCTATCGAACCGTTCGGGTAAACCTGATGGACTATATATGGCCCATCCCAGCGAGACCTCAATTTCCCTGGAAATAAGTGAATGCGCGAATTATATAATAAAACTTTTTGCCCCACACTAAAGGTTTTGCGCTAGACATATTCCTATCATGGTACGCCTTAACCTTAGCTTTGTAGATGCTAGTACTCTCATACGCATCATTCCGAATTTCCTCAAGCCCACACAGTTGGAGCTTCCTATGGGCACCTGCCTTTGGCAAACTTGCGTTCACCGTCTGAATGGCCCAATGGGCCTTATGCTCCATCTCCATGGGCAGGTGGCAGGCCTTACCATACACAAGCCGATAGGGTGAAGCACCCAACACGGTCTTGTATGCAGTGCGGTAGGCCCACAAAGCATCAATCAGTCGTAGGGACCAATCCTTTCTACTCGGGTTTACCGTTTTCTCTAAGATTCCCTTAATCTCCCGATTGGCCAGCTCAGCCTGGCCATTTGTCTGAGGGTGATAGGCCGTAGACACCTTGTGAGAGATGCCATACTTCCTCATCAATGCCTCAAAGGACCGATTACAAAAGTGGGTGCCTTGATCAGAGATAATGGCACGTGGCATGCCAAATCGCGATAAAATATGACTCTTCAAAAACTCAAGCGCCACCTTAGAATCACTGGTCCTAGTGGGAATCGCCTCTACCCACTTTGACACATAATCCACCGCCAGGAGGATGTACTCAAAACCATGCGACATTGGAAATGGGCCCATGAAATCAATGCCCCAACAATCAAAGACCTCTAACACATAAATGTTGTGGAGAGGCATCATATTTCTCGGGCCGACTTTACCTAATTTCTGACACCGGTCACAAGACTTGCAAAAAACATATGCATCCTTAAAAAGATTTGGCCAAAAGAAGCCACACTGTAAGACCTTGGCGGTGGTTTTCTTGGCGGAGAAATGACCGCCACACGCCTCCGAATGACAAAACTCTAAAATGCCCCTCTGGTCAACCTCGGGGACACAACGGCGCACTATTTGGTTCGCGCAGTACTTAAAACACATAAGGATCATCAAAAATATACTACCGGACCCCTCTCAAAAATCGCTGCTTTTCAGATGTAGACCAATGGGGTGGAATCTGCCCAGTCACCAAATAATTGGCGATATCTGCAAACCATGGGCACGTGTTAGCAGCGAACAACTGCTCGTCGGGAAAGGTATCCACAATAGGGAGATGAGAGGTTGGGTCCTCAAACTCCAAACGAGACAGGTGATCAGCCACTACATTCTCTACCCCCTTCTTATCCTTAATGATAAGGTGGAATTCTTGCAGCAAAAGAATCCACCGGATAAGGCGAGCCTCCGCATCCTGCTTGGTCATCAAATACCTCAAGGCCGCATGATCGGTATATACCACAATCTGCGACCCCACCAAGTAGGATCGGAACTTATCTAAGGCAAACACAACCGCTAATAATTCCTTCTCAGTGGTGGTATAGTTCAGTTGTGCCTCATTCAATGTCTTGCTCGCATAATAAATCACACAGGGGTCTTTCCCTCGCCTCTGACCTAAAACTGCGCCAACTGCATAGTCGGACGCGTCACACATAAGCTCAAATGGCAAACTCCAATCTGGGGACTGGACGATTGGCGGAGTTGTGAGACTCCACTTCAATTTCTGGAATGCCCCCTCACAAGCGTCAGACCACACAAAGGGTGTGTCTTTCGCTAACAACTGACACAAAGGCCGAGAGATCGCGCTAAAGTCCTTAATGAATCGCCGGTAAAAACCGGCGTGACCTAGAAAAGACCGGATGTCCTTAACAGTTTTTGGAGTGGGAAGATTCGCAATTAAGTCGATCTTTGCCTTATCCACCTCAATTCCCTTGGATGAGACAATATGTCCCAAAACAATTCCTTGGGTCACCATGAAGTGGCATTTCTCCCAATTAAGCACAAGATGCTTCTCCTCACACCTAGTCAAGACTTTTCCTAAGTTCTCGAGGCATCCGTCGAACGAATCCCCAAAAATTGAAAAGTCATCCATAAAAACCTCCACTATCTTCTCTACCATGTCGCTAAAAATTCCCATCATACACCGTGAAAAGGTGCCGGGAGCATTGCACAAACCAAATGGCATGCGACGGTAGGCAAAAGTACCATAAGGGCACGTGAAGGTGGTCTTTTCCTGGTCCTCCATGGCTACCTCAATTTGATTGTAGCTCGAGTATCCATCCAGAAAACAATAGAACGCTCTGCCCGCGACTCTCTCTAAAATCTGGTCAATGAATGGGAGGGGAAAATGGTCCTTCCGGGTGCTCGCGTTGAGCTTCCGGTAGTCAATGCAAACGCGCCACCCGGTCTGAACACGGGTTGGCACTAACTCACCCTCTTCATTCCTCACTACCGTCACTCCTGCCCTCTTAGGCACAACCTGCACAGGGCTTACCCACTCACTATGGGCAATCGGGTAAATGATACCCGCATCTAACAGCTTAAGCACTTCCGTCCTAACCACCTCCTTCATGTTGGGGTTCAGACGGCGTTGAGGTTGCCTAGAAGGTTTCACATCCTCATCAAGAAAAATGCGGTGTGTACACACCGTAGGACTAATACCCTGTAGGTTTGCTATTGTCCAGCCAATTGCCCCTATATGCTTTCTCAGCAGGGCAAGTAATTTAGCCTCTTGATCTGCTTCCAAGGAGGAAGAGATCACCACCGGAAATGTATCATTACCTTTAAGGAAGGCATATTTCAACGTATCCGGTAGAGGCTTCAACTCGGGCTTCGGTAGCTGGACCGATGATGGGAGAGCTCTAGATAATGGGGCGCCCAGCGGTTCGAGAACTGGGTCCCAAACGGCGCCGCATACATCCTCTACTGCTAGCATCTCCATCAAACTCCCTACCTCTGGAGAATCTAAAAATGACGCCTCATTGGCGGTCAGCGCTCTCTCCAGAGGATCCGTGTACAACATCTTTTCGACATGCTCTTGCACTAGCATGTCGATCAGACTCACCTCATAGACCTCCTCATCATCCTCCACTCGACTATCGACATTATAAACATTCACCTCCATTTTCAATTCCCCAAATGACAGTTGGACTTGTCCAGTTTTACAATTCATTACAGCACTGGAGGTGGCTAAAAATGGACGGCCGAGAATGATGGGAGTCTTCTCAAGTACTTCCGGGATTGGACACGTGTCCAAAACAATGAAGTCTACGAGAAACAAAAACTCCCCCACCTGGATTAACACATCCTCCACTACCCCCTTAGGAATTCTCACACTCCGGTCAGCCAACTGTAGCGTGACCGGTGTGGCCTTAAGATCACCTATGCCTAATCTCAGGTATACTGAATAGGGAAGCAAGTTGACACTTGCCCCCAAATCTAGTAAGGCCTTATCAAAACTCTGACCCGCAATGGCTATAGGGATAGTGGGACAACCTGGGTCTTTCCGCTTAATCAGAATATCAGCTTGGAGAATGGAGCTCACTTGCTCCGTCAGTAGCACGTTGCACTGACTCTTAGTTCTCCGTTTCGACGTGCACAGCTCTTTCCAAACCTTAGCAAACTGAGGGATTGCGTCAATGGATTCCATCAAAGAGATGGGAAGCTGAACTTTCTTGAACAGCTCAAGAATCTGGAAGTTCACATTGACTCTCGGCTTTGCCACCAAGCGATGGGGATATGGTGCAACGGGTGGCAAAAGAGTCGTGGGGTCCGCAAGAGCAGGCACCACCACCTCAGGTGACTCTAACTCTCTCTCTCCCTCAGTACTCTTCCCCACAGCAGGGATAACTACTGGTGCAGCGACCGGCTCTGGAGTTGGAACCGATTTTTGATTCAGAGAAATTGTCTTGTCGACCACCTTCGCACTTCTGAGAGTGGTGATTGCCTTGGCTTCCTCTGCATTGGGGTTCAAATTACCCGTGCCTGAACCCTCTCCTAGATAATTCGTACCGACAGCATTGGCGTGAGGTTGAGAGGGAAATTTTCCCCTCTCCTGTTGGTTTTGCCCAACTACTGCCGTCAACTGAGTCAATTGGGACCTAATGTCTCCTATGGCCTACTTGGTTTGCTCAGTAAAGCTCAATTGAGACTGCATGAGAGCCTTCAGCATATCATCAGTCTGTTTATCCCTCGGTGGATAGTTTATGCCTGGGGGTGGTCCAGAATATGAAGGACTGAACCCCTGCTGATTCTGTGAGGGATAGCGGTATTGGGACATTTGGCCTTGCTGAGGCCGATACGGTTGCATTTGTTGCTGAGGTGGTGCCTGGGGTGGCACTGGTGCTTTAGGATCTCTCCATCCCAGGGCTGGGTGATGAGCCCAGCCCGGATTATAAGTGTTGGAGAATGGATCCCAACGTTGGTTCACCGCGTTAACCTCCGCTTGGTTACTTTGGTATACCTCTTTAACCATCGGAAAAGCGGGGCACGCAGTCACTGAATGCCCCGGACACTCACGTAAAGCACACACTTCCTCAACTGTCACATCATTCACCTGGTGGACTTGCTTCACTCGCAAGTCCTCCATCTGCTTGGTCAATTTGTCCAACTGGGACTGGACGGTATGGTCTCTCACACTCATGGGGAAAATACCGGACCCACTGGGTCCCTGTGCAGCTATGGCCCTTTCAGCGAGGTCGGAAGGTTTCCAACTTCGGTACTTGTCGGCCAATTCTTCTAGAAAATCCCATGCCTCATCTGGGGCCTTATCTAGGAAATCTCCCTCTTTGCAGAGGTACTCAATCTGCTGGGCCGTCGCAATATTGAGGCCCAACTGGAAGGATGTCACCAATTGATGTTTCTCAAACCCATGGTGGGGTAGAGACAACAGCAAGTCCTTAAACCTCTCCCAACACCTCAAGAATGACTCGCCCTCTTTTTGCCTAAAAGACTGGATTTGGCGAGTCAGGTGCTGGGACTTGCTCTCAGAGAAATATTTCCTATAGAATAGCTCCCTCACAGCCTTCCAAGTTGTGAGAGACTGTTCCTTTTGCATTCTGAGCCACTTATCCGCACCATCTTTCAGGGAAGCAGGGAAAAGCTTAAGGCAAGCATTTTCCCACTGGGTAGTGGTGGCTAGGGTGAGCACCAGTCCCTCGAAGTGGCGGACATGTTCATACGGGTCCTCATTTTCCCTCCTATAAAAGAGAGGGAGGGCATTGTGGGTTCCCGGTTTCACCGTGAAAGCGTTACGTGTCTCCACAGTCTTTGTTGGCAGAACTATTGGGCCACGAGGAGTAGTCCTCTCTGGACGCATATGTTCCCGCATACTTTTCTGTTCCGCCATCGGTGGCTCACTCTCTAATTCAAACAATGGATTGGGAAATTCTATGAATAGGGCGTCTATGGGTATTGATTCAGGTTGGCCCTCTGAAAACTCGGATGAGTCGGATTGAGTGGACGGTGACTCAGACTGGAATTCTACTGACTCAAACTGACTAGACTCGAGTGGAACTTCTTCCAATGACTCTCTATCTATCCTAACTAGATGCTTAGACGGGTCTCGGAAGAAGAGCGGGTCCTCCTTTGGTGAACCCTTCCTACCTTTACCTATCTTGACTCGATTCTAAGAACAAAGATAAAATTAAAACTAAATTCAAATGACACTAACGACCCGAATTCTTAACACCTCTTGCCGTTCCCCGGCAACGGCGCCAAAAATGCTTGACCGAAATCCTAGACCTAATTTATGGGTTGCCCCAAGCGTAGGGCGGAGACCGGTGTAGCACAATACCCGGTAAGACCGGAATCGAATCCACAGAGAAGGCAAAGAGTGCTTATTAAGTACCCGGGTTGCTAGTTTAACACGGCTCTTAGGTAGCCACCCTTGTGATTTGATTTGTGAGATTACCTAAACTACGCGAATTTGAGTTACTTAAATTAATTAAAAATGAAGTACGGTCGTAGGGGTCATAACACGGTGACCAGGTCCGGATACTTCCTGCTCCATTCGTTGTTCTGAAAATGTTTGATTTTAGAGAGAGAAAGATACCCCAAAAGATGCGAATCCTCGTGGTTGCCGTTTACCCATGTGCAGCGAAGAACAGGTTTTGGTCCCCCGTTCCCCGTGTCACATGGGCTCCGACAATGCCCGAATACGTCCAACGAAGGTACTTTAGTAACCTAAAATTGCTTTTACCATTATTAATCATGAAAATCGGAGCAAGAACGTAACCAGCCCTGGCCACGGCGTGTTAGTCACCCCGCGACCATACTTGATGAAACTACTCACTCATATTAACTTGAACGAATAAGAAAATTCTGGAATAAAACATACTATTAAACTAGTATAAGAATTAACACCAAGATTCGAGTCTCAGAGCGCGGACAAACTCCCGCGAACTGAAATTAAAGTAAATAAACAGAAACGTTACCGAAGCAAAGCGAGAATCTACGAACAAAGCTTCAAAACTTCAATGGTAAAGCCTCCGGAAAATCGAATCTCCAAAAGGAAGAACGGCTACTACTTGAGAGCAAAAATTAAAACAAAGTTCAAACCCTAATTCGGCCTAAAAACGGGGTATTTATTTTCCCCCGAAGTCAAAACACAGAGCAAAGTCAACTGGCTATATAAAGCCCTCGGTATCGATACAGGAGAAGTCCTGTATCGATACCCAGGCGTTCTGTTCCCAAATTGGTCCACGTGTATCGATACAGGACATTCCCTGTATCGATACCGATGCCTCTAAGTTGACTTTTCAGCTTTTTGGTCGTCCTTGCTTGGGTCCCACCGGATCTCAACATGCCCCACATCCTTGGGTCCACTTGCACATTGCTTCTCCGACCTGTTTCCTACAAAAACAGAAAAAACACCAAAAACAAAGGACAACACCGCATCAAGTGGAAAACGGAATAAAACGTGTAATGCCCCCAAGATTTGGGCACGTTAATTATTATTACAGACCATAATAAAGTTTAAACCCAAACTTTAATACAAACAACAGCGTTCTCAAACACAAAGTAAATAAATACAGGGGTGGTTCTAGGTCTCCGTCTATCCCTGCGCCGGGTTGTTCCCCATTCCGGCAGCACCTCCTGTTCCATAGGACCGGTCCCCGTAGTGTTGTTCCTGTCCATCTGGATAATCTAGCATAATACGTCCGAGTCGCACAGGCAACATCATGGTATTATGCCAGGGTTACACGAATGCAACACCGTGAGCAAAGCTCAATAGTTCACTACGCTAAACTTCTAAGTAGCAATTCTAAAACAATAAATTCATGAACAGCATTTATAACTTATGAACAGTAAATCATGCATCATGCGTGTCCATGCGAATCAGAGTAAATATGCGCAGAAAGTGGTAATTCGTTCAGTATCTCAAAGCTGTGCTACGTGTCACTTTCTCAACCGTTCTCATTTCGTTTCTAAAAAACACATCTCATTTATCAACAGTTTTCCCAAAAATATTCAGTTTCTCAATACGGTGCCTTTCCCGGCATTCTCCTTCAAATTTCATTATCTCCCACCGCTCTGAAAGTTATTGGTCCGTTTCCGCCCTCTTTCAGCTGACGGTACCAACCCTTCCGCTCGAGGTCTCGGTTATCGTGCATCACCGAACTTAACAGCCTGTTTGCACGGTCCGTTCTCCCCGCGACTCACATGACACAGTCCCGGCCGTCTTGCATCACCGAACTTAACAGCCTGTTTGCAAGGTCCGTTCACCGTGTGTTGTGCACGCTTAGCCCATCATCCTAGTTCTCTCCGCGAACTGGAAGTGGCGCTTTCGCTGCACTACCGCAATCAATACCATTCCTCCAAATTCTCTCCGCGAATTTGAGGTGGCAACAAATCATCTCATCACATGTCATCTCATTTCATTTCCCAAAAATCTCATTTCATTTCTCCCAAAAATCTCATTTCATTTCAAACTCATTTAAAAACTCATTTCTATTTTCTCATCATCAAATATTCGATTTCGCGTCTGGTGACAAAACGTATCGCGTACGTGCTCGGTGTCACATGCTCAGAATCATGCTCATGCAATATTCCATAATTTTCCTCTAAATTCTCATTCTTTCCAAAAACACATTTCTCACGTAGAATCATGCATAAAAAAAATATACCAACTCTCTAAATATATTTGTTTCCTCTAGAAACTTTTCCCACATAAAATCATACATTTTAATACATCAATTTCCCTCAAAATAATATTCCTTCTAGCAATTTCTCCACATAAAATCATACACTTTAAAATTCTCCAAAAATAATATCTCCATTTCTCTCAATTTAATCCTCATCAAAAATCTCCAAACTATTTTATTTCTCCTCCAAAGAAATAAAATAAAACAACTTGCTCTTTCCAAAAATAATTTAAACCAAACTCTTTTCTAGAAATCTCTTGCCAAAATTCACCACAACTAATTGTGGACTTTCTAAAATATTTAAAACCCTCCCAAAAATATACTTTCTATTTTTCTAGAAACTTTCTTTCCGATAATCCCAAATAAAACATCTTTTTCATTCTAGTAAAAATCACAATTTTCTTTCTAGAAAATAACCTCACAATATTTCTTTCTTGAAAATTCACCAAATAAACCCACAATATATTTTGTAAAAAAAATCTTTCTAGAAATCAATATGAAAAACTCTCTCTTCATATTTATAAAAATCAACTCCATATTTTCTTACCAAAAATAACCAATAACCATTTTTCTCTAACAAATTTCTCATAAAAGAAATTACTCCATTTATTCAAGAAATAATATCTCAAATAACAACCAATAATCAAATCAACCAAGATTAACTATTTCTTTCTAGAAATATTAACATGATCACACTAGAATCTTGTCTAGTGAACACATCTTCTAATTAACTTCTAATTACCTCTAATCACTTCTAATCACCTTCTAATTACTTCTAATCTCACTAATCCACTTCTAATTTCATGAAGAATTACTCTAATTAGAACATCATAAACATGCTTGTTAATGAAATCCTCTTTCTAAATACATAAGAAACATGCTTAGAAACTTACTACATGCATAAATTAACTTAATCAACTCTAAAATCATGCTTAGAAACTTAATTAGAACAACTTAATAGAACTAGAAATTAACTAATTAGAAGAGTAGTTTAGTAAACTACCTTAGTTTCCGGGTGTAAACCGGAAGCCGATTAGCACTCCGTTGGTGTAGAAAACTCTTAAACTAACTTAATCACCCACTAATTAGCCTAGTAAGTGGCTAATTAGAACCTAACTAAGTTGGTTAGAAAGTGGTTAAAGTAGTTGGTTTGTTGGAATTTAGGAGACAACCAAAGAAAGAAAGGTTAAGGTGGGCCAAATGAACACAAGACATGACTATTTATAGCAAGATGGACCTCTCTTTCTCCCCCTCAAACTTTCGGCTCACACACACACACACACCACCGAAATATGCATGTATGGAGTAGTAATTGTGGTGTTAAACTTGCACATGGCAAGTACATAGGTGGCAACTCTAGTTTAGGTAGGAATCTAGGTGAGTATCTAGGTAGAATCTAGGTACTTTAGGCTAGATGCTTGCTAGGATGAACCATTTTGGGCACACATACAAGGTACCAACGTGGGAGAGTAATGGTGGGGGAAAAACGCGTTCCGTTGTGTAGGTTTACGCACGGTCGACTTTGTTACGGGGTGTTTTTAGGAGCTAATATGAACCAATGGTGTGTGAAACCATTAAATGGCTATGAGGGTAGCTATAACTAGCTATGGCTAGGTGGAATATTCCCTCCTTAATTTAGGGAAGTTTGTCCCTAGCTTACTTGGAAGCCAAGGCCTAGTTTGGTTAGGCTAGGTTGTGTAGTTTGTCTTCTAATGCAAGTATTGTGTGGGTATGTCTAGGGTATTCTAAAAATAGCAAGGCTTATTCTAACTAGTATTGTGTACAAAACCTTAGGTTTAGTTGGCCACCTCATCACCCCATTGCTTGCACAAATGTACAAAGCAATAACTCATGCATGTGCATGTGTACCAAAATGCATGCACCAAGCACACACACACACACACTACACTCTCTCTCTCTCTACCGAACCCTCTCTCTCTCTCTCGGCAATCTCTCTCTCTCTCTCTCTCTCTCTCTCTCTCTAACTCTTACTAACTTGGTCAAAACTACAAGTTTCAAGGTGATGGGACCTTGCAATGACGTACTATGGTGATTGGATGGAGGAGAGGTAGTAGGTTTCGGACATTAGCCGAGGTCTCCGGGTGTTATGGTAGTGTAACGGGTGTGTTACTCGGGCTCGTACGCGCATATACATGGCTAAGATGCTATTTATTCGAACTAAAAGAATAAAATAATAATTTAATAGAAAAATATTCCGATAAACCGAAAATTAAAATAATTAATCAAATTATTGAACGAAATTTTTTATTTACAAAAATTAGGGTTGTTACAACCTATCCCCCTTAACAAATTTCGTCCTCGAAATTCGATCACACTATAGATGGAAACAAATGCGGGTAATTGATTTCCATAGCTTCCTCCCTTTCCCAAGTAGTTTCTTCCATTCCTCGGTGCTTCCACAAAACTCGGACCAGACGAATCGTCTTGTTACGGATGCGCTTCTCCATTACATCTTGTATTTCTACTGGTTCTTCCTCAAAAGTAGCGTCTTCGTTGATGCTGAGATCTTCCCAATTGAGCACGTGCGTAGGCAATGCTAAGTATTTTCGTAGCATCGAGACATGAAATACATCGCGCACTCTATCCAGTTGTGGTGGCAAGGCCAACTTATAAGCCACTTCTCCGATTTTCTCCAAAATCTGAAAGGGTCCTATATATCGTGGTGAAAGCTTTCCCTTTTTCCCGAATCTGATCACTCCTCTCTGGGGTCGTATCTTAAGGAAAACGTGATCTCCTTCTGAAAATGACAAGGGTCGATTCCTTCGATCGACGTAGCTTTTCTGGCGGCTCTGCGCAGTAAGTAACCTTTGTCGGATGGTTTTGACCTTTTCAGTTGTCTCTCTAACCATCTCGGGTCCTAATAATCCCAATTCTCCGGCGTCAGTCCAACAAACAGGTGATCTACACGGGCGACCATATAATGCTTCATAAGGTGCCATTTCTATACTGGCCTGATAACTATTGTTATACGCAAACTCTACTAACGGCAGGTGTCGCTCCCAATTTCCCGAAAAATCTAGAGCGCAAGCTCTCAACATATCTTCTAAGATCTGAATTGTCCTCTCCGTTTGCCCATCTGTCTGTGGGTGAAAAGCTGTACTGAGCCACAGATTCGTTCCTAGTGCTCTCTGTAATCCACTCCAAAACTGAGAGACAAATCGGGGGTCTCGATCAGATACAATGGATACAGGCACACCGTGAAGTCGAACTATTTCCTGGATATAAAGCATTCCCAATGCTTCCATGCTCTCAGTCATCTTCACAGGGAGAAAATGAGCTGATTTGGTGAGTCGATCCACTATCACCCACACAGCTGTGTTTGTCTTCAGCGATTTGGGCAATCCCGTCACAAAATCCATCGAAATATGTTCCCATTTCCATCTGGGAATCGGTAACGGTTGTAAATCTCCTCCGGGTTTCTGGTGCTCGGCCTTAACTTGCTGACAAACAAGGCATGTTGACACAAATCTGGCTACGTCTTTCTTCATTCCTTCCCACCAATACGTTCTTCGTAAATCGTGATACATCTTAGTACTACCTGGATGAACAGCGAAATTCGAGTGGTGAAATTCTCGAAGTACCGCTTCTCGGAGTGTACCAATATTTGGCACAAATATCGATCCTCGGAATCTCAAGCTGTTATCCGTAGCGTGTATCATCCATCCCGTCAATTCCTTCCCCATTCGGAGCTGAGATCGGATAAACTCACAATCCTGCTCGAACGTCTGGGCTAGAAGGATCTCTCGATGTAGGGCTGGTTCCGCGATCAAAGCACACAGGTGCGCTTGCTCTCCTTCCGACGAAGGTCTGAGGTTCAACTCATTGAGCGTATTTACCATTTCCCACTCCTTCATAGCTACCTTGGCTTTTTGTGCTCTATCCTTCCGACTCAGAGCATCAGCGACGACATTTGCCTTGCCCGGATGGTATGACAGAGTAAACTTGTAGTCATCTAGGTACTCCATCCATCTTCTCTGTCTCATGTTCAACTCCTTTTGAGTGAACAGATACTTGAGGCTCTTGTGGTCTGTGAACACTTCAAACTGCTCACCGTAGAGATAGAACCTCCACGATTCGAGAGCAAAGACCACAGCTGCTAACTCTAGGTCATGAGTAGGGTAATTCTTCTCATGTGGTCTCAACTGTCTCGACCCATATGCTACAACCTTCCCGTTTTGCATCAAAACACAACCCAATCCTTCTTTAGAAGCATCACAGTACACCTGATAACCAATATCTCTCTCGGGAATGATCAGGATTGGTGCACTGGTCAATCTCTTCTTCAACTCTTGGAATACCTTCTCACATTTATCAGACCACTCGAACTTAATTCCTTTTTGGGTTAGTCGGGTCATTAGTCTGGCTAAAATAGAGAAATCTGGTATGAACCTCCGGTAATATCCCGCTAATCCTAGGAAACTACGAATTTCAAACACCGAGGTGGGTCGCTTCCAATTCAGCACAGCTTATATCTGTGATATTGCGCGCCTATCAGTGGGACAAAGCTCTTGGAGACCAAAACGGAACACATGAAACTCGGGATCCCAAAACTGGGCGGCGGCATGCAAAAGCTCGGGACGGATTGGAATGGAGTGGATATGACGTAGGGAGTTGAGATGGTGGCTTCGAAAATTGAACCAATCAATGTTTTTGAAGCTTGCAATCCATGGTTGAAGCACGGCGGACGCAAACATGGCCATGGCGCGGAGTTGAAAGAGAAAGAAGTGGAAAATGGAAGTATAAAGAGTAGGATGATGAAATTGGTGTGAAAAAAATGCTTGGCAATGCATAATATTTATAGTGGGAGTGTGATGAGTAATGACAATTCTACATGCAAAAGGGGGTGAAGAAAATTCAAGTTTCAATGGATTCAAAGTTGGTTTTCAAGAAAATGGCATGGGAAATCATGAGAAAATCTTGAAAAAAGATGGCATTTGTTGGAAAATGAAAGGACTTTGGAAAGAGATGAGGGTAGCTTGGGAAGGTTATTTGAACAATTTCTATACAGCTTGGGGCAGAAAAATGCCATGCAATGGGCAAGAAAAAGCCTTGGGAAGAACAAAAATTCTGCCAGGAAGCAAGTCTAGGCGCTTGGATTAGCCATTTCCAGGCGCCTAGACTCAATCCAGGCCCCTGGATTGGTTGATTCCAGGCGCCTGCACTCAATCCAGGCGCCTGGATTGGCCTAATGCAGGCACCTGGAAACCAGATAGCAGCAACCAATTTTGGACTCCCAAACTCATTTCCATGCATTTTCGGCAAGTTCTATCAATTCCAACATGATCTAACAAACATTTATGACTTGCAGAGAAGTTCCATTCACGGAAAACCCGGAAAACGAAGTCTTTAAGCCAATTTTTCCGCAGGCGTGGCATCTCCGAATCATGGTTAAAGGTTGTGAGCGGATTTTACCAAGTTCAAATGGTTGGTTTTGATGAATATGACGTCACGCAAGCAGTGGTATGGTCGTTCTTCGAGAGAACACGTGGCAATGGAGGACCGTCTTTTCAAACAAGCCCTATGGACACCAAATTCCATCCTAGGGTCATTTGTGTCATTTAGTCAGTTCAGTTGCATTGTATCTATGTTATCGAGTCGCATGAAAGTGTCACGATTGTCTGTCATTGCTATGTATATTCGAGTCGCTTGTGTCGACATTTGTCCATTAATGTGTTTCGAAGAAATTCACGAACACTCGTGTCAATAATCGAGTCTTTTTGTATTACTTGTATGTACTAATGTTCATTACAATTAATGGAGATCTTTTTCTTGTTATTCGTGAGTTTTACAATTGGTGTTTTGTTATGATTCCAATAATGAAACGCATGAACAACATGGAAAGTGCAAATCATATATCGAAACATGGCATCCATAAAAAGTCAACGCAAGTCAAATGTCAAGTCATAATCCGCGAATGTACTAGGGCAAACACACGCCCGAACAAGTAAAACAGGCGCGTAGGCCCGATCTAAAAGACTACTTGGGCACGCAGGCCCGAAATGGTAAAAGCAAAAGCTGATCTAAAAGCAAAAGCAAAACTCATAATGTCTCGAAACTATCAAAGTACTAACTACGGGTCACCTAGCTCCTCGTCGTCCTCCTCGTCGTCCTCGCTCTCCGCTGTGTCCTCTGGGACAGGCTCCTGTGGGAGAGGCTCATCACCAGCAGCCTCTGTACTCGGCTCCTCGACCACAGTCGATGGCTCGCCGACTCTCTGACGAACCGACCGTCCATCCGCGCCATCCCCCTCCTCAGTCCCTCTCATCGCAACGTAGCCTACCTCCGTCAAGTGGAATAGGCGAATGGTCGTCGATCCAGGACCTGCAAACTCCACCTCTCTCACGCCTCCGGGGCGCCTGCAAGCAAAGTCAAGATACAAAACATTTTAGTATTTTGCAATCAGATATGTGTTTGGATTCAATATGAGAAGCAAAGAGAGATACTGGATACTCCTGGAAAGAGGAGGACTGGGAACAACTGGAGGGGCAGGGTCACCCGGCCGTCGGAGCACCACGTCTGCCCCAGCCACCAGCTGACGAACTAGAGAGCGTAGACTGTGAGTCTGCTCGTAGTAGAAGCGCGTAGTATCCTGGGAAAACTGCAACAGAGGGCGACAGTTTCAACAAAGAGATCTCAAAAATAAGGAAAAGCTAATGAAGAAATGAAACTATGCATACCGGGACAGTAGGTAGCAGAAGGTCAGCGGCCGGTCGAGGGATATCAACGTGACCTCTCTCTCCCTCAGGAGTCTGCGTAGAAACCTGCCATAACCTCATAACCTCGTACTCGGACCTCCTGAGAGGCTCAGACTCGCCCGCCACAGCACCACCCCATCTCTCTCTGAGAGTAGGCACAAGACCACTCCCTCCGGGTACCACCTCTTTCTCCTCCTGGACACCAGCTCTCTCGAAAGGAACGTCCTCCATCAGCACGTCCTCGCTCACCCTCTCACTCTCTCTCACTCTCTCTCCCCCACCCCCAGCAGAAGATCCTCCCCTCTCTCTCACAACAGAAGGGCCAGCCCTCTCTCTCACTCCAGCTCCACCACCAACCGGCTCCTCAACTCTGGCCCTCTCCGCCTGCTCAGTAGCTAGAGCCTCTGCGGCCTCCAACGCCGCAGCCTCCCGTGAGACCCTAGCCCTCTCTCTAAACCCCACCACGTCAAGTGGGCCAGCCAAGTATCGCTGCCTGTACGCCTCATAGTCCTCTGTCGGTCGGAGGTACTGGTCCAAAGCTGTATCGAGGATAGTATATCACTCGATCTCTGCCAAAGTGTAGCTCTCAGTCCTCAGAACCAGTGGCGGCAGAGGTCCAGGCACCACCTGTGTCGGGGCACGTATCGACTGGCGCAGTACCCTGTCTCCAAGATACCACTGCCAGCCATACGCACACTCCAGTAGAACCCTCCCTCGTGTCAGCTCTCTACTCGGCGCAAGGTACTCATCATCGATCCCATCCCACACATGCCAGTGTACTTGCACAGAAAGCAAGAAATTCATGAGATAGAAAGCAATAGGGGTATAACGAGACATTGAAGAAATATCTGAAGCATGCATATACCTCTGCGTAAGTAAGACGATCGAGCTCCCCGCAGAAGAAGTCCAACTGGCCGCGCACGGCACTCTTTCCTCTGTATCCCTGCCCCCAGCGAAGAGCTCGAGGAATCATGCACGGATCCCGGTAAGAGGACTCCGGGGACGTCAGTCTCAGCACCTCGTAAGCCCATATCTGCGGAACAATGTTGGAATGGTCAATAAATGTACAATGTGCAAGCAAGCAGGAAATCAGCAAAGTATAACTGTGAAGTGTGAAGATTACCTCCCAAACCGACCACAGTCCACCTATGCTCGACGCCACGCCTCGAGAAATCGACCCCATAACAGCATAGCACGAGGCCAAAGCCCAACCTCCCCAGTCATATCTGGCAGTCCGCTCGAAGTCTCTCAGTGCCGCTAAGTAACCCAAGTGCGTGTGGTGGCGTCGGTTCGCGAACAGGGTCGCGCCGAACATATAAAGCAGGTAACACCGGGCCTTTTGCTCTGCAGCAAGCCGAGACGTGGGTCTCCCTAGACAATGGTCAGCAAACTGACCGTAACCAGCAGAGTCTGCCCCGTGGTTGGGCTTCCAGCCCAAATAGTGCCGCAGTGCATTATCATCCTGGGCGATCCCTGAGTCAAAGGGTAAAGGCTCTCCACCGACTCGCAGGCCCGTGATCGCTGAGAAGTCCAGAGGGGTCATCGTCGCCTCGCCAAACAACAGGTGAAGGGTATTTGTGGAATCCCTCCACCTCTCTGCCAGTACAGTCAATACAGCGTGGTCACGCAGCGTCCTCGTCTGTGTCTCTATGAACGGCTCAAAACCTGCAAGTACCACCAACTCCCTCACGTCATGGTGGAGGTCCACAAACAAAGGCAGCGTCCTCCCAGATGAGCCGTTCACCGTCAAGCACCTGTTCACCTGTTGAGATAGAGAGGCATTTCATCAGTATCGAAAGTTCATGAAATTCATAGATTCACAGTGCATAAGCTATAAAGAATTCAACAAAAGGAAAATATGATGAATCAAGTCTGTACCTCCAAGCAGTCACAGGAAAGGTGTCTCCCAACGTCCAGCAAGACCTCCTCTCCATTGTACCTCTCCTGCAACGAAGTATATCTATCTATCGCCGATGGCACTATGTGGTGCACTGGTGTATCATAGGTATCAACGTGAAAAATCGACCTCCCCAATAAGGCTCGGCGTGCAACCTCCACCACTGGTACTCTCGGACCCGCCACTCTCTCTCTCTCCTCAGCCTCAACCTCCCTCAACACCTCAGAAATAGTCTCCTCAGTCACAAGAGGAGCATCCTCTGTCTCCATAGCAATCCCCTTCCCCTTATCCGGCCTGCTCGTACCCACACCCGAATCACCTGGAGGTACGTCAGGGGCCGAACCATCACCCGCACCACCACCGACGTCACTCACCAAACTGTCACCACCGTCCCTCTCGCCCGTACCAAGGTCCTCCATCACCACATCATCTCCCACAACCACGTCTACACCACCCAAACTCAGAACCTGCTCACCTGCACCCTCAACACCTCTATCAACACCACCTGTATCGCCACCACCGCATCCTGTAGCACCTGTGTCCCTACCGGCAGCATCTCCGCTCTCCGAACTACCCTCACCAATACCACCGCCACCAACAACACTACCACCAATACCACCAATATCACCAACACCACCCAAACCACCCACAGCCGCCAGATCAACAACAAACAGAGTACTACTGCTAACAGGAATATCAACAGGGATATCCGAAATACTCGAAGTGCTCGAAACAGCGTGAACATCACTTACCCGGTTCGGATCTGAGATTTCCATGGGTATTTGGGCCGATTGGGATTCGGACCGTGCTCCTCCGAGTTCGTCGGCCGCTGTGGTGGCTAACTGGAACTCCTCGGATCCGGCCATGGCTTCCCCAGCACCGTGGGACCCACCCACAGCCTCCTCTGTCGCCGCCGCACCACTTACGGTGGTCCCCGCTGCCGGTGGGACCTCCTCTTGTCTCCTCTCATCACTTTCTGAACCGGAATGAACCGGAGAAATCCCTGTGGTACTCGGTTCTGCCATTGATTTGAGTAGATATGTGGGTTTTGTACCCAAACCGAACGAAACCTTGTAAATCTAGGATTTTGGTTCGAGAAATCAAGTTTTGATGAAGATTTGCCGTGGACCAATCGGTTTTTGAGAGTTTTAGAGGGAAAAGAGAGAGAGGTGCAATCGGGTTTGGTCGGAGAAGAGGCGAGAATGACCGAAAAAGTACGCACCTGGACTAATATACCCTCACCCGAACGGTTGTGACTGTTCACGTTTTGAGGGAGTCCAGGTGCCTGAAGTGATTCCAGGCGCCTGGATTGCGTGAGTTCAGGCGCCTGAAGTGAGTCCAGGCGCCTGGATTGGGTTGATCCGGGTGGCTTCCAAGCTAATCCAGGTGCAATGCAGTGCTATCCAATTGTAATTGTTTGAAACTTCTGAGGCTTCCTAAGCCTTTTTGGAATATCTCTAGTGCAATTTTAGTTCAAATCATGATTGGCACGCATGTGTCGGGCAACCAAGCAAATTATCATTTCACACAGAAACTTGATTCATGATGATGAGGCAATGAATTTCAATAAATTATCTGAAGAAAATTCTAGATCATTTTTTAGGATTTTGATTTATTTAAAATCCATTTAAATCATTTTTGAGGATTTTGATTTATTTAAAATCCGTTTAAATCATTTTTGAGGATTTTGATTTATTTAAAATCCATTTAAATCATTTTTGAGGATTTTTGATTTATTTAAAATCCATTTAAATCATTTTTGAGGATTTTGATTTATTTAAAATCCATTTAAATCATTTTTGAGGATTTTGATTTATTTAAAATCCGTTTAAATCATTTTTGAGGATTTTGATTCATTTAAAATCCGTTTAAATCATTTTTGAGGATTTTGATTCATTTAAAATCTGTTTAAATCATTTTTGAGGATTTTGATTTATTTAAAATCCATTTAAATCATTTTTGAGGGTTTATAATCCGTTTAAATCATTGTTGAGGATATTTAATCCGTTTAAATCATTTTTTAGGGTAATCTGCCCATTTTAAGTTATATCCCGTATCAAATGTTCCCCAAGAACTACGCCGGTCTGACCCTTTCATACAAGGTACGTAGGCAGCTCTTTCAGCACGACCGAATTTTCAATATTTTTGTGTGTTTCGGAAATGCTGGGGCAATGGATTGGGGACGTCTTTGTCTTTGACGATACTCACATCAAATCAATGATGTCAAGTCACGTCAAAGAGGGGCAACTGTAGACACCCCAATCCGGCATCCTGGAACTTCCCCGATGATGAAAATGCCTAATGAGGACGCACAAGGTTTGATCAAAAACTTGAAAAAAAAACCCACCAATAACCTCCCATGAGACTACCAAAATATCCCTTGAGACCCTGGAATTGCCCAAAACTTCACAACACATACACCTGGATTGCACTTTTAGGCACCTAGATTGGCCAAATCCAGGCGCCTGGAAGGAGTCCAGGCGCCTAGATTCCATAGTCTAGGCGCCTGGAATTGCACAATCCAGGCGCCTGGATATCAGTCCAGGTTGAGTGTAGTTTAAGTTGATAGTGGGCGAGAACGATATCTTTGAGGGATTTTCTGCAGAATTAGTTGGAGAGGGGTGTGAGAGGGATGATTACCTCTACATGTAACCCCCTAGGTGACCCCTTGCCCTTTCTAAAGGACCAAGTGGCCCTTTATGGACCCTTGTTTGCCTATAAAACCAACTCTCCTCTTCCATTTTCAGGGGGCTGAAGAACTACTCCCTCATTTTGACTGTTACTCTGTCAAAATAACCCCAGAATTTCCTGTTTCATCAACTACTTCTCAAACCCAACCCATTTCAAGCCCAAAAAACCATCTCTTTGCTCCATCAACCCATCATCCACTCCTCTCCATCAACCAAACTTCATTAAAGCTTCCACAAATCACCCATTCAGCTCTGTAAACTCAAGAACCAGTAGCTACATTCTTACCAAATCTACTCAAAAAATCATTTCAAGCCTTTGATCAAGTCAAAAAGGTAGACATTCTACCAATCTGTTCAAATAGGCCCTGAGGGGGACTTAATCAAGCTCTCACTGGTCCTCTATACCAGTAGAGGGTTTGAGAGAGGTCTGAAAATCATCAAGAAAGAAAAGTCAGTTTGTGTATTAGAGCCCAATCCAGGCGCCTGGATCATCACCTTCCAGGCGCCTGGATCATCACCTTCCAGGCGCCTGCATTGGTTCCAGGCGCCTGGATTCATCCCATGTAGGCGCCTGGATCCACTTTTCCTTTATCTTGTTTTCTGTTTTCTTTCATATTTTGACTAAGTTTGGTACATCATTTGCGTGCCTTGACTTACAGTTCTTTACATTGCATGTTCTGATCCTCATTTAGAAGTTCATTTGAAATGTTTTAAGTTTATAATCATGCTTTAAAAGAGGGTTATATATGAGAAAGTGGGTTAAATGAGCTTATATGTTATTTGTAGATTCTGAGCATTTAATTTTTGAGGTTTCAAGACAAGATCTTCCATGTTACATGAGCATCCCTTTATTTTAGATGTTTAAAATGAGTATTGTCATTGTTTTGACATTGCATTTTGGTATCATCTCATCACATTTGGATTGAATAAGGAGTGCCAAGCTTGTTATGGTGTTATCAAAACATTTTCCAGAATGCATGTGATTTGATCAGAGTTTTGCATTTGTTGATTTTTGCAAAAAAGTGGGATTTTAGAGTTTCTGTCTGGATGGCAATCCAGGCGCCTGGATTGACTCCTTCCAGGTGCCTGGATCCAATTCAGGTGCCTGGATTGACTTTTTCCAGGCGCCTGGATCTTATCCAGGTGTGCTATGATGGTCATTTATGAGCAGTTTCTGGGATATTCTGAGGCATTTTGGAGGCATTTTAGTATAACTTTAGCATTTTATGTATACAAAGCATTCATTCATGACGTTTTGTACACGCATCCATGCATATCTCATTTATCTTGTCGATGTATTTGTAGTGCTTTCGCATAAATCTGTATTGGAAGTCTGTTCAAACAATGTTTTCAAAATCTTTTCAAACATTTAGTAGAGACCGGTAAATATGCTAGGCGTGAGGGGTGCTTTAAATTCCTTCCCCTCGCGTAACCTAGCTCCCGGACCCGAGAAATCTCAATAAAAGCAAACCAGTGAAATATTTTCTATTCCAAGGGCAAAAGGGTCATTTTTCAAAAGGTTTCTCGGGTATAGTCCTCAAATCCGGGTGGCGACTCCATTCAACCAATCAAAACCGTTTTCCAAAACTACTTTATTTTCGTGGACCACTCCGCGGGGTGTTCACAGAAGTCACCAAGGCGGTGGGTGGAAAGAGGGAAACTGCGACTGTGCTTGACTGTATCCTTAAAGATTTTGATAGCAAATGATAGCAAAAGATCACGCATTCCATATCAGATTTGTCCAACACCAGACCCGAAATGACAGACAATACGACTACATACTAATTGGCATCACAATTTCGATCTTAACCCACAACTTTATCCTATATGATTACTAACTGGCAACATTTTTTATCAATCCCAAAGCCATAGATCTAATACAAATGTAAGTCGAAACCCAAATACCAAAATGCCATATCCTCTATTCCCTCTAAAAATAAAGGAGGCCAAAGAGCGCACCTGCCGGTAGAGGGCGTAGAGGAGCAAAGTGATGTCGCTAGAGAACTTGGAGGTGACGCCTTTTGAGGAAGCCGACGTATGAGGCAGCAACAAAGAACTTCTCTAGGAATGCGAGGCCGGAGCTCGCTCTCTCCATCGTTGCCATTCCCGTTTCTTCTCTGAGTTTCGATCAAATCGGATAAGATCAGAGAGGAGACCACATAGAAATCTATGTTTTGAACAGTAGAGAGGAGAAAGAAGAGAGAGGCAAAAATTGCAATTCAAAACGTGAGAGAGAGTGAGAGAGAAGCTCGGTGAGAGAGATAGAGATACAGCGTTACCTGCGCAGGCGGGATTCAAATCTGATGAGCACTTCTTCGTGTAAACCCAGATGAACAGCACATTAGGTGGGTTGGAGCTAAGCCCTTAAAAGTGCAATGTATTTATAGGATTGCCATCGCGAGAGATGGAGGAGGCTTTTGTAATATCAACTGTGTGATCAGTATTGAAGGGCCCTGATTTATGTAGGAAAATGTGTAAGATTTGAAAACCACTCTAATTTGTTATATAGATACCTCTTTTCTTTAAATTTTTATAATTTATGTAGAGGTTCACAGTTCTTTTTAGAGATTTGATCTAAAACTTACTTTTGGGTCTCCAGATATAGAGATCTACACCTCCATTTTAGTCTCCAAATCACTAAAAAGGACGATGGATTCCTCCAAAAAGTACAAAAAGTTGAAGATAAAAGGAATTTAATTACGAAATCTCACATCGATATGTCACATCCAATCTCTAAAATAGAGTTTTAGAGCTTGGTAGGAGATGCTCTCAAGTTCCATTTTTTTACTTTGGCAGTAAGAAAGTAATTTATTATAAATTTCCTAGTCCTAGCATGAGTTAATCGAGATGCGCGTATTATTATCCCGAACACTCTCGACAATGACAACAACAAAATACTAGGAGGAAATTTTGTGATGTCCTCCTTCCAGTTTCTGAAAAGAACACTGCAATAAGTTAATATTCTCGCGTTGTATTACATTGTGCTAGAACACTTCAATAGTCTCAATCTCAGGCATCGTGCATGACTGCATGCCAATCAAATAACACAAATTGCAAATCAACTTTATCTCACAAAAAAAAATAGACAACGCTAGCTACTTGGAGTACAAACAAACATATAATACAAACCTCTCATATTAACGTTAGAATCGCTGCAAAAATGTGAAGAAGTAAAATTTGTAGGAATGAGAAATCAAAGATTACAGAATTACTGAAATGCGGTAATAATCGCACGAAATTAAAGTAAAATTTTGGAATAAGTAATATTTCAAAGTTTGTGAAAATTTAGAACCAGTGAAGTTAGTGAATCAGATTTATTGATATTTGATAACTAGTGAAATTCTTAGAATTTCAGAATTAGTGAAATTTTGAAGTTGGCGGAATTTCAAAAATTTGTGAAATTTTGAAGTCAGCGAAACTTCGCACCTCCGGCGGTAAGTAATTGCTGGGCGAAGGCATATTTTGAAATAGAGTGCAACTTATGAGGTCAAAGTTAATAAAATTCACTAACTTAAATTTAGTAATAATCGCACAAAAAGTTAGTGAAATTTCAATATTAGTTTAATTTCAAACATAGTGAAAATTCAAAACTAGTGAAGTTAGTGAAATTTCGGAACTAGTAAAAATTAATGAAACTTCCGAGTTAGTAGAATTTGGCATCTGGTGAAATTACTAAATTTCCAGAATTCGTGAAACTTGGTGAAATTTTAGAGTTAGTAGAATTTGATAACTCGTGAAATGACTAAAATTTCAGAATTTATTAAAATGAGTAAAATTTCAGAATTAGAGAAATTTTGCACCTCTGGCTGGAAGTAAATGCTCAGTGGATGTTGATTTTGAAATTGAATGAAATTCATGAGCTCCTTAAACTTTAATGAAGTTCACTAGCATTTCGTGAAATTTAGTGGAATTACTAAAATGCGGTAATAATCGCACGAAATTAAAGTATAATTTCATAATAAGTAAAATTTCAAAGTTTGTGAAAATTCAGAACCATTACAGTTAGTGAATTTTCAGAACCGGTGAAGTTAGTGAAATTTCAGATTTATTGATATCTGATAACTAGTGACATTCTTAGAATTTCATAATTAGTGAAATTTTAAAATTGGCGAAATTTGAAAAATTAGTAAAATTTTGAAGTCAGCGAAACTTCGCACCTCCGACGGTAAGTAGATGATGGGCGGAGGCGGATTTTGAAATAGAGTGCAATTTATGAGATTAAAGTTAGTAAAATTGACTAACTTAATTAAAAATTATTGAGGTTGGTGAAATTTAGTAATAATAGCACAAAAAGTTAGTGAAAATTCAAAACTAGCGAAGTTAGTGAAATTTCAGAACTAGTAAAAATTAGTGAAACTTCCGAGTTAGTGGAATTTGATAACTAGTGAAATTACTAAATAATTTCCAGAATTCATGAAACTTGGTGAATTTTAAGAGTTAGTGGAATTTGATAACTCGTGAAATGACTAAAATTTCAAAATTGATGAAAATGAGTGAAATTTCCAAATTAGAGAAATTTCGCACATCTGGCGGGAAATAAATGCTAGGTGGATGTTGATTTTGAAATTGAATGAAATTTAGTGGAATTACTAAAATGCGGTAATAATCGCACGAAATTAAAGTAAAATTTTGGAATAAGTAAAATTTTAAAGTTTGCGAAAATTCAGAACTACTGAAGTTAGTGAAATTTCAGATTTATTGATATTTAATAGCTGGTGAAATTGTTAGAATTTCAGAGTTAGTAAAATTTTGAAGTTGGCGGAATTTCAAAAATTAGTGAAATTTTGAAGTCAGCGAAACTTCCACCTCCGGCGGTAAGTAGATGTTGGGCGGAGGCGGATTTTGAAATAGAGTGCAATAAATTTAATAAAATTCACTAACTTAGTTAAAAATTAGTGAAATTGGTGAAATTTAGTAATAATTGCACTAAAAGTTAGTGAAAATTTCAAACTTAGTGAAAATTGAAAACTAGCAAAGTTAGTGAAATTTCGGAACTAGTAAAAATTAGTGTAACTTCCGAGTTAGTGGAATTTGATAACTAGTGAAATTACTAAATAATTTCCAGAATTCGTGAAACTTGGTGAATTTTCAGAGTTAGTGGAATTCGATAACTCGTGAAATGACTAAAATTTCAAAATTTGTGAAAATGAGTGAAATTTCAAAATTAGAGAAATTTCACACCTGTGGCGGGAAGTAAATGCTCGGTGGATGTTGATTTTGAAATTAAATGAAATTCTTGAGCTCCTTAAAGTTTAATGAAGTTCACTAACATTTCGTGAAATTTAGTAGAATTACTAAAATGCGGTAATAATCGCACGAAATTTGAAATAGAGTGCAACTTATGAGGTCAAAGTTAATAAAATTCACCAACTTAGTTAAAAATTACTGAAAATGCTAAAATTTAGTAATAATCGCACAAAAAGATAGAGAAATTTCAAAATTAGTTTAAATTTCAAACTTAGTGAAAATTCAAAACTAGTAAAGTTAGTGAAATTTTGGAACTAGTGAAAATTAGTGAAACTTCCGAGTTAGTGGAATTTGATGACTAGTGAAATTACTAAATAATTTCCAGAATTCTTGAAACCTTGTGAATTTTCAAAATTAGTGGAATTTCAGATTTATTAATATTTGATAACTAGTGAAATTATTAGAATTTTAGAATTAGTAAATATTTGAAGTTAGCAGAATTTCAAAATTAGTGAAATTTTGAATTCAGCGAAACTTCGCACCTCCGGCAGTAAGTAAATGCTGGGCGGAGGCAGATTTCGAAATAGAGTGCAACTTATGAGGTCAAAGTTAATAAAATTCACTAACTTAGTTAAAAATTAGTGAAATTGGTGAAATTTAGTAATAATCGTGGAAAAAGTTAGTGAAATTTCAAAATTCGTTTAAATTTCAAACTTAGTGAAAATTCAAAACTACTAAAGTTAGTGAAATTTCAGAACTAGTAAAAATTAGTGAAATTTCAGAGTTAGTGGAATTTGATAACTAGTAAAATTACTACATTTCCAAAATTCGTAAAACTTGGTGAAATTTCAGCGTTGGTGGAATTTGATAACTCTTGAAATGGCTAAAATTTTAGAATTGGTGAAAATAAGTGAAATTTTAGAATTAGAAAATTTTGCACCTCTGGCGGGAAGTAAATGCTCAGTGGATGTTGATTTTGAAATTGAATGAAATTCATGAGCTCTATAAAGCTTAATGAAGGTCACTAACTTTTTCATGAAATTTAGTGAAATTACTTAAATGCGGCAATAATTGCACGAAATTAAAGTAAAAATTTGGAATAAGTAAAATTTCAAAGTTTGTGAAAATTCAGAACCAATGAAGTTAGTGAAATTTTAGAACCGGTGAAGTTAGTGAAATTTTAGATTTATTGGTATTTGATGAGTGGTGAAATTATTAGAATTTTCAAAATTAGTGAAATTTTAAAGTTAGCAGAATTTCAAAATTAGTGAAATTTTGAAGTCAGCGAAACATCGCACCTCTGGTGGTAAGTAGATGCTGAGCGGATGCGGATTTGGAAATAGAGTGCAATTTATGAGATTAAAGTTTATAAAATTCACTAACTTAATTACAAATTAGTGAAATTCCTGAAATTTAGTAATAATCGCACAAAAAGTTAGTGAAATTTCAAAATTAGTTAAGTTTCAAACTTAGTGAAAATTCAAAACAAGAGAAGTTAGTGAAATTTCGGAACTAGTTAACATCAGTGAAATTTCAGAGTTAGCGGAATTTGATAACTAGTGAAATTACTAAATTTCTAGAATTCGTGAAACTTGGTGAAATTTTAAAGTTTGTGGAATTTGATAACTCGTGAAATGACTAAAATTTAAGAGTTAATGAAAATGAGTGAATTTCAGAATTAGAGAAATTTCGCACCTTTGACGGGAAGTAAATACTCGGTGGATGTTGATTTTGAAATTGAATGAAATTCATGAGCTCCTTAAAGTTTAATGAAGTTCACTAACTTTTCGTGAAATTTAGTGAAATTACTGAAATGCAGTAATAATCGCACGAAATTAAAGTAAAATTTTAGAATAAGTAATATTTCAAAGTTTTGTGAAAATTCTGAACCAGTGACGTTAGTGAAATTTCCGAACCGGTGAAATTAGTGAAATTTCTGATTTATTGATGTTTGATAACTAGTGAAATTATTAGAATTTCAGAATTAGTGAAATTTTGAAGTTAGCGGAATTTTAAAATTAGTGAAATTTTTAAGTTATCCAAATTTCGCACCTCCGGCGGTAAGTAAATGCAGAGCGGAGGTAGATTTCGAAATAGAGTGCAACTTATTTAAAAATTAGTGAAATTGGTGAAAATTATTAATAATCGCACAAAAAGTCACTAACTTAAAAGTCACTAATTTATTGGTAGGGATAAGTTAATAAAAGTCACTAACTTATTTAAAAATTAGTGAAATTGGTGAAAATTATTAATAATCGCACAAAAAGTTAGTGAAATTTTAAAATTAGTTAAATTTCGAAGCTAGTGAAGTTAGTGAAATTTCGGAACGAGTAAGAAATAGTGAAATTTCAAAGTTAGTGGAATTTGATAACTAGTGAAATTACTAAATGTCCAGAATTCGTAAAACTTGGTGAAATTTCAGCGTTAGTGGAATTTGATAACTCGTGAAATGACTAAAATATCAGAATTAGTGAAAATGAGTGAAATTTCAGAATTAAAGAAATTTCGCACCTCTGGCGGGATGTAAATGCTCGGTGGATGTTTATTTTGAAATTGAATGAAATTCATGAGCTCCTTAAACTTTAATGAAGTTCACTAGCATTTCGTGAAATTTAGTGGAATTGCTGAAATGCGGTAATAATCGCACGAAATTAAAGAAAAATTTCAAAGTTTGTGAAAATTCAGAACCAGTGGAGTTAGTGAAATTTCAAAACCGGTGTAGTTAGTGAAATTTCAGACTTATAGATATTTGATAACTGGTGCAATTATTAGAATTTAAGAATTAGTGAAACTTTGAAACTTTGAAGTCAGCGAAACTTCGCACCTTCGGCAGTAAATAGATGCTGGGCGGAGGCAGATTTTGAAATAGTGCGCAACTTCTTAATTAAAAATTAGTGAAATTGCTGAAATTTAGTAATAATCGCATCAAAAGTTAGTGAAATTTCAAAATTAGTTAAATTCCAAACGTAGTGAAATTTCAAAAGAAGAGAAGATAGTGAAATTTCAGAACTAGTAAAAATTAGCGAAATTTAAGAGTTAGTGGAATTTGAGAACTAGTGAAATTACTAAATTTCCAAAATTCGTAAAACTTGGTGAAATTTCAACGTTAGTGGAATTTGATAACTCGTAAAATGACTAAAATTTCATAATTGGTGAAAATGAGTGAAATTTCATAATTAGATAAATTTCGCACCTCTGTGCTGGATGTAAATGCTAAAATTCATGAGCTCCTTAAAGTTTAATGAAGTTCACTAAAATTTCGTGAAATTTAGTGGAATTACTGAAATGCTGTAATAATCACACGAAATTTGTAAAAACCCGATTTTTATAAATTATATTAATAGACTTTTAATTGTTTTTATTTTGAAAACAATAGATTATAATTTGAATTTTCCTAACAATTTCATAGCTACCTATATTAATTCTTTCTACATTAATTCTTTCATTCCCTCACTCTCTCTATCTCTAATACGGCTCCCTCTCCCTCTTTTCATCAGAAATTCATACCTTCGGTGACATTTGATATTCGGTTTGTGAACTTCCGTTTTGTGCTTAAATCTATGGAGGAAAGGTAGGGAATCTTAAACCTAACCATTAATTTAGTTTACTATTTTTATAGTCAGTGTGTATGTGGGAAAATTGTAGAAAATTTGTACACCGAAAACTAGATCATTATCGAATGGGTAGTGAAAGTTTGACGTTGAAAAATCTAGTTTTTGTGTACTGTATTCTGTTCGTCAGTTTCGGTTCTTTTTCAAGTCTATTCGGGAAAAACTCAAAACTGAAAAGTTGTAGATCTTGAAAATTTAAGCAACTTTGATTATAGAACTCTCCGCGATCCGAGTTACGTAGAATTTTATATGATTTTTCAAAGTTTCTGCTGTAGTGAAACACGAGACAGATTACAAATTATTTTAAAATCCAATTTCGATCTCTTTAATGAGGGATTTAGAACCCAAGTAAAACACAGAATTTGTTCGTAGCGTAAAGTTTAATGTTTCTGTAAAATCTCGTGATTTATGGAGTTAGTTTTCTATTTTTAGTAAATTGATAATGTTTTTCATTTTACATGTTATGTTAAATTTCTCTTTTTGTGATTATTTTATCTTATTTTTTTGTCGTTATGTTGGAGTTATGTGATTAATGACCCACGTGATGCATGATCCCAATTGTAGTATGAATTGATCGAAATGTTTAAAGTATAAGAATGAATGAATTTAATCGCGATATTTGGGGTTGGGACGTGTCTGGTATGAGTCTTGAGCCATGCGCAGTTTATACTTTTAGGTAGCTTTGCTGTGTGATCGGGCACCGAAAGTATACTGTGGGTGGGAATATACTGTGGGTGGGAATCGATGCCGGATAAAAATTAGTGGTGACCGGTATGGATTTTGAGCCATTCGCAGCATACCCGAGGTAGCTTTGCTGTGTGATCGGGCACCTGGGTATACTGTGGATGGAAGCCGGTGACGGAAAGTATATGTACAACGTAAGGGCCCGTATTTTTATAAAAAAATTCGGAAATAATATTGGGAAAGTGTGAGGAAATGAAAATAGTGTAATATAGGGTCAATGTGAAGTTAGTATTGCATTTGGGTCTTTGTGAGATGCATTTTGAACATGAGAGGTGTAAGTGTGATTTGTGGGGTTATATCTAGACATGTGTGGCTGATTTTTTGCAAACAAACACACACTCTCCTCTCCTAAACACACCGTCCTTCTCTCCTTCTACTCTTCTTCTACATTTCTCCCACCTCTCCACACCTCATTTCCTCAAGATTCAACCTCAAATCCGTCATCTACAAGTGTTTTGGAGTCCGGGACTCCGTGATTTTTGCTTGGAGCTAGCATATTTCGGTTGGATTTGCTAGGATAAGCTAGGGCTTTCACTCTCTCATCCTTAGAGCTAAACCTTTGAGGTAGGGAACAACATTCTACCTTCTCTAAGTGTATGTTGAATGAATTAATGTAATAAACTCCTAAAATTCCTATCAAACTTGATTATCACCATGGAAGTTGAGCTTGTATTTGATTGAGTTTGGGTTTTACATATTTTGTTGATGAATCCATGAATTGGTTGTTGATATGTCCCTCTCCTTTGACTAGTTGTGTTTTGGAACCTCACTTGTGACTTGAATTGAAGCCCTCATTTGTTTGAACAAAGTTATGCATTTTTCACTCGAAAACCCAGGTGGATCGATCCACATATAGGTTGGATTGATCCACAACAGTCTGATGGTGTTTTGAACCTCTATGGATCGATCCACAAGTTGTTTGGATCGATCCAAAACCTTCTGTTTTGCTCTCGGACCATTGTGGATCGATTCACACATTTCTTAGATCGATCCAGACCATGTGGATCGTTCCACACATCCCTTGGATTGATCCAGACTTCTCCTGTTCAGGAAGATTTTTGACCCAACTTCGTGGGCATGCCCCAGCTTCGTCCGAACTTCGATTGAGGCGATTCTTGGACCGTTGGAAAGCTTTACGAGTCTACTTTCAAACCCAATTGATATCATATTCATAACCTTTGCATTTTGAGAGAAATATTCTTTTTCCTATCGGTATGTCTGATTTTCTAGAGATTCATAGTTCCATTTTCATGTTCCCTTGCTCCGGGCCTTCATTGGTCCTTCAAAGACTCCTCGAATTGACCTCTAAGCTTCGGTAACATATCGTGGTACATTTTATCATTTATCTTGGTTTCTCACGTTCTGGGACACGTGTTATGTTCCCCACAATCGTTACACTACAAGTTTTCAAACTAAACTAATTACATGGAAGTTTTGGATTACATGGAAGTTTTGGACACTTGATGGTTTAATAAACTTTTGAAAATGATGGTTACGTATTCTAGGGCCACCATTTGGTGCGTCCCTAGACATGGGTGCTCGGAGCCCACGAAATTCGGCAGGAGTGCTCGGAGCCCACGAAATATAGCAGGGGTGTTCGGAGCCCACGAAATTTGGCACAGGGATTTATTCCCTATTTAAAACAAGTGGTTATTTTTGAAGTATTGAGAAATGAAATGTCTTATGAAAATGACGGTGTTTTGAAGGGATTGAACCCACGACACGAAATGTAACGTTTATGAGGAAACCTATGGACACTTGGGTTTGGTTAGGTCTTTGGGGCATTTCCTAGACACTCTATCATCAAGTTGATCTATCTTGGTCTATTTTAGCTTACACATTTATATGTATTATATCATCATGTGCATCTTTCATTCTCTATACCCTTAGCGTTGGTAGAAAGGTTTCCTACTGGGCTAGTGAGCTCAACCTATCATTTTCAGGTACTCGGCAAGGCACATGATTGGGATGCTTGGCGTGTGGATGCATAACATGAAGCTTACTTTGGCATGATGTTATTTTATCCTCTCCATAGTTTACTATATTTTTGGGAGATGATTTTGTAACTTCTATTTCTTTAATCTTTTGACAAATCCAATACATGTAATAACTTTATTTATTGTTGGAACTAAAGTACTTGGGTTCGGGACCTTGATGAGAGATATGTAGACTTGTAATTTGGGAATTGTACTTTGACTTTGACTATTCTATGGAGATATGTTTGACTGTGATCTATCCTACGTGGATATTCTTCATATTTTGGTTATTAAATTGAGGGCGTGACATACAAAGTTGGATTGAGATAAATAAAATTTTGTGAATCGTTTGTGTTAAGGAATGATGTGAAAAATTGAGTATTTCATACGAAATAAAATATCAGTTATGTGTGTAATTGTTGCATGAGTAACTTTAGTAAAGGGGTGGCTTAGGGCGCCCTACTGAGTGTAATTTTACCACTCATGGTGCTACTTTTTGTGGCCCTAGCGTCCCCAATGTTAGGTACAAAAGGAGATGAGGAGCCGCCTGCTGATTACGAGGCGATGGAGCAGCTAGATGGGAATCAAGTAGCGGACCTGTGGCTTTATCAATAGATTTTAGCTAGATGGCTTTGTCATTTATTGCAGTTAGACTTTAAATAAATGTTTAGTTTTTTTTTTAAACAATGTTAGAGTTCAATTTATTTCAGTTGTAATAAATTAGTTTACTTTTAGTTTTCTCTAAAAAATTTATTAAGTATTCTTTTGAATTTTAATGAAGTTGGTATTTTTATTTAAACAAATTATGAAATTTATTTATTAACGTACCCAATTTTAGGGGCATTACAACTTCGTATCAGAGCCTAGGTTTGGGTTTACCTCGTGACCGTGGGTAATGGGTTGACTAATTTTTTGGTAGTACTCCTATGTCCTAAAGTACTACTACTTGTTAATTTTGGGCAAAAAAAAATTTTTTTGTTTGTTATATGGTATATGTTACTTATTAGTGTGTCCACTAGATAGATTTTCTTTAAATATAACATATAAGTCTAGACTTGAGTACTCATTGAACCACAACATGAGGATATTCGTAACGTGCTGAGGGGACCGAAAGTAGAATATTCCGTTAGATTTAGTACCTTTCGTGAGTGACTATGAACGTCATTTCGTTATTGGTGGGCAGGTTCAACCGGAGCTTACGCGTGAGCCAAAGCTATGAGTATTCGATTTACTATCGCATTAGAATCTTCATGTGTCAATTGCTCTCATAGAAAAGATGAATTATTCTTTAAAAGATGAATTAGTCACAGTTCTAGTTTAGTTATCTTTCACATGATTAATAACCCTGTAGTACCTTTTGATTACTTTTTACCTCTTTTGACCTCTTCACGAATCGGTATAAAATCCAGATAGCTTCTATCTATAGCCTCCAATTTAGACAATTCAATCATAACATTTTAATTCTGCTATAATTGTTTTACGTGCTTATTCGTGCTTATTTCGTGCTCGCATATTCTTCCATTCTCAATCCTTGTCGTAACTACTAACACCATCTTTATATAATTTTGTTCGCTCAATTAGTATACTTCAGAATAACAATAGTTGGTTCATTCAATCTCTCTTTGTTTCCTTCCTAACCAGTGCCAGATTTTGATGGTTTTCAATCGATTCAACTTTCAATCGAAACGTATCAGCTTCTACCATACTTATTCTATGTTGACTTTACACTTACACACTCCACATTCTTTACATTTGATTCTATCCCTGTTCTCCCCTTAATGCATATTGAGACTGAACTCCTATATATTGCATCGAAATACTATTTCATTACTTTTGAAATTTAGACTCATAAATCAAACTTGAGCTTGGATTTTAAAATTCTTGTTTATTGAACAATTTAAATCTTTAAGAGACTCACTTCTTTTTCTTTGAGTTGTCTAACTTCAACAATCATTTCAATTTAACTTTTGTTGTGTTAATAAGATCATCTTTTACAGTTCGTCACTCTCTCTCTCTCCTCTGTTTCTCTCTCTTGATCTTTATGTGCGTGAGAGAAAAAGTGAAGATTAATTTGATAGAAGATTCCGTTGTTGGAATGATCTTGTGAACCCTTTGTATACCTCCGTAATTAAAGCTTTCATGAACAACTAGACTTTGATGTTTGATTTGAAACATATTCAGCCAATGTGGTTTCAAGACAAATATCTAGTTTGGCTTTTCATCACTTGAACTTATAATGTTTTCTTGAACCTCGTTGAAATTTACCCACTTCTCTCGTGAAAACCTTTGCAACCACTACAATATTTTTGCAATCTAAATTCTCTACTAGTTTTCTTCAAATGTTGAACCTTAAATCATTCCTGGTGGAATATTGTAGCCTTTGTTTCAAAACATTGACTTTGTCTTTGATTAGACTTGATTGTAGCTGCTCCAATTTCTTGTAGTCCAACTTAAACATGGCCCTTCTTGTACCTTCATACATTTCAGTTCTTCCATTTTTGAACTATTTGACACTGGGTTCTTTTATTCATTGATATCTACTACTTGTGTAAATTCTTTGGGGTCATGGATCATACATTTAGCGAAATCCCTTAGTGTAGCTTCACCTCTTGGTAGATCATATATTGGTAGCCTTAGCTTGTGGAGCTTACGAATTAGAGGTCTACAGTTTGTGTTTGATGTGTGACATTCAAGTAATCTAGATGGCCGATTTTGATATTATCCAGGGAATGGATTCGTTATCCGCCCATCAAGCCGTGATCGACTGTTTAAAAAAAAAAAAAAAGAAGAAGAAGAAGAAGTAACCGCTCACTCTCCTAATCGGATGCACTTCAAGTCTAATGGGGATAGACAAGATTTTTTTGTAGATTTATCTAGGGCCGGATCTGGGGGGGTGCTAGGGGGGGTTTTGGCCCCTGCAAACCCCCCAAGGTTCTTTCTAGCAGTAGTATATTTTCAGTACATTTTCAATTTTTCTGTATATTTGCTATGGAGTGGTCCCCCCGCAGCGCCAATCCTGCGTCCGCCACTGGATTTATCCGAAATCGAGATAGCCTTGTAGCCTGACGGGATGGCTGGCGAGCCTAATGCTTGGGGAAGACGATTGTTTGGAGTTGGATCTACCACATGTAGTGTGTGAGTACGTGGACATTTTTCCAAAGGAGCTACTCGAACTAGCACCTCACCGAGAGTTAGACTTCACGATTGAGTTACAGCAAGGGACCGCCCCTATCTTAATGCCACTGCATCGAATTCTCCAGCCATTTTCAGTAGCTTAATAATTAAGATTTGCACACCATGCCTGGACCAGTTTATGGTGGTATTCATTGCTGAAATTTTGATCTATTCACCGTCCATGGAGGAACATGAGAAGAACTACTTGACTCCCAACTTGGAGCTAGCATCAATAGCGTTTGTGTTGAAGAATTGACATAGATAGGTAAAATAAATATTGTTGTTGATGATAATTGGTAGCTGCCTTAGCTATTTGCGAATGGAAGACGGGGGTTATCAACGAGTTCCACCTTCAACTAACGAGTACAAGTCATAGAGCTTCTTATTTTGCCTTATTAGATTTGCCGACGCTACAAGAAGATATTTTGAAGGTTCAAAGATATGATCAAGAGATAGGTTTTCACAAGTATCGGCTAGCTTCGATAACAATCCCAACTGGGTGGACTATTGCTGATGGAAGTTTGAAGTTTCTCGATAGGGTATTCGTACCAGATTTTGAGACGTTGCGGGAGTTGGTGTTAGAGGAGGTTCACTAAGTCGATTTTTATTGTTCATCCAAGAGGAAACAAGATGTATCAGGAGTTGAAGCGACAATATTGGTGGATTGGAATGGCCATGGACGTTGCGCGGTTCGTGTCCACATGTCTTACTTGACAGCAGGTTAAGGCCGAGCACTAGAGACCTGGAGGATCACTTCAACCGTTGCCTATTCCAGGTTGGAAGTGGGAGCATATCACCATGGATTTCGTGACTAGATTACCAAGATCAGTCAAGAAGAAAAACGCAATTTGGGTTATTGTGGACTGCGTGACCAAGAGCGCTCATTTCTTACCGGTTCAAGTTTCAGACACCATGGAGTCATATAGCTGCCTCTACATCGATGAGATTGTTCACTTACATGGAGTTCCAGTATCGATCATGTCAAACCGAGATCCACGTTTTACTTCTCAGTTTTGGCAGAGTTTGCAAATTGCTTTAGGCGCGGATCTTTGTTTCAGCACCGCTTTTCACCCACATACCGACGGACAATCGGAACAGACTATTCAGACTTTAGAGGACATGCTTACAGCATGCGTGATGGATTTCAACGGAAGTTGGGAGCGTCATTTACCTTTGGTGGAGTTCGCCTACAACAACAGTTTTCAGGCCAGTATTGGGATGGCTCCTTACGAAGCCTTATATGGAAGACCGTGTCTATCTCCAGTCTGTTGGACATATGTCGGAGAAAATAGTTTGTTAGGACCAGACTTGGTTTGTGAAATGACCAAGAAGGTGCAACTAATTAGACAGCGATCAAGGACTGCTCAAAGTTGACAAAAGAGTTATGTTGATAAAAAAAAAAAAAAAAACCAACCATTGACTTTCAATATTGGAGGTTGTAACGACCCGGATTTTCGGAATCATTAATTAATACAACAAATTAGGTTTAATTTAATAAAAAGAGTTTCCATCAGAGTACACGTTGGAAAACGTGAAGTGCAACCCATTACAAAATACTTAGTACAGTTTGAGAAACTAATATTACAGATCCAACATTAAAAAAAATAAAGGGGTGGGTTCTACAGGTTAAGGTTCAACTCTGGATTCCACGGCCCCTCCTGAGCCTGATCTACCGGATAACCCTCAGTTCCGAAATAACCGTCTCCTTCGGCACCAACGGTACCTGTTTGATCACAATCTGACATAATACGTCCGAGTCGCGAAGCAACATCATGGTATTATGCCAGGGTCACACGAAGTGTAACACTGTGAGCGATAAATCACTCAATAGCTAACTCTTATGCCCACTAACCCTTACTTTACAAGCAATACACAATATCTGATTGAAAAGCAGTAATTAAAGGAATGCGCAGGAAATAAATCGTGAAGCAGAAATTAAACACATAGCTGATTTCATTACTAGCCATTAACTTACATGTTCATCTAAGCTCTCAACCTAGAGAACTTTCCTCCCAAATAACCACCAAGGACTATGACCAATCCGTGATATACTCCCCCCTTGCTTGCCCTGACTGGGAGCCCCGACGGAAGGTATAAGTTACTTACTTAATCCAACCGTCAGCCGCCTCACAAGGATGAATTTCCCAGGGACTGACTGTACCACTGGGCTACGAGTGACAACTGTCAGCTCCTGTAGGTATATAGCCGTGACTCGGTCTATAATACATCCACCCTTTTAACGCCTCAGAATTCAAATGAAGTAATCACAGATTGTCATATCCTAGGGTTTCGAAATCCTGGCAGACTGCCAAATATTCCTCCAAAACGAAATCACTTGGCTGACTGCCATTCAACAAATCTCGGGGTGACTCCCCATAATCAATTCATCACTTGGCTGACTGCCATTCAACAAATCTCGGGGTGACTCCCCAATAATCGATTCTATTTCACTTTTCCATTAACCTCATCGTCTATGTGATATCCGCGTACGATCACCCAACCCGGGAACCTAGTTGTCCATTCTAACATTCAACACGTTTATGGAAAGTGCACTTAACAGCAAAAACAAAGCGATAACAATATCTCAAGGGTCACAACCGAATATCTCAATTCACAAGTTCACGAAATTCGAGTAATCGAAAACCAAGGGTCTAAACGTAATAAACTCAACTTCAAGGGCCAAAACATAATTTACTAAACTATTGGGGTCAAAACGTAATTTAAAGAAATTCAGGGTCACCAACGTCATTTTAAGTAAATATAAGGGTGTCCATCATAATTTCACGACTCTAGGGTCCTTAGTGTAATTTTACAAACTCTGGGGGCCTTTTTGTAAAATAACATAATACAAGGGCAAAAATGAAATTTTGCCACCGACAAGGGTAAATTCGTAAAAATACTTTCTTTTGGTTAATAAAGTCCTAACTTGTCACAAAACGCAATTTCTTGATTCCATTATCCTTGGCTAACTGCCAAACATAAAACTTAAACTCTACGGGATGGCCTCCCCAGCCGTTATCAACCACGTTCACCGTTTACTTTCCAAATCAAATACCACTCATGAACCTAATGTCCGTCTAAGTTAATGAGTAACCACCAGTGAACAACAACTATATTAATAACAACATTTTAACCAATACAAGAGGGATTCACGTGATACTCATAATAAGGAGTCATGGAATTCATACACAATGCATAAAGAACTCAAGCGAACAATATTACGCAATTCAAGAAATATCATTAGTATTCCGCACCATGCATCCAATAGCACATACACACAACATTTAAACACAATATTATTCAATCATAGGTACATTATACACTTGAGTTTATTAACTTATTTTTTTATGGATCGTAAACACTTCTCGCACATCAATCGAGCATTAAAAACAGGTCTATATTACGCATAATATATTTAGGGAAAGTGGAATAAGAGTCTTCTACCTTTGGTCCGGACGAAAAGCTCGACGGTAAAGTCCGATGGCGTTTCGAGTGGTAATGAAGATCTCCATTGCGAACAGAATCTTTGGGCTGCGATATCGGGTTCAAACCTCGTCCGTTCCCAGCGATTCTTGTGTCTAAAACGAAGCTCTCGAAGTGCTCTACAACGTTGAAGAAGAAGTCTAAGCCTAAAACGCACTCCAACAATGAGAAAAATGGAGATTTGTGAAAGGACAGTGAGCTGTCTGGAAAATGTGGCCGAAAGAATTTTACTGAACTTTGGATGGCTATAACTCACTCAAAACTTCATCATATCAGACGAGACCAGTTGGGTTTGAAAGACAAGACATTTTTCTATCTTCTCAAACAAGAATCGCTCAAAAATATGGTTTGTGGAGGAAATGGGCTTGTTTCAAAATCGACAGCTATCATGGAGGAAAAATAGGTATTCAAAACATATTACATATTGGATTTGATCCATTACTTTCAAAGAGCCTATGTCCACGAAAAATCACACTCATACTAGTCACAAAGGAGAGTAATCACTCCAAAAATCAGAACATTTAAAGGTCATTTGGTACCCGTAAAAATTCGTACAAAACAGAGGTCTGCACAAAAACGAATGAACATGGAACAGCCCAACTTTGGATAATCACCATAAATCGAGTTCTTAATATTTTGGAGTGATTCTAGTGTCAAAAGTTCCGTAGCAGAACGAAGTTCAAAAGCTATGAAGGGATCAAAGTCAAATTCGTACTCCAAAGGTGAGAAAACAAGAAAATACACAGGCTACACGAATCTGTCTTGAAACAGATTTCCAGATTACAGGTCTGATTTTCAAAAATTCATAACAAATCGAATCCTTGATGGATTTGAGCGATTCCAGCGGCAAAAGAAAGAGCTATGAGTGTACTTTAAATCATAAGAAGGAATCGAAACCTAATTAACAGTTTATGAAGGCGAAATCGACCAAAATCAGTGACCCAGTTTCCTATACGAAATCTGCTGTATGTAACAGTATAAATACACGAATATTTTCGATCAAAATTGATAAAAACGAGGGAGATGAGAGCTATACTTGCAGAGATGAAGTTGGGAGGTGGAGATGTGGTTGGTCGTGGCGGTGGAGATCGCCGAAGGTGGAGGCAGCCGTGGTCTCCTTCTTTCTTTCTTCTTTCCTTCTTTTCTTCTTTCTTCTCTTCTCTTCTCTGATTGTTTTTCCAAGAGTAAATGGGGAAAGTAAGGGGGGTAGGTGGGATGAGTGGTGGGTAGCAGGCGTGGGGATTGGTGAGGCGCAAAGCACGACGTGATAGAATGCAGTACAATTTACTCTGAGCAGTGTTCGAACTGTCCGGGTTTCGGTCTCAGAAAATTACCAAATTATTCGTGCGAACTTGGAAAATCGTGGGCAACGTCACCGTGTGCTCAGAATCATTTGGAAAAATCTTGAAAGTAGAACACGCATTACGATGCGCTCGCTAAGTGAGCGTATCTGGTTGACTCGGGTCCCACAACTGTAGTAGTCGTGCTAGTGTCATCTGTGTAACTTAAGCACTAATTCATCTTAAAAAGAAACCCGCAAATGGTCAACTAAAGTCAAAATTGGGTAAAATCAAATTAGGAAAATTAGTATTTACAAATATCACAAATTTTATTTTTTTTGAAAATTTGGGATATTACAGAGGTCACGTGGTTTTGAAGATTTAGCCATGGTGAAGGGTTATTCGATTCGGTCAGAAGGGGAAACTTTCACCAAGATTTATGGGGCAGTTCGAGGTTTAAGAGCGTATTGGGGAAGTTGCATACCGTATAGTCTTTCCACCACAGATAGTTCGAGTGCACAATGTGTTTCATGTGTCCATGCTCTAAAGTATCTAGCACACCACGAGCACATACTAGACTGGAAGGATCTAACTTTAAACAAGGCCGTAAAATTCGACGAACAGCCGTCGAGATTGTGGACGAGCAAGAAAAAAAAAGTACTACGAAGGAGAAAAAAATCAAGCATTTCAAAGTTCTGTGATGTTACAAAGCAATTAAGGAGACAACATGGGAGCGCGAAGACTCGTTGTGAACCAATTACCCTCATCTATTAGAGATCGAGCAAACGCTTTTTAATTTCGGAGACGAAATTTTGTTTAAGGGGGGTAGATTGTACAAACCCGATTTTTATAAATTATATTAATAGACTTTTAATTGTTTTTATTTTGAAAACAATATATTATAATTTGAATTTCCCTAACAATTTCATAGCTACCTCGTAAAAAAATAAAGAAATATAATATATATACCGAGAGCTTCTAATCCGGAATCCCGGATTAGAGGCTTTTGGGTATTTTTTTTGTGTTGCCAATTGTTTAGGGAAAATCCGATCTGTCCAATGTGTTCAAAAGGTGTTTTCCAAGGTCCACGCGGGAAATCTTCAAAAAAAATACCGGGAAGGGCTTGATCCAAGCAGTTTTTCGCAAAAACTGTATATTTACAATTTTGCTAAAAACTACTTGGATCAACTTCTTTCCGGTGTTTTTTTTTGGAGATTTCCTCCGTGGACCCTTGTAAACACCTTCTGAACACATTGGACAGATTGGATCGTCAAAAAAATATCGGGAACAAGGAGGTCCGGAATCCCGGATCCCAATCTCAATCTCTATCTCTATCTGTATCTCTTTTTCTTTCAAGTGTCCCTCTTTCTTCATTTGTTAGTCATTTGTTAGTCCTCTTTATCTTCTATCAACTACCTATATTTATCTCTCCCTATATTAATTCTTTCTACATTAGTTCTTTCATTCCCTCACTCTCTTTATCTCTCGTACGGCTCCCTCTCCCTCTTTTCATCAGAAATTCATACCTTCGGTGATGTTTGATATTCGGTTTGCGAACTTCTATTTTGTGCTTAAATCTACGGAGAAAAGGTAGGGAATCTTAAACCTAACCATTACTTTAGTTTACTGTTTTTATAGTTAGTGTGTATGTGGGAGAATCGTAGAAAATTTGTACACCGAAAACTAGATCATTATCGAATGGGTAGTGAAAGTTTGACGTTGAAAAATCGAGTTTTTGTGTACTGTATTCTGTTCGTCAGTTTCGGATCTTTTTCGAGTCGATTCAGGAAAAACTCAAAACTGAAAAGTTGTAGATCCTGAAAAGTTAAGAAACTTTGATATAGAATTCGTTGCGATCCGAGTTACGTAGAATTGTATATGATTTTTCAAAATTTCTGCTGTAGTGAAACATGAGACAGATTATATATTATTTTAAAATCCAATTTCGACCTCTTTAATGAAGGATTAAGAACCTGAGCAAAATGCAGAATCTGTTCGTAGCGTAAAGTTTAATATTTCTGTAAAATCTCGTGATTTATGGAGTTAGGTTGCTATTTTTAGTAAATTGATAATGTTTCTCATTTTACATGTTATGTTAAATTTCTCTTTTTGTGATTATTTTATTTTATTTTTTTGTCTTTATGTTGAACTTATGTGATTAATGACCCACGTGATGCATGATCCCAATTGTCAAGTATGTATTGATCGAAATGTTTAAAGTATAAGAATGAATGAATTCAATCGCGATAGTTGGGGTTGGGACGTGTCCGGTATGGGTCTTGAGCCATGTGGAACTTATACTTTTAGGTAGCTATGTGTGAACACCCCGTGGAGTATGTCCACGAAAAACGATTTCGATTTTGGAAAATGGTTTGATTGATTGACTGGAGCCGCCACCCGAGTTTGAGAACTGTACCCGAGAAACCATTTGAAAAATGACTCTTTTGCCCTTGGAATAGAAAATGCTTTAAATCATCCCTCACGCCCGGTGTGACCACCGGTCTCTACTAAATACTTAAGGGATTTTGAAAATGTCATTTGAACGGACTTCATTCACCAACTCATACAAGAACACATAAATACATAAAGAAAATTAATGAAACGATAGTGGATGCTTGTGCTTATGATATGAGTAACAAAATATTATGCATAGAACACTTAAACTACGATGGATCCTGCCTGAACTGTACTAAAAGATACCGAAACTCAACCGCAAACATTGGGTGAACCGCACCCGGAAAGCAATTTGAACACCCGGATTGCCCAAACCCAGGCGCCCGGGAGCAGTATAGGCGCCTGGAAAGAGACAATGCAGGCACCTGGAATGACTTCAGGCTCCGGGATAGCCCCAATATGGACGCCTGGAATGCATATCAAGCCTAACTTTTTATTTCTTCTGAGTCTTACAACCAATACAAGTGCAATTCTTCTCGTTTTCTTATGCATGAAAATTGTAGTATTTCAAGTTAATACTAAAGATATGAAACACAAGGTTGATTTAGTAACATGATATACACTTAAGAGATGTTGATCCTAAAGACATTTATGACTAAAATGCAGCATGTCAAACTGATCCTACATATTCATAATGCTCTCATGTGCATATGATGAATTCCCTACATTTTTATATTTAAGAAATAAGAAATGAAAGTAGAGATGGACTTAGATGATGAAATACCTTAAAGACCACATGATTGACATAAATGATTCAATGCATTTTCTTCTTTTGAATGCAGTGTTATAATAATAATAAAAAAAGACTAGGTACAGGCGCCCGCATTAAGTGTATCCAGGCGCCTAGATTAGGTATAGGCGCCTGCAAGGATCCAATCCAGGCGCCCATACCCCATGCAAATGCAAATGTTTGACCCCCTTTTAAGATGAAATTTATATCCCACTCGAGCTCTCCACTAGTATATGAGACTAGCAAGAACTTGATAGGGGCCCCTCAAGGCCTATTTGAGCGTTTGGAGTAGATGAACTACCTTTGGAGGCTTGGTTTAAGGACTTGAATGGGATTTTTGATTGAGTTTGACGGGATATAGCTACTGGACTCAGTTTCTTAAGGTTGATCAGAATAGATTGTGATATGATAGTGGGAGCTTAAGTAGAATGGGTGAAACATAGATGTTGAATGTAGTGTACGAGTGGGTTTTTGGGATGGAAAAGAGAGGGATTAGGGGGGGTATTAACTGGAGATCAGTTTCTGGAAGAAAAATCGCAGCATAACAGTAGAAAGAGTAAGTGTGATTGAACCCCCCAAAATGGTGGAGAAGGAGAGTATAAATAGGCAAAATGGGAGGGTCAAAAAGGAACACTTGAACCCTTAGGGGTCTACCTTATGAGGTTCACTAGTACCATCATTTCTCTCACGCTCCCCCTAGCTGAATCTGCACACAATCTCCAAAAAATCCCTTTCCCGCTCAAGTTACACTCAATCTGGGTTGTGGTCCAGGCGCCTGGATCAAATGTGGGCGCCTAGAACCTATCAATCCAAGCGCCTGGACTACATCAAGGCGCCTGGAAAAGTGCCATCCAGGTGCCAATGAACCAAACCGGGTGTATGTACTTGTTGGCTCCGGGTCATTTTGTAGGGTTTCAGAAGTGTTTTGGTAGGTTTTTGAAGGGTATATGAAGGGTTTCAAGTCCTCAACCAAGCCTCGCATGCTCTCTTTAGGCGTTTTCATCCTTGGGGAAGTCACGGAATTCTGTAGATTCAGATTGGGGTATCTACACTATGTTGTGTGATCAGGCGCCGAAAGTATACTGTGGGTGGAAATCAATGCTAGATAAAAATTAGTGGTGATCGGTATGGGTTTTGAGTCATTCGCATCATACCCGAGGTAGCTTTGTTGTGTAATCGGGCACCTGGGTATACTGTGGATGGGAATCAGGTGGCAGACCCGTGGCTTTATCAATAGATTTTAGCTAGATGGCTCTGTCATTTATTTCAGTTAGACTTCAAATAAATGTTTAGTTTTTTCTTTTCAAACAATGTTAGAGTTCAATTTATTTCAGTTGTAATAAGTTAGTTTACTTTTAGTTTCCGCTAAAAAATGTATTAAGTATTCTTTGGAATTTTAATGAAATTGGTATTTTATTTAAATAAATTATGAAGTTTATTTATTAACGTACCCAATTTTCGGGGCGTTACAAAATTAAAGTAAAATTTTGGAACAAGTAAAATTTCAAAGTTTGTGAAAACTCAGAGCCAGTGATGTTAGTGAAATTTCAGAACCAGTGAAGTTAGTGAAATTTCAGATTTATTTATATTTGATAACAGGTGAAATTGCTAGAATTTCAGAGTTGGTTAAATTTTGAAGTTGTCGGAATTTCAAAAATTAGTGAAATTTTGAAGTCAGCGAAACTTCACACCTCCGGCGGTAAGTACAGGCTGCGCGGAGAGGATGTTGAAATAGAGTGCAACTTATGAGTTCAAAGTTAATAAAATTCACTAACTTAGTTAAAAATTAGTGAAATTGCTGAAATTTAGTAATAATCGCACTAAAAGTTAGTGAAATTTTAAAATTAATTTAAATTTCATACTTAGCGAAAATTCAAAACTAGTGAAGTTATTGAAATTTCGGAACAATTAAAAATTAGTAAAACTGCCAAGTTAGCGGAATTTGATATCTAGTGAAATTACTAAATAATTTCCACAAGTCGTTAAACTTGGTGAATTTTCAGAGTTAGTGGAATTTCAGATTTATTGATATTTGATAACTAGTGAAGTTATTAAAATTTCAGAATTAGTGAAATTTTGAAGCTAGCGGAATTTCAAAATTAGTGAAATTTTGAAGTCAGCGAAAGTTCACACCTCCGGCGGTAAGTAGATGCTGTGTGGAGGCAGATTTCGAAAAAGAGTGCAACTTATGTGGTCAAAGTTAATAAAATTCACTAACTCAGTTAAAAATTAGTGAAATTTAGTAATAATCGTAGAAAAAGTTAGTGAAATTTCAAAATTAGATTAAATTTCAAACTTAGTGAAAATTCAAAAGTAGTGAAGTTAGTGAAATTTAACAACTAGAAAAAATTAGTAAAATTTCAGAGTTAGTGGAATTTGATAAGTAGTAAAATTACTAAATTTCCAGAATTCGTAAACTTCGTGAAATTTCAGCGTTAGTCTCGTGAAATGACTAAAATTTCATAATTAGTGAAAATGAGTGAAATTCCGAATTTGAGAAATTTTGCACCTTTGGCGGGAGGTAAATGCTCGGTGGATGCTAATTTTGAAATTGAATGAAATTCATAAGCTCTTTAAAGTTTAATGAAGGTCACTAACTTTTTGTGAAATTTAGTGAAATTACTGAAATGCGGTAATAATCGCACGAAATTAAAGTAAAATTTCGGAATAAGTAATATTTCAAAGTTTGTGAAAATTCAGAACCAGTGAAGTTAGTGAAATTTCAGAATCGGTGAAGTTTGTGAAATTTTAGAATCGGTGAAGTTCGTGAAATTTCAGATTTATTGATGTTTGTTAACTAGTGAAATTATTAGAATTTCATAATTAGTGATATTTTGCGGAATTTCCCACCTCCGACTGTAAGTATATGGAGGGTGGAGGCAGATTTCGAAATAGAGTGCAACTTATGAGGTCAAAGTTAATAAAATTCACTAACTTATTTAAAAATTTGTGAAATTGGTGAAAATTGTTAATAATCGCACAAAAAGTTAGTGAAATTTCAAAATTAATTAAATTTCAAAGCTAGTGAAGTTAGTGAAATTTCGGAACCAGTAAAAAATAGTGCAATTTCAGAGTTGGTGGAATTTGATAACTAGTGAAATTACTAAATTTCCATAATTCGTATAACTTGGTGGAATTTCTGCGTTGGTGGAATTGATAACTATTGAAAGGACTAAAATTTCAAAATTAGTGAAAATGAGTGAAATTTCAGAATTAGAGAAATTTCACACCTCTAGCTGGAAGTAAATGCTTGGTGGATGTTGATTTTGAAATTGAATGAAATTTATGAGCTCCTTAAAGTTTAATGAAGTTCACTTGCATTTCGTGAAATTTAGTGGAATTACTGAAATGCGGTAATAATCGCACAAAATTAAAGTAAATTTGCAAGTTTGTGAAAATTCAGAGCGAGTGAAGTTAGTGAAATTTCCGAACTGGTGTAGTTAGTGAAATTTCATATTTATTGATATTTGATAACTGGTGAAATTATTAGAATTTCAGACTTAGTGAAATTTTGAAGTTAGCGGAATTAAAAAATTAGTGAAATTTTGAAGTCATCGAAACGTCACACTTCGGCAGTAAGTAGGTGTCGAGTAGAGGTGGATTTTAAAATAGTGTACGACTTCTTCAGTAAAAATTAGTGAAATTGCTGAAATTTACTAAAAATCGCACCAAAAGTTAGTGAAATTTCAAAATTAGTTAAATTTCAAACTTAGTGAAGATTAACAACAAAAAATAGTGAAATTTCAGAACAAGTAAAAATTAGTAAAATTTCAGAGTTAGTGGAATTTGGTAACTAGTGAAATTACTAAATTTCCAGAATTCATAAAACTTGGTGAAATTTCAGCGTTAGTGGAATTTGATAACTCGCGAAATGACTAAAATTTCATAATTGGTGAAAATGAGTGAAATTTCAGAATTAGAGAAATTTTGCCCCACTGCGCTGGAAGTAAATGCTAGGTAGATGTTAATGAAGTTCATGAGCTCCTTAAAGTTTAATGAAGTTTACTAACATTTCGTGAAATTTAGTGGAATTACTTAAATGCGGTAATAATCGCACGAAATTAAAGTAAAATTCGGAATAAGTAAAATTTCAAAGTTTGCGAAAATTCAGAACCAGTGAAGTTAGTGAAATTTCAGAACCTGTGAAGTTAGTGAAATTTTGAAGTTGGCGGAATTTCAAAAATTAGTGAAATTTTGAGGTCAGCGAAACTCCGCACCTCCAGCAGTAAGTAGATGTTGGGCGGAGGCGGATTTTGAAATACAGTGCAACTTATGAGGTCAAAGTTAATAAAATTCACTAACTTATTTAAAAATTAGTGAAATTTCTGAAATTTAGTAATAATCGCACAAAAAGTTAGTGAAATTTCAAAATTAGTTTAAATTTTCAAACTTAGTGAAAATTCAAAAATAGTGAAATTAGTGAAATTTCGGAACTTGTAAATATTAGTGAAAGTTCTGAGTTAGTTGAATAGGAGTAATGAGTGGAGAGAGATAGAGAGAGAAACGAGTGTAATGATTGCAAATCAAAACTAAAACTAAACTAAAACTGTGAAACGAACAAGGCCAAAATAATTTCCCAAATTCGTGAAACTTGGTGAATTTTCAGAGTTAGTGGAATTTCAGATTTAATGATATTTGATAACTAGTGAAATTATTGGAATTCTAGAATTAGTGAAAATTTGAAGTTAGCGGAATTTCAAATTTAGTGAAATTTTGAAGTCAGCGAAAGTTCGCACCTCCGACGATAAGTAGATGCTGTGCGGAGGCAGAATTCAAATTTATTGGTATTTGGTATTTTTGCGGAGGCAGAATAATCGCGCAAAAAGTTAGTGAAATTTTAAAATTAGTTTAAATTTCAAATTTAGTGAAAAGTCAAAACTAGGGAAGTTAGTGAAATTTCAGAAATAGTAAAAATTAGTGAAACTTCCGAGTTAGTGGAATTTGATAACTAGTAAAAATTAGTGAAACTTCCGAGTTAGTGGAATTTGATAACTAGTAAAAATACTAAATAATTTCCAGAATTTGTGAAACTTGGTGAATTTTCAGAGTTAGTGGAATTTCAGATTTATTGGTATTTGATAACTAGTGAAGTTATTAGAATTTCAGGATTAGTGAAATTTTGAGGCTAGCAAAATTTCAAAACTAGTGAAATTTTGAAGTGAGCGAAAGTTCGCACCTCCGGCAATAAGTAGATGTTGTGCGGAGGCAGATTTTGAAATAGAGTGCAACATATGAGGTCAAAGTTAATAAAATTCACTAACTTAGTTGAAAATTAGTGAAATTTAGTAATAATCGTAGAAAAAGTTAGTGAAATTTCAAAATTAGTTTAAATTTCAAACATAGTGAAAATTCAAAATTACTGAAGTTAGCGAAATTTCAGAACTAGAAAAAATTAGTGAAATTTCAGAGTTAGTGGATTTGATAGATAGTAAAATTACTTAATTTTCAGAATTTGTAAAACTTGGTGAAATTTCAGCATTAATGGAATTTGATAACTCGTTGAATTTAGTGAAATTGCTGAAATGCGGTAATAATCGCATGTAATTGGTGAAAATTATTAATAATCGCACAAAAAGTTAGTGAAATTTCAAAATTAGTTAAATTTCAAAGCTAGTGAAGTTAGTGAAATTTCGGAACTAGTAAAAAATAGTGAAATTTCAGAGTTAGTGGAATTTGATAACTAGTAAAGTTACTAAATTTCAGGAATTCGAAAAACTTGGTGAAATTTCAGCGTTAGTGGAATTTGATAACTCGTGAAATGACTAAAATTTCATAATTTGTGAAAATGAGTGAAATTTCATAATTAGAGAAATTTTGCATCTCTGGCGGGAAGTAAATGCTTGTGAACACCCCACGGGAGGTCCACGAAATTATTTAGGAAATCGGTTTGATTGATTAGATGGAGTCGCCACCCGGGTTTGAGGACCATACCCGAGAAACCAATTGAAAAATGACTCTTTTGCCCTTGGTATGGAAAATATTTTCACTGGTCTTTCAAAATGAGATTTCTCTGGTCCGGGAGCTAGGTTACGAGAAGAGAAGGAATTTGAAACACCCCTCTCGCTCGGTGTGACCACCGGTCTCTACTCAATGCACAAGGGATTTTAGAAAACATTGTTTGGATGGACTTAAATTACAAATACATGTGAGAGCACGTAAATGCATTTAAAATGTCAATATGATGCATGTGAATGCATGTGAATACATGTGCTAAGTGTCATGTGTGGTAAATAACCATGCATAAAACTATGAACTATGCTAAAACATACTCAAACCATGCTAAAAGACCCAACACACACCCACGAACTTGATACAAATCACACCTGGATTACAAACTAAACACCTGGATTAACCTGGTCCAGGCACCTGGACCAGGTGTAGGCACCTGGATTGGGTGAGAGTAGGCACCTGGATTAGGTGTGTGTAGGCACCTAGATTAGGTGTGTGTAGACACCTGGATTAGGTGTGTGTAGACGCCTGGATTCAATGTAGGCACCTAGATTAGGTGAATCCAGGCGCCTGGAATGCATTACAGGCTAATTTTTTTTCTCAACTTCAGATTCATTCACAAGCTGCAAGTAAACTGTCAAATTTCTTTCTAATGCACTTCTAAATGATGCAATATGAATGATCAGTACTAAATAACTCCAAAAACCTTACTCAAGGGATGATATGGAACTTTGAAAACCAAGATTTTGACATGCTCAATGACCAAACAAAAAGGAACAAATTGATTATGTATGATGAATGTGACTCTCTGCCTTTATGGAGTTAGACAAGGAAATTTTATACTTGAGAAGATCATGTATGTAATAAACTCATGATTAAATGCTCCAAAGATGTATGGGATGAGCATGGATGCTCTCTTTTATTGTACTTTCAACATTCCCAAACCTTTAATTGGTATTGGGGACCAATAAAAGCTGGGTGGTGTCCCTCAGAAGCCTATTGAGCAATTTTGGTAGTTAAACTACCTTGAAAAAGCTTGATCAATGAACTTGAATGGGGTTTTTGAGTGAGTTTGGTGGGTATGTGGCTACAGGACTTGAGTTTATAGAGTTACTAAGGGCTACTTATGAATGCTATGGTGGAGTTTGATTGAGGAGAGGGATGGTTGTTGGGTTAATGGGATAAAGAAGTGGTTTTTGAGGTTGAAAGTGATAGGATTAGAGAGGTATAAACTAGAATGGGATTTCTAGGTATATTTCAGCAGCATGACAGCAAAGAGAGAGTGTGGAGAGTTCCTCTTTTGCAATGGGGGAGAGGGCATGTATATACAGGCTTAATGTAGACACCCCAATCCGGACCCTCGGAATTCCGGAACTTCCCCGATGATGAAAATACCTAATGAGGACACACAAGGTTTGATCAAAAACTTGAAAAACCCCACCAATAACCTCCCATGAGATCACCAAAATATCCCTTGAAATCCTAGAATTGCCCAAAACTTCACAACACATGCACCTGGATTGCACTTTTAGGCACCTGGATTGGCCAAATCCAGGCGCCTGGAAGGATTCCAGGTGCCTAGATTCTATAGTCCAGACGCCTAGATATCAGTCCAGGTTGAGTGTGATTTAAGTTGTTAGTGGGCAGGAACGATATCTTGGGGGATTTTGCTGCAGAATCAGTTGGAGAGGAGTGTGGGGGAGATCATTGCACCTATCCATTACCCCCTAGGTGACCCCTCATCCTTTGAAAGGTCCAAGTGGCCCTCTTTGGACCATTGTTTGCCTATAAATCAAACCCTTCTCTCTCATTTTCAGAGGCTGAAGAACCACACTCCTACACTACTGTTACTCTGCCAAAACTTCTCTAGAAGCTCCAACTCTCTCTTCATCACACCTCAAAGACCCATTCCCACGCCAAAAATCACCTCTCTTGCTTCAATAATCCATCATCTACTCATTTCCATCAATTGAATTCCATCAAAACATCCACAAACCACCCTTTAGTTCAGTAAACTCAAGAGCCAGAAACCACATTCTTACAAAATCCATTCCAAAAATCCATTTCAAGTTCTTGATCAATCCTAAGAGGTAGCTATCCTACCAATTTGTTTAAAAAGGGCCTTGAGGGGAACTCAATCAAGCTCTCTTTGGTCATCTATACCAGTAGAGGGTTTGAGAGAGGTCTTAAAATCATCAGAAAAAGAAATCAGATCGTGCATCAGAAACTCAATCCAGGCTCCTGGATCATCACCTTCCAGGCGCCTGCATTGAGTCCAGGCGCCTGGATTCCCTCCATGCAGGCGCCTGGACTCCCTTTTTCTTTGTCATGTTTTCTGTTTTCTTTCACATTCTGATCATTTTTGCTACATCACTTGCACGTCTGGATTCATAGTTCTTTACATCTTATGTTTGAATCACCATTTATATATTCATTTTAAGCATTTTGAGCTTATATTCCTTCTTTAAATGGGGGATTTTATAGGAAAGAATCATTTAAACAAGCTTATGCGTCATTTTAGAGTTCTGATCATTTAGTTTCTAAGGTGTATACGTGAGATTTCAAATGATATTCAAGCATGTTCTCTCATAAGTGTCTAAAATGAATATTATCATAGCATCATTGTTGCATTTTTAGTATTAATTCATGGTATTTGAGTCGCATTTGGGTTTTAAACCTGCTTCTGTGTTGTCACACATTGTCCAGAATGTATGTGAGTTAATTAGGACACTGCATTTGTTGGTTTCTGCAAGGAATGAGATTTTAAAGCTTCTATCTGGATGGCAATCTAGGCGCCTGGATTGACTCCTTCCAGGCGCCTGGACCCAATTCAAGCGCCTGGATTGACCCTTTCCAGGCGCCTGAACCCTATCCAGGTGTGATATAAGGTGCATTTGTGATCAGTTTCTGAGACATTTTAAGGCATTTTGGAGGCATTTTAGTATAATTCCAGTATCTTTTGCATATAAATCACCCATTCATCACATTTCGCATAAGCATGCACTCATATTTCATCGACATTCTTGATATTTCAAGGGCAAAAGAGTCATTTTTCAAATGGTTTCTCGGGTAAGGTCCTTAAATCCGGGTGGCGACTCTATTCAACCAATCAAACCATTTTCTAAGTCAAAACCATTTTCGTGGACATATCGCGCTTCCACGGGTTGTTCACAAGCTGGGGACTCCGCTGGGGACTCTGGTTAATATATATTTTGATTTTATTACACTTGTGTAATTTTATTGAAATATGTATTAATCATCGGCTAAACTTGAAAAATGTTTAAAGGATTTTGAAAATGTTGTTTTTATGGACTTTTTGCATTGCACGTGCATGGTTACTAGCCCTCGCTGGCATGTTTCGGCAATCCCGCCCGGCTTGCCGGTGACGGGGAATCCCAAAATGCCCAGCACCCCCCGACTGTGATAAGTCACAATTGTCGTTATTACCATCGCCTTGCGGGATCCTTGGCGGTGGGAGACAGCTTTGACTTTGAGTCCGGGGTACCCATCTTAAACCAAAACCGGCCTTTGCATATAGTTAAACCATAGAACCCCACGTTAGATAACCAACCTATAAGGACCCGTAAATTTGCATAATTTTTCCGGAATAATGTTGGGTAAATGTGAGGAATTGAATTTTTATTAAGAGAGGTCAATGTGATAATGGGAGAGTGCATTTGGGTGTGTTTAATATGCATTTGAAAGTCTAGGGGTGAAAGTGTTAAATGGTGAGAGTATATAACACTTGTTGTCTTGCATTTTTACACAAAAATCAGCCCCTCTCTATCTCCACCAGCCATAGCTCTCTTTCTCACTCCTCTCCTCCATTTTTGCTTGCTCAAAGCTCCAAAATTCACCAAACCTTCAAGTCACCTTCAAGAACCCCACCTAAAATCACCTCCTCTACGCGTATTGAAGCTCGTATTGCGTTTGTTTCGCACCAAAAGCTCATATTTCGGGTTGGAGCTCATTGGAGGCTAGGGCTTTCATTTTCTCACTCAATTCAATCTCAAATCTTGAGGTAGGAAGACAAATTCTACTCCCTCTAGTTGTATTTATGTGATGTATAGCACATATCTCACTCTTGTTCTTGAATTTCATCAAAAACCATGAATTCCTCCTAAGTGGGTTTGTTTGAGTTTGATTTTGTGATCTATGAATTGGTGTATTGTTTGATGCAATTGGTTGTTGATATGTCCTCCTTTGATGTCTATTAGTTGTTCTACATCTCCAATTTTTGGCCTAAAACCTCATATATGCACTTGGGTTGAAGCTTCTTGTTTTGAGAAAAAGTCGCAGAAATTCTGGGTTTCTCCAACCGGTTGGGCAAAAACCTCCAACCGGTTGGGCGCTTCTGAGATTTTCGTTTGAATCTGTCTCTGCCCAACCAGTCGGGCAAAAACCTCCAACCGGTTGGGCTTCTCTGGAAAAATTGTCTTGCCTCTGTTTTGGTCCAACCAGTTGGGCAAAAACCACCAACCGGTCGGGCAACACTGAATTACTATATTTTCATCCTCCATCCTCCCCTTGAACATTGGACACATCGTACATCCCTCCAACCATATTTTGGTAACGTTTGGGTAGTGCAACGAGTTGGTTGACCCTTTTTCAACGAAAGTGACTATTTTAGTTCAAAATGTAAAGTTTTGAGATGAGTTTTGAATTGAAAGTATTTTATGGATAAATGTGAACTCTAGGGATCACCCGTTTGGTGTCCCTAGCCATGGGTGCACGGAGCCCACGAAATCCGGCAGGGGTGCACGGAGCCCATGAAATCCGGCAGGGGTGTACGGAGCCCATGAAATCCGGCAGAGGGATACTTCCCTATTAAAATGTATGAATGTTTTCTATTGAAATGTCGGTCACGACGTATTTGGATTAACTTGGTGAAAATTTGCTTTCGATATGCGAAAATGTGTAACTTGGTAACTACTTGAACTTTGGTTGGATATTTAAACGTATTTTGGGACACTTAAACATAATTTTGGACACTTGGACACATTATGGACGCTTGGATACACTTGGTTACTTCGTGGTCGAGTTATAACCTTCCGTTCATCCTAATCTCGTACTTTGGACGTGTCCCTCATATTATCCACATTCTTGTTGCATGCATCATGTTTATTCACCTAGCGTTGGAAGAATAGTTTTCCTACTGAGCTAGTGAGCTCAACCTATCAATTTTCAGGTACACGGCATGGAGCATGAAGTTGGATGCGTGTGGAGTGATACTTATATGGAGTACATTCATGCATGAAGTTATTTTCCCATCTTTGTATTCTATTTTTGAAAAGATGGTTTTGTAACTTCCATATGATTATCCTTTTGACTCGTTGATTAATGTAATAACTTTTAAACCTTGTACTTCTGCATTCGGGCTATGGTCGCTAGTAGATAGGCCTTGTCATTCGAATAGTGAGATTGTATTGTGTTGACTTTGACTTTTCTAAGGAAAAATATGAGACTTTGACGTGTTCCACGTGGATTTTAGTTATTTTTGGATTATTAAATTTGAGGGCGTGACAACTAACCAATGAGTTAGGATTGTGTGCTCCATCCTGTTACGTGCTACGTGTTACCGCTTTTCTCAGCATACCATGCTGCATACATACACGCACTTGCATCTGTACATATTGTCGTCTGTGTTTTGTACGCACTGTTAGTTAAGCATAAGTTATGTCCCCGATAGTTAGTAGAAGGTTGCTTTAGCCCGATGATGAGTCGTGCATCCCATATGCGCGTTGTTCTTACAAGTTAGCCTTTAGGATGACCGGACATGGGAAAATTTGGATCACCAAATTCCTAACACCGATCTAAACGGGTTTAAGGGACATTGGCCCGAGGAGGGTCAATCGCCCTTAGGCATCTGATCTTAGATCATTGTCGGAATTCTCGTGGATCAGAATTTCCCAAATCCGACCATCCGATATCAAGGACTTATCACTTAAAAGAAAACTTGAGGATTGGGGCAATCTTCCAAAGCTGTCGAATTCAGTCTAGGAGACTTTAAATCCATGGAGTTTGAGATACCTCCGGTGTTGGTCGTGCCCGAACGGCCACCCGTGATTCAAAATAGGCTTGAGATCATTAGTATCTGGATTACAACACCCAAATTGCTTTGTCTCGGATGGCCCAAAAAAGTGATTGGCTCTGATTTCAACAAGCTTGGAATTTAACTTGCCGAGTAATGGCCTACCCGGGGTGTTGGAAAATCTTCTGTGCGATGATCTTAAGTGAGATTTGGATACGGTAGACTAACCCTAGGTTGTACATGAAGTCTAGGAGACTTTAAATCCATGGAGTTTGAGATACCTCCGGTGTTGGTCGTGCCCGAACGGTCACCCGTGTTTCGGACTAGCCTTGGAACCGCTTGTGTCTGGATGGCGACACCTCATTGCTTTGTCTCGGATAGTCAAGAAAAGTACTACGGCGTCAACATTTAGGCTTTAGGTTGAAACACCGTACCTACCGAGTAATGACTTACCCGTGGTGTTGATACAATCTGCTGTGCGAATGGTTCCAAGTGAGATCCGAAACGGGTAGCTTAATTCCTAGGTTAGAAATAGGAGTAATTTTAGGCGAGGAGTGACATACGCATCATAGGCACCCTTTCGTTTGTACTTGATATTTGAAGACGACGAACTGAGTCTGGCTTTTGCTTTATGATCAGTTTTAAACCATTGGGCCTACAAAGAAAAAGAAGACCTTACCTGTTTGGATTCGACCTCCTGGACAGAGATTGTCTCGATCGTTGTCACCAAAGTCTGAAGCAAATATGTCGGCCGAACAGGAGCAAGATCCCCCTAATGAATTTGAGCAACTGAGGAAGGAGATGCAGGATGAAATGGTCCGGAATGATACCCGAGTCGCCCAACTCATGGCAATTATGGTGAATATTCAAAGTCGGCTCCCTCCACCTCAGCAACAGAGACCTGATGGCGGAGCTCGGAATCAAGAGATCCCTAATGATGAACATCCGGAACAGCCCCCTCCCCCCGAGAATCCTCAATTGGCTGAAATGCTAGCTAAGATACTTAAGCTGGAAGAATCTGTTGCCAAAAGTGAGAAGCGAGCCGTCGCTGGTTTTGACATGAGCAAACTCTGCATCTTTCCGTGTGCTAAACTCCCTAAAAAATTCAAACATGTGGACTTTGAGAAATTTGACGGAACTGGGGATCCAAGAGGGTATATTCAGGCATATGTAAGCTCTCTCTCGTTGCAAGATGTTGATGAGCCTGCTATGGCACAAATGTTTCATGAAACGCTCACCGGGCCCGCACTCCAATGGCTCTTGTCACTTGACATCTCGAAGAGGCAGACTTGGGAAGAAATGGTGGCTGCTTTCATTAAGCAGTATGAGTATAATGTCCAACTCAAAGTCACTATCCGTGAGCTTGAGCGTATTAAGATGAAGGAAAAGAAGTCGTTCGCAGATTTTGTGAAGAGATGGAGAGCAAAGGCTGCGTAAATGACTGATCGTCCCAGTGACAAAGATCAAATGCGCATCATAACCAAGAACCTTCAATCAGATTTAGCACAATACATGGTAATGGCACAAGTGCACAACTTTGAGACATATTTTGAGATGGGTCTATCGATTGAGGAAGCTCTCCAGAGTGGGGTGCTGAAAAAAGGAAATCCTGTCCCTAACCCCAAACGCAGCTACAGTGGAAACACTTCATCCCTATATGCAAACCCCAGTTACACAGCCGGCACCTCGTCCAGCTCCATGAATCACCAATCCCATAAAACCGAACCTATAAATGCTATCCTGTCCCAACCAGCTCAACCAACTCAAACATTCCAAAACCAAAGAGGACGACGTGTTTTCACCCCTCTTCCCTTACCTCTTCCCGTTATCTTTGAGCGACTCATTCAACAGGGAAAAATTAAACCGCTCCAACCAACCCCACCTCCACAAAATCCTCTACCTTCTTATAATCCAAACACCTTCTGCATCTTCCACCAAGCACCCGGTCACCCCACCGAAAGATGCCAACGACTGCGTCATGAGATTCAAGATCTCATCGACAATAAACAAATCCGAGATCCCACTGAAAAACCTAATGTTGTCACCAACCCTTTGCAAGCACACAAAAGAAATATTGATATAGGCCAGATTATTCTTAACTCCACTCCATTTGACCCAAGCCAATTCATTGTACCAGAAACAGATCCCAAGCCTATTGTACCTATACCAGCTGAACACGAGGCATGTTTTCTTGATGCACATTTGGACCCCACTATATGGCAAGAATGGGGTGATTTGATAATGGCTATGGAAGCTCGGGAGTATGAGCAGATGGTGGCTAACAATGAGGGAAATGAAGAAGTGTGGCCTCTAAATGAACAGCCCAATGAAGGACTCCCTCTTGATGCCATGGTTAATCAACTTTGAGATCCAATGTTTGCAGATCCGCTTGATGGACTTGCGCTTCGTAATCTATTTGAACCTTTGCCTGTGATGCAAAATCAACAACTGGTGGAAGAAGGGCAAGGACAAAATTGGCAAGAAGAGAATGAGGCACTTTGTGATGGACAAGCAGATGAATGGGATCCCACACCAACCGAATGGCAGCTCATGGACCCCAATGATCCCTTAGATGGGACCACACTCCCCATGTTCTTTGACGAAGCATATTTTTCGATGACGCCGCTGTGGGAGGGTCGTCCTGATTTCTCCATGATGAGTGAGCATGCAATAAACCGAATGACGGAAGGGATATAGTTCACACCATATAATTACATAGTTGATGAGAATCTCCCGGCACCTCAGGTGCAAATCCCAGAGGATTGTAACGTCATGATGCTGAACGGAGGGTTACCCAACATTTGTGGAGTGGGTAAAATCTGACTACCCTACTACTAGGCATAGCACGTGCCTGGTGACTTCACCACGAGAGGGTGAATAGCTTGGCACCATATAGGGTACACGTGAGCCCTGTGCCGAGCTAGTTTGGCCATGAATAAGGCTAAAATGATTGAATAAATTAAATATATACCAGGATGTGCTAGCTCGGTATAGGTCACAAGGGAATGCCCCTGATACAGCCGAACTAGCAAAGCTATGAGTAAAGCTTAAAGAACATTCTGGGACACATAGATTCAGCTCGGCGTGAGTAGCTGGGTTATGTACGAGTCATACCGAGCTACGCGGAAGCTCGGCACCGCCTCAGATAAGGCGGTGAGACATTTCAGAGTATTCTACATCGGTTCCTTATGAGATAGGGAGCAATCCCATGAAATAAGGGATTGATAGGGGCAGTCCTAATGTGATTAGGAGTGTACCCCATATAGGAAAGAATCTTATATGGAAAGGAAGACCTCTGCTAGACGAGATCTAGCAGGATATGGAGACTCGCCCCTAATAGGAAAGTCCTATTAGGAAAAAGGATTCCTGAAGAAAATAGGAAATAAGGAGCACGAAATGCCTAAATTGATGGAACATCTACACCTATAAATACAGGGCAATAACCATGTCAAAAGGTACGCTGTGAAACCTATTTTCATACGCATTGTGATTTGAGAACTCAAGTACGTGATACTAACTTAGGCATCGGAGGGCCTTTGCCAACGAGAGGCAAATGTGCTCTAACCCTTTTTCTGTTTTGCAGATCTAGGGTTGGTTCAAGGAAGCACGTGATCCAGCGTTACGTGGAATTTTCCCCGTACAATTGGCGCCGTCTGTGGGAAAAGCTTACAAAAAGTTCGTCTCCCTCCAATAAAGGATCAACAATGGTGCTTTCAGAGCCCCTTTTGTGCACCCCACGGAGGAAAGAGGTGGAAGACGATGGTGGTACCACGTTGGTGTACACCACAAGAAAGGGCTCAAGGGTGGAAAAAACCGCTGCGGTACTAAGAGCACCACAGAAAAAACCAGCAACAAAGAGGTTTGACATAGGGAATATCCCTGAGATTCCAAAGTTCAGGGATACACGCCTAATACGCCATGGTTCTCCAAGGGGGAGACACTCAAAAACACCACCAAGAGGGGGGAAGCCTCCACCCGACGTGAACGGGACAGGAGCCCCCCAAAAAGGGATGGTCACAGGCACACAAGGAATCGAGAGAGGGAAGATAGCCTTGACAGAAAAGAGCAAGAGGCAGAAGAACTGGCCCGTGAGGTCACTCGACGAGAACGAGAGATTCAGGACCTGAAGAAACAACTCCAAGAAAAAGAGAAAGACTTACGTTCACGGACGAGATCCGTGCAGGGAAGAGATCGTCACCACAACAAGGCCTCCACCGACCGAGCTGCCTCTCCACGAAAAAGGAGAGACAGGAGTGCTTCTGTGGAAAAGAGAGAAAGAAGGAAGCATGCTAGGGACAGATACGAGAGATCTAGATCCAATGAGCATATTCCCGAGCGGCTCACGAGGAGGGGGGATGTCGGCCGAGCTGAGGGAGGTCCTAAAACTACAAGAGAAGCAACTAAGGAAGCCCTAGGTCAGATCTCAAAGTCGCCATTGGCCCACTGGATTCGTGCAGAAAAGGCACCTAGCAGAGTGAAACACTCAGCGTTCATCCCTTATGAGACTAGCACGGATCCTGTGGCTCACATCCAACACTACCAGCAAGCCATGTTCATGCATGAGCAAGATGATGCTTTGCTATGCAAGATGTTCCCTTCCAGCTTGGGAAAGGTGGCTCTGAGTTGGTACCACAAGCTCCCAGAGGGTTCAGTCCTATGTTGGGCTCAACTGGCTGAAGAATTTACTGCTCGGTTTTTAACAAGCCGAGCAGCTCCAAAGACTTTTGATGCATTGACTTCTATGAGACAAAAGGATGATGAGACACTGCGGCAATACTCCAAACGCTATTGGGAGACCTTCAACGAGATTGAGAATTGCAGCGAGGAGTATGCTCTAGCAACATTCAAGACAAGCTTGCCCATGCATAGTAAGTTACGGGAATCACTTACTATGCATCCAGTAAAAACGGTGGCCAAACTCATGGAAAGAATCCAGGAGCATGCACGGGTGGAGGATGATATTTTGCAGGCTGGAGGAAGGATTGTGGCAGGGCAACCTCAGCTTCCGGAAAAAAAGCCAGTAGAGTCAAGGGCATACAAGAAGGAGTACATAACAGGACGGAAAGACTACACTCAGCAAAAGAAAGAAAAAGCTGATCCAGACCCCAAGTCCTACTTCAGCGTTATGGCAACTTTCAACATCCCCATCTATAAGATGTTGTACAGGATCAAGGGCGAACAGTGGTTCAGAAGGCCCCCAAAGATGACTGGGAGCCCAGAAAAGAGAAGAGCCACTAACCAGCACTGCAGCTACCATAGAGATTGGGGACACATGACTGAGGATTGTGTGGAGTACAAGAAATTCCTGGATGAGAAGGTGGCAGAGGGCCATCTCAAAGAATTTTTGGCTGATAGCAAAAATGATGCCGAGCTGATAGAAGAGTTGGACTACGAGAAAGGTCCAAAAGGGACGATCCATATGATACATGGACTCGTTGCCCCTTACACCAACAATGAGATAAGACACATCCAGAGGGTCAACGAACAAGCAAAACAAGTAATGAAGCTCGGCATGAAGAGGCCGAGGGCGGAAGAAATCACAGAGACCCCAATCACCTTCACTGATGATGATCTGGAGGGGGTATCAGTGCCCCATAACGACGCACTAGTAATCACCCTACGAATAGGGGAGTACGACGTGGAAAAGATCCTTGTTGATCAAGGGGCCAGCACAGAAATTATGTATTACGATACTTTCAAAAGGATGGAGCTCCCAGTAAGCTCGTTGCAGAAATGTCTTATCCCCCTAGTTGGCTTCAGTGCACAGACGGTGTGGCCTATGGGAAAGGTCACACTACCCGTCCGAGCTGGGTCAGTGGTGCTAAAAACTGATTTCCTTGTGGTGGACATCCCTTCTTCTTATAACGTGATTATAGGGAGAACTTGGATGCACAAAATGAAGGCGGTCTCCTCAACCTATCACCAAAAGATCAAGTATCCCGGAGCAGATGGAATAGAGTGCATCAAGGGTAACCAAAAGGTGGCCGATCAGTGTTTCACCATGGTCTTGAAGAAATCCCCAAGGGCCGAGCTGGTACAAACGGTTGAAGTCCCAGACCAACCGACTTTAGAGGACGTCGGAGGCGATCCCACCAAGAAAATGGTGGAAGGACTGAAGAAAATTCAGATTCAGGAGGATGATGCAGAAAAGTATTTCCTGATCGGCGAGACCCTCCCCGAGCTAGAGGAAAGAAGCTTGGTCACTTTTCTTAAGGACCACATCGATGTGTTTGCTTGGACCCCCCAGGAGATGCCTGGGATAGATCCTGAAGTCATCTGCCACCACTTGAACGTGGACCCTCAGCACAAACCAGTTGTGCAGAAGGCAAGGAGGTCGGCACCACAGCATGCAGACGCTGTGATTGAGGAAATAGAGCGGCTACTAGAAGCAGATGCCATACGAGAGGTGAGTTATCCAGATTGGTTGGCTAACACGGTTGTAGTCAAGAAAAAGAATGGAAAGTGGAGGGTATGTGTGGACTTCACAAGCCTCAACAAAGCATGCCCCAAAGATAGCTTCCCACTTCCCAGAATTGATCAACTTGTGGATGCTACATCAGGATATGAGAGGATGAGTTTTCTTGATGCATATCGAGGATACCATCAGATAACTATGTACGAACCCGATCAGGAAAAGACGTCCTTTATCTCCCCCAGGGGGCTCTACTGCTATAAGGTTATGCCGTTTGGGCTGAGGAATGCTGGAGCAACCTATCAAAGATTGGTGACCAAAATGTTCAAGGAACAGCTCGGCAAGACTATGGAGGTCTACATCGACGACATGGTAGTCAAGAGCAAGTTGAAGCCTGATCACCTAGCCGACCTAAAGGTAACTTTCAACATCTTGAGGAAATTCAAGCTAAAGTTAAACGCTTCCAAGTGTGCCTTTGGAGTCAGCTCGGGGAAATTTCTTGGGCACTTAGTGACTAAAAGAGGGATTGAAGCCAACCCAGATCAAATCACGGCTCTGCAAGGCCTTCAAAGCCCAAAGACCACGAAGGAGGTCCAAAGGCTAACAGGAATGGCAGCAGCACTCAATCGCTTCATCAACAAATCCTCAGACCGCTGCAGACCTTTCTTTCAACTTCTGAAGAAGAGAGAAGGATACGAGTGGGGAGCCGAACAGGAACGGGCTTTCCAGGAGTTAAAAAGCTACTTATCATCACCACCCTTGCTCTCTACTCCAGAAGCTGGGGAGCGGTTGATACTATACTTAGCAGTATCTGATCATGCGGTCAGCTCGGTCCTCCTACGAATAAAGGGGATGGAGCAGGCTCCAATCTATTTCGTGAGCAAGACATTGTTAGAAGCTGAGACACGTTACCTACCATTGGAAAAAACTGGTATATGCCCTCATTGTTGCATCAAGAAAGCTGCCCCATTACTTCTTGCAACATCCCATCACCGTATTCACTGAATACCCACTAAGGGCCTTGCTCAGGAAAGCAGATTTCTCTGGTAGAATCTCCAAGTGGTCAATAGAACTAAGTCAGTTCGACCTCGATTATCAGCCCAGAACAGCAATCAAGGGGCAGGTTTTAGCTGATTTCATAGCAGAATTCGCTCCGACAGTGGCCCCACCACCACCAGGTCTCCACGAGAAGGAGCAAGTCAGTAATCCTGAGCCACCAACGAGAATGGCCGACCTGGATCCAGACGAATGGAGGCTTTACGTTGATGGGTCAGCTTGCAACAAAGGATCTGGAGCAGGGGTTGTGCTTTTCTCTCCAGAAGGACTGATCCTGGAGCATGCACTACGGCTGGGATTTAGTGCCACAAACAATGTAGCAGAATATGAGGCTTTGCTAGCTGGACTGAGAAGTGCTCTAGAGCTCAAGGTACATAAATTACGAATATTTTGTGATTCCCAACTAGTTGTTAACCAGCTTTCAGGAGAATACGCTACGAAAAGCGAAAAGATGGTTGCGTACTCAGAAGCAGCCAAGGATTTGCTAGACAAATTTGATAGGATCCATATCCAGCAGATCAGCTCGGGACAGAATGCACATGCAGACTCACTGGCCTGTCTTGGGTCAGCGGTCAAGACGGAGTATCGCCGCACAGTTACAGTAGACTATCTGGGCGAACCAAGCATTGGCCGAGCCGTGGAAGTCGTGATGGAAACAGAGCTTGGGCCGAGCTGGATGGACCCAATAGTGGCATACCTACGAGATGGGACCTTGCCAGAGGATAAGAGGGAAGCACACAAAATCAAAACCAAGTCAGTACGCTTTTGGCTCTCTCCAGAAGGTAAGCTTTATAGAAAGTCTTTCCTTGGCCCATATCTATTATATGTACACCCAGCCCTTGTTCAGAGATTCCTCCATGAGATCCACGCTAGGACTTGTGGGGGACACACCGGCGGCAGATCCATAGCCCACAGAGCAATATCCCAGGGATATTGGTGGCCTTACATGCAGGAGGATGCTAAGGTTTTCGTTAAGACTTGTGAGAAGTGCCAAAGGTTTTCTCCCCTCATCCGAGCTCCAGCGGAGGATCTATTGCCTCTAACCAGTCCATGGCCTTTTGCCCAATGGGGATTGGATATCGTGGGTCCCCTCCCCATGGCTACAGGAAAACGAAAGTTCCTACTTATTGGCACTGACTACTTCACTAAGTGGATAGAGGGGGAAGCTCTTGCCAAAATCACAGAGGCTATGGTGGAAAAATTTGTGTGGAACAAGATAATCACAAGGTTTGGAATACCCTACTCTATTATCTCAGATAACGGGTCCCAGTTCGGCAAGAAGTTCAAGGCCTTCTGTGCTCAGTACGGCATCAGAAATTATTACTCGACCCCTGCCTACCCGCAGAGCAATGGCCAGGCAGAAGCCTCTAACAAGACTATCCTAAAGAGTCTCAAGAAGAGGTTGGAAAAGAAGAAGGGTAAATGGCCAGATGAGCTTCCAGCCGTGCTTTGGGCTTACAGGACCACCCCACGGCGATCTACGGGAGAGACGCCGTATTCCCTTGCTTATGGGACAGAGGCAGTGATTCCCCTAGAGGTTGGATTGCCAACCATTCGCACTACTCTGGTGGAGTCAGGGGGCAACGATAAAGCCCTGGCCGAGCAGCTAGACCTCGCCGAGGAAAAGAGAGAGCGGGCACTCATTACCTTAGCAGCATACCAAGAGCAGCTACGAAGGAGCTACAATAAGAAAGTGCAGCCAAGAGAATTTAAAGTTGGTGACCTAGTCCTGAGGAAGGTTTTGGCCAACACCAAAGTGTCCTCAGACGGAAAGCTTGGCCCGAACTGGGAAGGCCCATACAAGATCGTAGGGATCGCTGGCATTGGGGCCTACCGCTTGGCCGACCTGGATGGGGAACCAGTCCCACGACCATGGAATGTCCAGAACCTCAGAAAATTCTTCCACTAATGTTTGTGTGATGACGAATACAATCACATTTCTTTTTTCGAATTTGTTTTTTAGTTGGGATTACGAGTAAAATCACCAACATTAGTTATTCAGATTTTTTGATATTTCTAGCATTAATGAAATGTTATCATGATTTTGGTTAATATGAACCGCAATTTCTACTTCAAAATTTGGATTCCTATTGGGGAGCAGAGGATATGTATATCTGCAGTGAATATGTGAATTGCAACGAATATTGCACAAAAACTCTAAGTATGAGGAAACTTAGATTTGCAACAAGTATTGCACAAAAAACTCTAAGTACGAGGAAACTTAGAATTGCAACGAATATTGCACAAAAACTCTAAGTATGAGGAAACTTAGAGTTGCAACGAATATTGCACAAAAAACTCTAAGTATGAAGAAACTTAGATTTGCAACAAGTATTGCACTAAAAAGCTAAGTATGAAGAAACTTAGTATTATAATACAAGTCTAAGTACGAAGAAACTTAGTTTGGAGCAAACGTTGCAACAAAATACTTAGTAGTACAGTAGGGTGCTAAGTATGAAGAAACTTAATCTGCTAAGTATGAAGGAACCTAGCTCCGCAACAAATATTGCAACAATTTGCTGAAGTATGAGTGCACTTAGGCCTACAACAAACGTTGCAGCAAGTCCAAAATATCTGCAATGAATACTGCAGTAATCCCTAAGCATAACAACACTTAGGCTGTGAAAGACTCAAGTAAAAGACATTTGCAACATTAGCAGAGCTGACATACGTGCACTTGGCATAAAAAAGCAAACCAATATATCTGGATCACAAAGGATCAAAGGATCAGAGTATCAAAGTAGCAAGGGGCCACAGGCGGCCGAACAGACCACGCAGGGTCAAG